>JAZHYW010009559.1:0-304042 GCA_037355805.1 Ixodes ricinus
TTTCTGGGACAAAGTTATCCGCGGCATCCAGCACAAGATTCGAAGAAAGATGAGTCTGCTCGGTAACTTTGTTTTTTGGGCGCATTTGGCACCCTTTCTATTTGCTGATTTGAAAGGAAATGGGTATTGCTTGTTTTTGGGGGTCTGGACTGTAGTACCACTGGTGCTTTCTATAAACCACCTGCCTGAAGTGTGCAATAGCAAATACACAATACACCAGTGTGATGTTTACCTTTGAAATGACTCGAGATGTATTTGTAGGAGGTACTTGACCTGTGTCATTAATTGTGTCTTTGGTTACTGTGCGTTTATGGTCGTGAATTTTCGTGAATTGGAACAGTTGTCAATTTTAAGGGCACACAAATACTTTGTTTTGTATAGAGAGGTGAATTCCAGCCTTTAATGTCTTTGGAATTCAATGCTGGCGAATATAATCCCTCTGTCCAGTTAGCGAAAATAAAAGGTTTTGTGGTGTTTCATTTCCCTCAACATGCTATTGTTTGCAGTGCCACATGCATGCCACTGATTGGGCTAATTAGTACCCTTATAATAATAATAATAATAATCCTCTATTTCTGTACCTTCTTCACGATGGTAGAGTTATACCTGTCGATCTGTCTACAACGTGTCTCTCATTTGATTTCGAGCTGTAGCGGACGCGCGCTTCATGCCGGCACCTCCCTCGTCCCCTCCGCAGGTGGAGTATGTGGTGAAGTGCGACATGTCAGCTCTGCAGCGACTGCTCTATCGTCACATGCAGACGAAGGGCGTTCTTCTGACGGACGGATCCGAAAAAGACAAAAAGGTGAGTGCTCTTTCCCACGCCGACAAGGGAGATGGTCTCTAGTTTGTTGCCACAGAAGGCCGACGCACAAACTCGGATCCTCTGTGAGGCAGAAAACCTCGTCGGTTTCGTCCTCCCTGAACTCCGAGTGCTGCGAAATGAGCGAGCAGAAAGAAGGAAGTAAGGGAGGCAGACATGGCCGTGCACGCTCGGACATCTAGCCGAAGTGCGCGCAACGTCACACTGGCGGTCGTTCCCGCTCGTCCTTGCCGAGGAAAAGAAATCTGGTGGTGCGAAATATGTGCCGCAGAAGGAACGTACTCGGCGGCAAGGCCACCGCAACGGTCTCCGACGTCGCTACCAGGGGTGAGAAGGGGTCCGAGCCTTCGGAGGGCAGAAATTACCATCCGTCACGTCCTCTCACAAACTCTGGAGGCGGAAAATTATGAGCAGAAAGAAGGTCTTGGAAAAGGCAGACATGGTCGCGCATAAAAAAATAGAAATGTACGGAAATGCCGAGTGTTCCACGGCTGTTACGATAGATGGCACCACTGCGTTCTCCGGTCGTAAGAGATTTTAAGGAGTTTTAAGGCACCCGGTCGTAAGCAATCGCAAGCGCGTGAATTAGCCCTAAAGACCCCAGGCTAGCAATGGTACTACACCAGCTAAATGTTTCCTCTACGGCGTAAACCAGCGTCGCTGTACCTCGAAGACAGACTGACCTAGCGCCGACTAAATGCAAATGTCCAATTCTTTTTTTTTATCTCGTGCAGGGCAAGGGTGGCACCAAGACGCTGATGAACACCATCATGCAACTGCGGAAGATCTGCAACCACCCGTTCATGTTCCAGCACATTGAGGAGGCCTACGCTGAGCACATTGGTTGCAGCGGGGGCGTAGTCCAGGGGTGAGCGAGCGACGCTTTGATTGGGGCATGGCGGCGTGGTGGGCTTCTTCCTTGCGCGCTCAAGTATGCTGCCCAGAACGCATCCCCAACTGGTGCGTGCGGCGTCTCGCTCCGCCCACGCGTCGAAAGTGGTCCCGAACCGCTCCCTTTGGCACGCGGTAAACGCACCAGTTGGGGACTTGTCCAGGCACCTTACTGTGCGGCGACCGCAGTTGCCTTCGCCGTACCTCTGGAGGCCGTATTGCGGAGTTTGCTGATTAATGGGTTCCGGTTAATTCCCACGCAGACCCGACCTGTACCGAGTGTCCGGCAAGTTTGAACTGCTGGACCGGATTCTTCCCAAGCTCCGCTGCAAGGGGCACAGGGTGCTGCTCTTCTGCCAGATGACCACCCTGATGACCATCATGGAAGACTACCTAACCTACAGAGGTGGTAACTGACCCTCGACTTGCTCCCTCCCTCGTTCCCCCTCCCCCCCCGCCCCATCGCCACCGAGCCACGTTCCCGTTTGCCGACGCTGGTTTGCCGTCCACGTTGTATGGGCGGCCGATTGGAGGACCGCCGGAAACACAGATATTTCGTTTTGACTTCTCGTTTCTACCTTCTTCCCCTTGAAACCGTGGCACTCCGTTTCGGGCCCTGCAAAGGGCACTAAGACAAGTTTGAGTGCAGTATACGGCACTTTCGAAAGTGTCGTGGGGTCGGTGCTTTCCGACGTGAAACTGCCGTTAGGTTATGCCACTGCTGTGCGAGCGCCCGCCATTTATAGTTGCAGACGGCTGAAGAAGATGCCAAGCATCTTGTTATTCCTCCGCAGCCAATCAGACTACGGCATTAGCCCATAAAAATGTGGAAGGACCAATCCCGAAGTGGGAAGTGGCTCTGCATTTTTAAGCTGTCGAGGCTAGTTTTCGTAAACTTGAGAGTCATCGAAAGCCAATACGCTATGCATAGATCTCACTCAGGTTAGTGGCCACTCCCAATTTTGTCGTAGTAATTGTAGTATTTTCTAGATGGGTTGCTTGCTCAGTATTATTTTGTGGTGTGTAACAACACTCTAATTAAAGAGAATGTTTCAAGTCTCTTGTCTTAGTGCCCTTTTAACTTTGGCAGCAGTGTGTCTGGGAACAGTACCATGTGTGCAGTGTGCTCATTCTTGTTTGCTATGTTAATTCTGGTGGTTTGCAGCCTTTGCTGCTGTCAGTTCCCAAGTTCAGATAGTGTTCTGTGTTATGACCCCGGTCAATGTCTACCAGCGTCTGCAAAACTTTGTTGTGTTCGTTGGTTGACCCTTGTGCTATTGTCTTAAAGTCCTGCTGTGTCATTGCATCTACTTTCTTTTTCCTTTGTCTCCCATCTACTTTCTAACAACACTTTTTTTTTAACGGCAAAGCTGTTTATGGCTAGGGTTCCGTGGATTTTTTGTGTGCAGTGACTAAAAACTCTGCGCTCGCACTGCCACACGCACACGCCTTCCCCGTATAAAAGATTCGAACTAAATAACCAAAACAAAGCGTTGACAAACACACATGCAAGATGCCATTTGTTTTAGGCTTTTGCTTTAGAACAGTTACTGCTGCAGACGCCGGCACGTACTGCAGTGCATCGAACACCATGCCCTGCATTCTCTTTGATGCTTGGGTAATTTAGCAATAGGTCTATAGAGTGAATTAGTTATCAATAGGCACTATTTTCAAGATTAGTAGACCCTCAAGTAGATAATAAAGGTTTCTCAAAGATTTGCAGCTGTGCGACCCACGTCCGCCGTGTCTACGCTCGCACCGCCCTCTCTTTTCGTCGTTCCAACCGCTTGCGTGCCTAGTTTCCTTTCCTTCCGCTCTCCCGGGGTGGCAGTCCTGTCGCGCGTGTCTAGTTTCCTCTGGCTCGGGGCGTGTTTGTGTCGTGTGCTAAACAGCTTGCATGGTCAAGCATCTTCACAGAGTGGAATGGCTCATCATTTTTTTTTTCCGCAAATTGCATGTATATGAAAAGCATGGAAATTAAGTGCAAGAAAAAACATTTTACAAACTATTACGGCGATTCAGTCTGTTACTTTGCTGTCATATTTTCGTAGACTTGGTAAATCAATGGAATGCCCAGCATTTCCAGTTATGAGCTTGTTGTGTAATCTTTACTTCTTTTTAAATTGTTTCTTTTTAATTTGTTTCTCAAGGTTTAAAATTAAGGGCAATGCTGCTTCTAGGCTTTTTCATATAACTTGTGATTCAATTCAAATGAAATTTACATAGCTTATCTGCCGTTACAATCGGACTACAAATATGAACCTGGTTTTGATGTAACCTAATTTGTTTTGTTAATATTGAAAATGTCATTTGCAAAGATTATAGGGAGGATTAAGACAATTTGAAATACTGAAATCAGAAAATAAACATGTATCAGCAAACTAAAGATCTCTGGAATCCAATAAAGTCATAAATGAAAGCTCTGGATGATTTACAGGCTTTTTAGGACTCCTGAATTTTCTAGTTTCAAGAAGTCTGATATCATATTTCATATATTTATACCCCTTATTGCATGTGTAACACATACACCTACCGAGAAAAAAAAATTGTAAAGATTGGATATGTACAAGTGGAGATATGGCTTCCATAAAATAGCAAAATGTGTATACAGTACTCAGAAATAATAACAATGAACACACACAGACCCATTTTATTTGTTTCCGAGACAATCTTTCAAGATAAGAAAGGCTTATTTCACGTAAATCCTTCAGGACAAGATAATAAGTGCCTGCTAATCTTCGTCTCCCTTAAGTCTAACATGGTAACCCAGGATGGGGGGAAATAGGACGGAAAACACAGAGCTCCAAACACAGCGCTGTGTGTTTGCTGTGTTTGGAGCTTTGTGTTATCCATCCCGTTTTCCCCCACTCCTGGGTTACCATGTCTGTATTGAACTAGCTCACCTGCATACTTGTTTTAGTTTCAAAACTAAGTGTTTTCTCCCAGGTCATGTGATACCACTAACATAAATGTAATCCGCTTCTTTGTAATTAAAGAGTTGCAGTCTTTGAAAGAAGTAGAAGTTAAAAAAAGCAGGAATAAGTTATGTGATAAGTCCTCAGACATTGAACGTCGAAGATGGAGCCCGCATAATTACGCCACTTGCCCAATAACACGTAATATGTTGAATGAATGGTCCGACGTCAACCTTCAGCATCTTCGTAAGAGTAGATTATGCCGTAGCGGCATCACTTAGGACTTGTTAGACTGATAGACGTATTAATAAATGACGGTCACCAAAAGCCGAAATCACTGGCAGACGTGCTTGCACGTGCCTCCGCGGTTGAGTGCTCCTAACACCGGGCGGGTGTTGCAGGGTACCGGTATCTACGCCTCGACGGTACAACCAAAGCGGAGGACCGTGGTCAGCTGCTGGAGATGTTCAACGCCAAGGATTCGCCCTACTTCATCTTCCTGCTGAGCACCCGGGCTGGGGGCCTGGGGCTCAACCTGCAAGCCGCCGACACTGTCATCATCTTTGACTCGGACTGGAACCCCCACCAGGTGTGCATGCAGGCTGCTCGTTGAGCTTGCCGATGCCGTCCTTTGGTTTATAGTTTCGTCGGTTTAGTTGCAAGTAGCCAATCGTTCGAGTGATGGGCGGCTACTTCTGGATATTAGGTGATTGCCACCTTGGTGATTTGCGACTAGGACTTGCCAGTCATGCTAGGTTATTGGCACACGAACGATGGGCAACCACTTGGTGATCACTTACCTGCAAGTCTTATCATATTTTCAATAGTCTTTCGTGCTCAACTGGTAATATATGGTTTAATCGCCGTGGCTGCAAGTAGCCAATTGCCTGTGGAAGTGATTGGCAGCTACTTGCTAATCATTTAGGTGATTGCCAGCCTAGGGATTAGTAACCACTAGTCCATTGTGTTAAGTTACTGGCACCCAGTGGTCAGTGAACCTGCTAATCACTTGTGCGATTGACTGATCACTTCATTATATTCAGTGATTAACACCAAGTGACTGGCAACTACTTGCCAGTCACTTACCGTAAAACACAGAGCGTCCGCCCATTCCACAATAAACGCCCACCCCTCAATTTTGTAACATTCTGAAGATACACAAAAGACATATCTTTACATATTGTTAACCTAAGTAGTGCCCGTCCCCAAGTTTTACACGATTATCTCCAAATTTAGAGCGGGCGCTTGCTCGGTATTTCACGGTAGGTGATTGGATCGGAGGCAGCTTTCGTGACGGACTCTGACCGGCCGCTTCCAGGACCTGCAAGCCCAGGACCGTGCCCACCGGATTGGCCAAAAGAATGAGGTGCGTGTGCTGCGCCTCGTCACGGTCAACTCGGTGGAAGAACGCATCCTGGCCGCAGCCAAGTACAAGCTGAACCTCGACGAGAAAGTGATCCAGGCGGGCATGTTCGACCAGAAGTCGACGGGCTCGGAGCGCAAACAGTTCCTCCAGGCCATCCTCACGCAGGACGAGAACGACGAGGAGGCAAGTGTGCCGCTCTCTTCCCTCTTAAGGACGGCACCTGGGGGCACGTCTCATAAATGTGCGCTTACCGCGTCCTCAAAAGGCCCCTTGATTTCCTCCCGACCGCGTCTCAAAAGCGTCGCGTGGTTGCGGCGGATGCCTGTTTTGCCGCGGGTCGCCCCCAGCCAGATGGTCGATGGAAATCGAAGCGGACGCAGGATGGGATGCCCGACACCGGCGACCGTTCCATCCGCTCGCCTTTGTCGGCGGCGTTTCTTCGACCGGCTGCTGGGACAGCGATGAACGGCGGCGTGGCACGTCTGCTTCTACGACGTAGTTTGTCGACGGTTCGGGACAGCTTTCTATGCATTCGCAGATTGAGACGAGAGGCACACCTTCACTCCACCCAACGTGGCCAACCTTAAGCCCATAAATGTTTAACCCTGTGTACGTTGCGGCGTGTGCCAACCTCGTGCCGTTGCATCCTTGCGCGTCATGCTCGCTTTGATTCGTGGCTGTGCAGGAGGAGAACGAAGTTCCAGACGACGAGACCATCAACGAGATGATTGCCAGGAACGAAGAAGAGCTGGAGCTCTTTCAGGTGAGGAAGTGGTGCATCTTGATCCTACAAACAAAGTTGGGAGACGCAAAGTGCGGCGGAAGGACGCACGAGAGTCACGCGGTCGGTGCCACTGTGGGTCACGTTGCATCCCGTGACGCAGCTTTACGTGACGGCGCGAAGTCGTGTGACTGCGTCGTGCAACTGTGTCGGGCTGGTTTCATCTGATCACCATCCCGCTGATGACGTCGCGCATGCGACATCGCGTGACCAAGTCCGCTAAAGTTGGCGGGCGTTACGTTGCCCGTCAAGTTTGGCCTTTCTGTAACGTAAAATTTAGCAGAATGTGAGTCCGACAAACTGAACGCCCATTTGACGGTCTTCCGTGGCGCTCTTTCGCAGCGTCCCTCTCATCTCGCGCAAGCCAGCACTAAAAAATCTTACGGCTCCAGTTTTGAGCAGAACACTGACCCATCGCCGTGTAGCCATGCCTCTAAGCGCAAGTCACATTTGCTCAGAGCACAGGTGGCACCACGGATCTGCGGTGTGTCCGAGACGCCTCGCAGCGTCCCGCTCATCTCGCGCGAGCCAGCACTAGAAAATCTTACGGCTCCAGTTTTGAGCGGAACACTGACCCGCCGCCGTGTAGCCATGCCTCTAAGCGCAAGTCACATTTGCTCAGACCAAAGGTGGTACCACGGATTTGCGGTGTGTCCGAGACGCCACGCAGCGGTCTTTCATTCAGCCGCCCGACCTCGCCGTTGATTGGGAGTCGTTTTCTCGTCCAGAAAATGGACATTGACCGGAGGAGGGACGAGGCCCGGAGCATCAAGCGCAAGCCCAGGCTCATGGAGGAGGACGAACTCCCCAAGTGGCTGCTCAAGGACGACGCCGAGGTGGGCTCGCATTCCTGTCCCGCCTCTTCCTCATCAAAAGGCATTTCTTACGGCGACAGCTTTCATGGGCTCTTACCAGCACTGGAAACGATGTCCATCGTTGATGGTGTAGTTGTAGTAGTTGTTGTCTTTGTTGATGTTGTACGGCGTTACCACTTAGCTACGCCACAACTTTAACAACCTGCTCTATACTTGAGGTTTTTGGAGTACCCGATGCCCACTGCGCGCGCTCTCTGGGAAAAAATATGGCCTATAACAAAATGCCGTCGTAGCACTGTCAGTGCCAAAAGCTCGTGCCAAGAGACGCGCTTTCACGCGCTCCTCAACAAAAACGGTACAGAAGCGTTCGAAACAAAATGGTCAGTTGTATATTTTGTTCCGAACGCATTTGTTCACGGTGCGTGAATGCGACGCCGATGCCCAACGAATTCCCCGTGATGTGTCCCAGCTGTCGCTGGGAGTCTGCTGTGGATTAACTCGGGACTGCTCAGTTTTCTTTAGCGAAAGCTGTTAGTGGCTGCAAAGGTCACATGACATCTCGTGACCTATGCACCAATTTGGTTTCCCCGCTAAGTTTGGCGGGAAAATTGATGTCGCATGACCTGACGTCATTTGACCTACAGAAAAATTCAGGTACCCTGCTAGATTTAGCCGAAAAATTGACGTCGCATGACCTATGCACCAATTCAGTTTCCCCGCTAAATTTGGCAAAAACGTGATGTCTCTTGACCTGACGTCACAGGACCAACAGTAAAATTCATTTAGCAGAAATATTTACGTCACGTGACCTATGCACCAATTCAGTTTTCCCGTTAAATTTGGCAAGAAAACGCGTCACGACCTTAAGTTATTTGTCAACAACGTATCAATGCAACGTCATTTCAATATCAGATCACCATATGACGCACGATTGTCGCAGTGTCAATCAATCGTCATCGTCATATCATTGAATAAGCAGTACAGCTGTCTAAATGCATCACGTCGTGTGATCATCACGCAATTTTTTTTAAAGGGACGGTATAGTGGTACAGTAGGCTCGCGATAATTCAAACTTGGATAATTTCATACTTCTGGTTAATTCAAACAGATTTCAAAATGTTGGTTGTCCCGCTATGTTTTAGTGTATTGATAAGCCGCTTAAAGGGCAGCTCCGGTTGAAAACGAAACCAAAATAAATGACTGGTATCGCTTTAGTGGTACAAAATATTACATCAAGGTGAAGCCACGTGCTCCAATAAAACTGGTTTTAAAGATGCGACCAGCTGCTCTTTAGCGGGCACAAAGCGGGTTAGCTTTTAGTCGAGGAACTGTGACGCAGCACCCTTGTGACGTCACGTCGCGATGGAGCTGCGCTTCATTGGTTGTATCGTGTACCGCAGCATTAGTGTGACGTCACGTCCGTACGGCTAATGATCAGTGTAGCCAACCCTCTAGCAAATAGTTGTGGGTTTGCCGTAGACGCCCGAAACCAAACTTGAAGCCGTGATATTTATAAAACTCAGGCTCAGGGTGCCCTGCTTCAGCCTCGTTGAGTGCGCTTCTCATCGAGCACCGGTGCACTGCAGAGAAGCGACACTCGCGGAAGCAAGCTCCGCGGATGTTGCCTCTCTGCAGTGCACCGGTGCTCGGAAAGAAGCGCACTCAATGGAGCCGCGAGAACAGAAAGCATGAATTATACAAAAAGCCGTTAGAATTAAGCGGCTTATGAAGACACTAAAAGCATAGCGAGACAACCAAAATTTTGAAATTTGTTTTAATTAATTAGCGGTAAGAAACATCGGAGTTTGAATTATTGCGAGGCGATTGGAAAAACAGGTCCAGAGAATGCGACACTGCTGTTTTCTGCGATTCAGTGATTAAAACGGAGGGCGCCGTCGGACGTGCGACAGCCGATCACGAGGGATCGCTTTCCGTACGGGAAAAGGGTCGACCGATGACGAACTGATTTAGGAATGTGTGTAATATATGCGCTGGAAGTGATCGCTTACTGTAAACTGTCGCACGTCCAACAGCGCCTACTGGCTTCTGCGCCAAATGGCAAAAAAACTGGCATGTCGCAGTCTTGAATCGTGTTTTCTTAGAATGCTTAGAGCCTGTAGATTAAGTTGTGACCATCAATGGATTATCTCAGAAACAACTTCCGTGCCTCTTGAAGTACCTGCATCGGACACATTAATCACAAAACCAACTTTTTACGCGAAAAAGAATATATCTATCGTGACGTTTTGTGTTTGTCCCCTTTTGTGTCCGTCTTCTCTGTATTTTTTTAGATATATATATGTATTTGTTAGTGTGACTCGATATTAATGTAGCAAGACACGTTTGAGCGATTCCGCAACAAGCTTTTCCTTCGGGGTCGACATTTCGAAATGGAAGCGTGTTTCAAAATGGCTCCTAGCCCGGAATGAGTCCCACATTGTAAGTCTGGAGATGAAAATATTTTTCTCTAACGTTGCCTCCGCTTTTTGACTCGCTACGCCGTGTCAGTGTTTGTCTGGGGAGGCACTAACCGGACGTGCACTTGCAAGTTTTGTGAGGCTCTAATTGCCGGTATTAACGGCCGGACCACACCCCTCTCTACTCCCGACGACACAGGGCATTACCGGAAGCTTGTACATTGAAAATGCTCCATCTGAACGAGCACTCACTCGATGAGAGCGCTTCTTAAAGCCGCACACTTGCACTCTGTGCCTCCCGAACGTTGCGCGGAACTCCCGAAGCGAAGTATGGCTAAGTTTCGTTGATCCCTCCTCAACTTCCGCGAGTTTTCGGGGTCATCGAAACTGAGCTGGCACGCGTGCCGTGCGCATGCGCAGGTGGAACGCCTCACCAACGAAGAAGAGGAGGACAAGATCTTCGGACGTGGGAACCGCCAACGCAAGGAGGTGGACTATTCGGATGCGCTCACTGACAAGGAGTGGCTGCGGGTGAGAATGCCCTTTTCTTTCCTCCCAGGGTCTAGACACGGTGATCTCGCCGTCCAGGCTCCTTCACACATTCGTGACCCCTTAGGACCCCGTGCCTTAAAACCTCTGAATATCTCTTGGGACGAGAAAACACATTGCTGGTGACACCCGTGAGGCGACCCTGGAACTCCATTTTCTTAGAGCGAAGGTTTTAAGGTTTTTGCGATATCAGATGTACATACCATCTCTAGGAAATGGTCGTTTATAACACTGTCCAAAAGCCTTTTTAATAAAAAAAATATATATTATGTACAAAAAAAAAAGTATAATGCAGAAATTATGTGTTCCATAGCCACCCGAGAGAAGGCACTACCATATTCTCTCATTGCGAGGCCTAAAGACTTGAGCATGTGACTTTAAACAAGCCTTGAAAACCACTGAAAAGAAGAAAAAAAATGTTTTTCTAAACAGTCTTGTTGTGACACGCATGTCAAAAAATCAACTTTTTTGCGAAAAAAAAAAAAATTTAGAGCAATATTGACAGCGTTGGATGCAATTTAGTTGGTAGTCGCCTCCTCTCCATTTGTTTTCTCTCTCTTCATTTCGGGTGCGTGGGGGAGAGAAGCTGTGGCCATCACGTTGAGGTGGAGAGAGTGTATGACCATTCCGCGACGTCATGGAATTTGTGCGTATAATTCAGACGCAACTAAAATAAATCTTGCACCGTCAATATTGCTCTAAAAACATTTTTTTGTTGTTTGTAATTTTTTTTTAACTTGTGTTTCATTTTGATTGTTTAAAAAAAAAATTTTTCTTTTCAGTGGTTTTGTTGATGTTACGGGAAACTTGGCGTAACTTCAATTTACAGGAAACTTGCCATAATTTTAGTTAACGGCTGGGATGCCGTAACTAAATTACGGTTAGGTCGTCGTAACATTTAGCTTGCGGTATTGTGTAATGAATCTGTTGAGGCTGGAGTTCCAGCAGGCTTTGGATTTCTCGAACCTTCCGCACAAAGTTCAGCTGAAGATTTTGACGAGCGTGTTGACATAGTTGCTAGGAATAAAAAAGTTATGCATGTCCGTCGTCGTCCCCTCTTTGCTTTCGTATTCTTAGTTCAACTGAGGTTTGACTATTGTGCAGACGCACGGGAATTGAGGACAAGCCGACGTCACCTGGCAAAGGAGGGTAACAAGCTGAATAAATCATTTAAAGGATATATACTCGCTTTTGAATTGCATAACCATTAGTAATAATTTTTCTAAAATGTAGAACCTACCGTGTAAATTATTTTTCTCGCAAATTTGCAACTTTTGTGTGAAGCTGGGCAACAGCAATCGGCAATCGACCTTCGCCAAATGTTTTTGTAAGTTTGAAGACAAACCAGTTGGATCTCCCGTTCAACGAACGTTTCCGACATCCCTAATTGTAGCACTAGCCTAGCGTGAGGTTACCAAAACAATTGCTTATGGCGAGGTCTTCGTATCTTCAAATTATGGCTAGGTTACTGTAGTCTGGGATTACTGCGAAATTATCAAAAGTTTGAATTATGGTCAGGTGGAAAACGCTACCATAAATGTCAGCACGAATTCGGGGCGTCAAGTCTGCGCATCTCCGCTCGAAACATCCTTCTCCAACTTACCTTCCGAGCGATACAGCGTCGGCTCGTTTCCGTAACGACAGGCTGTCGAAGACGGCAACCTGGACGAGATGGAGACGAGGAAGCGGTCGCGCAAGTCGGTCTGCCCGAGCAACAACGGAGGCGGGGCCGGCCCTTCCGCCAGCGTGGAGCGGAGCGGCGGGAAGCGGAAGGGGGGCGGGACTTCGCGGCTCATCCAGGAGGAAGAGCCGCCCGCCAAGAAGCGGAGGGGACGGCCCCCTGTGGAGAAGGCGTCCCCCAACCCCCTTCGCTCACCAAGCAGATGAAGAAGCTCATCGACATCGTCATCAACTACAAGGACAGGTGAGGACTGACGGCTGTTATCTCTGACTGGCGTGTTTAGCGCATCCGAAAAAGTGATTCCTCAATTTCTGCCCGATGACGTCGTCGACATTCACTTTTTCGAATATTTTTGACAGGCCATACTTGCGACCAACCTCTTAGTTCAGCACCACGGTAAAAGTTTGGCCACAAGCGGTACCTGTGATTAGCCTTTCTCTGTGGCGCATCTGTGGGTCCAGAAGTTGAGAAGCGTGAGAAACACCTGCAATGTAAAGCCACATACATGTGCCCAAGCACCTCACACATGCACTTCATCTCTACAAAGCAATGCCACTAGGCATGGTTTAACCCCTTAACCGTATTGGACGAGCCTAGCTTGTCAACGTGGAGCCATCATCAAACCGTTCAGGACAAGTGTTGCTCGCCTGCTTTCCCTGGCTCACGCACTCCACCATTTTGAACGAACCAGGCTCGCTCATGGCTTAGTTTGTGGTTCTGCCATTAAATGGTAGCACTGAATTTTTTTTTTTTTAATTTTGCTTTCATTTTGTTTGTGGCTACAAACTTGATTTTTAAGGCAACGAACGTAATTTTGAAGACAACGATTACCGTATTTACTCGCATAATGAACACACTTTTTTCCCTGAAAAATTGACACATATTTGGTTGGTGCGTTCATTACACGGGGTAAAATTTTTGCATTTACACACTTTGCGCAAATGTCATTTTAGGTGACCATATAACTTGACAGGGTCATGAGGCACATCCCCACTGATGGATGTGTACCCAGGGCTGGTCGTGGGCGCGCCACAGTAACCATGCTCTATAAATTGCAGACCCTTTTTAGGGCGCTTTTGGCGTGCCTTTGGCCAAAGGAAAAGCGCCCTACGAAGCTCCATCAGCGTGGAGAGCGACGCGACCGTTCTTGGGCCTAACCACTTTCACGATTTCTGTCCGAAAGCGGACCACAGACAACGGCGTGTTTGTTGACATCAATGCATCCGATGGACGAAACATGTCCGGCGCTGGACAATTCCTCGACTCCAGTAATTGGGGTTGTGTGGATATTTATACAGCGTGTAGTTGGTCAGCCATTTTCAAAGTTGCGACGAGTCACTCTCTGTAGATGAGCAATTTAGCCAGTGCAGTACAGCCGCTAGCCTGGGGTCTTTAACGTGCACCACGCAGTAGTAATACACGACCGCACGCCGGTACGATGCTCATCTAGATCGAAACGGGCAGGGGTGGGGATTGAACCCAGGATCCTTGGGTTCTGCAGCGCGAGCTTTCACTCCACGTGCTCCGAGCTGGTGTGAGCTAGCCCACCCAGCCACCGATCCCCTCCTCAACCCCAGCTTCGCTAGGTGTGTGCGCTGCTTGGTTCCACGGTTGACCACTTCTGCAACTATGCACCTGCAGCCATTACGAGAAGCGGCTTGACTTGACTTGACTTGACGAGCTTGACTTGGCCTGGCCGCTTGGCGGCAAAAGAAAATTGGCTTGGTGGCTAGCTAAGTTGGACACAGTTCGAGACTCGCGAAGCTGAAAATTCGAGGTGCGTTAATTTATGCGATGAAAAAAGAAGTCAAAATATTGACGCTTGTTGTGGGGGTGCATTCATTATGCGAGTAAATACAGTAAGCAGTTGTGGGTTAGGAATTCCCTAAAAGTAAAAATGGCTAAAAGGGGTTAAAGTAGGTCTTTTAGTGCAAGTCCTTGAACTGATATTTACAGTCGACGACGGATTTTTCGGACGCCGCAAATTCGGACCTGCTCATTATTCCGGACATTGACGGGGAACCGTGACTGACCCAGTTGAAATAGTAGTACATATTAACAACCAGTTTTTCGGGCAGTTTGCAGCCCGAAAGTTAAATTTTTCTGATTAAAATACGAGTGGCGGCCACTAAGAGGCTACTATCTTGGATTTTTCGCTGGCTTGATGTTTCAGGTGGAGTTGAAGAGGTTTGGCAGAGCACTATTTTAGTGCTGCCAAACCAGCCGCTAAGTGTCCCATGGTATGCTTTTTTTTTTTTTACAGCGGAGCTGTTAAGGGCTAGTTTCCCCACTTTCGTGTCCGGTACCAAACAAATGTCGACACAAAACTACGCAAAACTCTGGACAGCTACCGCCATCTATGAGCGACGGCGGCAACCAGACAAGCAATGTGGTTGCACCCATCGCTCATAGATGGCAGCAACCGTTCCAGCCATTTCGTAAAGGTGTGCGATGGTCCGGTGGTCGCCGTCGTGTACATCCCTCCCACGACGCCCAAGAGAGACATTGCAGCATTCATGATGGACGTCTTCGGCTGGAGTCACGCTCGGCGACGACACGTCTGCCGTAGTGACGGGTGACTTTAACGTTGACATTGCACGCCAGGAGGGAAAGTGGTTCACTTCGTTTATGCTCGAGCGCTTCGGGCTTGCGTGTGTGAACGAACCTACGGTGCCCACGACCAGGAATCGTACGTGTGTAGACCTCGTCTCCACGAGGAACGTGCCTGCCGTCAGCGTACACCCTATGGCGGTGTACCACAGCGATCACAAGGTGATGGTCACTGTGGGGACGAAATAAATAACAATCCCAGATCGTTATATATATGTCTGATTCCTTAATCGTTCAAATAACCAATTACCCAATCACACCTTAATCCTTACATCTATAAATACTTCATTCAAACCATAGTACAGCTTCGCTGGTCTTCCTTTACCAGAGTGGAAAGGCTTATCATCATCGTTGTTGTCTTGGTTTTTTTGTTTGTTCACTTTTCCATCTCCAACCAAAGCCAGTCGCCATTTGTAAAGTGTGAAGTACGTCTTCGCATCTACGTCTCGTGGTTTCGTCGTTTTACGCTGCGTCGATGGATGCTTTCGACCTCATAGCCCCACCTCTTGCACCTCTGCTAGGTGATCGAAGAAGCAACGCAAGTGGTCTACAATGACACTGGAGAAGAAAGCGGCGATTCTGAAGCTCCTAGACAATGGACGGACGCAAGCCGGCGTGGCAAAAGAGTTTCAGCTGCCCAAGCAGACATTATCCGACTACATGAAAAACAAGGAAGCGATTGTGTCTGCACTTGGTAGCTCGCACAACAAGTACCAAAAGAACGACCGAAAAGGAGAACATCTGGCCCTGGAGGAGGCTCTGCAACTTTGGCTTAAAAAGTTCTTTCCAAGAACCTTCCAGTGTCGGGTGACACCCTCAAACAGAAAGCAGAGGTTCTTGCTCAGAAAATGAACATGGAGAACTTCAAGTTCACTAATCGATGGTTGCGTTGTTGTAAGAAGCAACATGGAATTTCGTTCAAGAATGTGTGCGGGAAGAGTGGAGTCGTCGACCGGACCTTTGTCGCGAACTATCGCTTGAACAAGCTAAAAGGCGTTACTACAAGAGTTTGCCCCCGAAGATGCTTTCACTTGTGACGAGACCAGTCTATTTTTCAAAATGCTACCGGACCAGACACTGTGTTTTGACAGTGACTTCTGCACAGGAGGAAAACACAGCAAGGGAAGAATCCCCGTCATGGTTGGGGCGAACGCGGTGGGCGCCGAGAAGTTTCCGCTCCTCGTCATCGGGAAGGCGAAAAACATCGGATGTTTTAAAGGAATGAAAAACTTTCTGTCGGCAACAAGAAAGTCCAACTCGTCGTTATCAGCTCGACAAATGTAAAAAATCCGGAGCAGCTTGCCTCGTGGTATTCCAGCGACACCAAGGCATGGATTGTGCACTGCTTGTTCAAAGACTATTTGCGCCGTCTGGACCGGGTGTTCGAGCAGCAAAAGCGTCTCTGCGGTGATGTTCGTCGACAACTGCGAGGCCCACGGTACTGTGGACAACCTCAAAGCCATCCGACTTGAATTTTTGCCTCCTAACACTACTAGTGTGCTCCAGCCAATGGACCAGGGGATCGTTGAGAATATCGAGGTCCACTACCGTGCCCGTCTGCTGCGCCGCACGGTCCTCTGCTTCGACAACGGGAAGGGATATACTGTGGACTTCCATGCGGCAATCAAGACGGGGATGGATGTGTGGAAGGTTGTTTGACCATCGACAATTGCCCACTGCTTCAACCACGCAGGTTTCTGTGCCAGCGAAGAGCCCCTAGCTGATAACGCAGGGCTGGACCGTCAAGAGGCTGAGAACATCACCGACCTGCACGGCAGTGGAATGAACGTTTCTGATGCCGCTACATTTGATGCGTTTGCGTATCTTGAGAAAGACCTCGAACTGTGCGCGGAACTTACGGAACACAAAATTGTGCGCCAAGTCCTCACACAACCCAAGGAAGACTCGGACACCTACTCTGATGACGGCGATTACCGCCCGCAGCTGTCGACAGCAGACATAACGAACGCGTTTAATGTTGCTGTTTAATGTGTACAGTGAAGATATGGCGCTGGCGCAAATGCAAGTGGATGTGATCGCCCGCAAGCGGAACATGAGACAAGGTACTCTTCGTGACTTTCTGAAGTCCGCTTAGGCTCAATAAAGCCAAGTTCTGTAATCTGCGGATTTTTCGGATTGCTTTATTATTCGGACGCGTTTTCGGTTGGTCCCCACGAAGTCCAAAAATCGGTCGGCAGACTGTATTTACGTTTTGTGGCCCCGGTTCTTTCTTGGGGGGAATCGTTTCTCGGTTGACACTGTTGTCAGTTGACGTTGCCCTAACCGCTGAATATGTTGGTCTTTGCAGCGATAGCCGCGTGCTGAGCGAGGCCTTCCTGCAGCTCCCGTCGAAGCGAGAACTTCCGGATTACTACGACGTGATTAAGAAACCGGTGGATTTGAAGAAGATTAAGGTGAGGGTTTCTCCTTCTCGTCTTATAAAAGGTGTTGGGTAAAGTACTCGTGAAAAGTGCCTAGAACGAAATACAAAACTGACTGAAAGATTCTGTGCTTCAAGCGAAGTAAGGAGGTACGTCGGACTCAACGTTTTGGCATACTCTACGGTACACTCTAAGAAATGTGATTATCCCTCTTTATGTTTTGATCGAGGCAACGTCATGTTGTCAAACTTTTGCATCCTATCACTGCCACTAGCGCCACATTTTAACGGAGTTTTGGCTTTCCGCAGTGCGCAGTTTAATTACGCGGGCCAAAATAAGAGTGTTTAATTTTCTGCATTGGTCTCTGTACATACCAAGAGACTTGTGTAATTTGGAAACAAAAGAGAAGTGTACTCAAAAGGTACTCGAAGTAGTAAGTCTTTCTCTTGAGACCGGTTCCAGCGGCCCGACTCGGCGGTACGCCATTGACGCATTGACGCAACACAATTTCGTGACTGCCATTAGTTTGTCGAAACTGAAACTGCTATCTGAGGCACCAGAATTTCGGAAAGGGTCTATGGTAGCTGCGTTCGATTTACTTACACCTCCTACACCGGTGCAGAAGAGTGTAGGGCAGTCTACTTCCAGTATCTGTATTTAGATACGACCGGAAGTACACCACCCTACACTTCTCTACACCGGTGCAGAGGTGTAAGTAAATCGAAGACGACTAGTAAGTCTCTCCCTGAAGACCGGCAGTTCCCAGGCAGCCCCGAGAGTGGGCCGTATGTGCGCATCGTAGAGTTAATGTAATGACTCCTCCCTGCCTACCCCTCTGGTCACGTGACCTCTCCGTTAACCAATCGGCGTCGAGCACCTCACTCTCTTTTCCCATCCGATAACGACGATAATCAGTTTCGTGCCTCGTGGTACGCTTTTATCCAGGCTTCACTTTTGTCTGGGCTTCACGAAATGCCCCAACACCTAGCCAAAAAATGTTTCACGTTATAAAGATGATGAGCCTTCGAGCAACTTCAACTCGTCGCGGCAAGGCGAGCATGTCTAACCTATCGTCTGCTTTCTTCCTTCGCTCTTCTGTTGCTCACTTTCTCGTTCTTTATTTCTGGACCATCGATGTGAGTGCTCGCAATTTTCCGCTGTCCTGTTCCCGTCTTTACCCCCCCACTTGCACAGGCGCGCATCCGAGAGCACCGCTACCGCACCCTGGACGACCTGGAGGACGACTTCATGCTGCTGTGCATCAACGCCCAGACGTACAACGTGGAGGGGTCGCTCATCTACGAGGACTCCATCGTGCTCCAGTCGGTGTTCACCAGCGCCCGGGAGCGGCTGGAGAAGGACGGCGACCTGGCCCTGGGGCCGGACCAGGACCAGGACACGGACCAGGAGGGGCAGGGCACCTCGGCCGACGGCCACGGCTCGGAGGTAGACGTCCTTGCTCGCGTGGGTCCAGACGGCCCTTGAACGCTTCCGGTTCTGAACCTGGCGGCGGGTTTTGTGGTATTTACGAGATGGAATCTATGCGCCGTCTTCGGGAAGTGGTCGCTTGTGGCACTGTCGGATGCAGTTCATTCTTATCGGGAAAGGATGATGCGTAAAAAATTGGGAAATATGCGTGAACCGGAAGTGTACAAGGGCCACCCAATAGATGGCGCCACTAAATTTGTTGCCAAACGAAAAAAGGACAAATAGGGATGGAATGTTCAGCCGCAGGATGGAATGTTCAGCCGCATCCTCCTCCTTGCTGATTCTTTCGTTAACTCAATTCAGCTCTCTTCAATTCAGCTCTCTTGCTCTGTGGGAGCTCCCACTGTAATAGTTCACACTGATACTCTTCACTGCAAGAGCTCACACTGAGAGCATGAACTGTAAGGGCTCAGACTGTGAGAGAATGCACTCTGAGAGCTCACGCTCTGAGAGCTTGCACTGTGAGAGCTCACAATTAGAGCTTGTCACAAGAGAGTCACCATGTTAGAGCTCTCTTTGAGAGCTACGACATCGGTGCTTGCAATGTTAGAGCCTGCATGCCGTGTTTTCCGTGCCGTTTAATGTTAAACTATACTTAACATTAACTTCTGTGTTCGACATTTATGAGTCTAGCAAAGTGTCACCGGAGTTCTGAAGCAAAGCGGGTTGCGGGGTGTAGGGGACAGCTCCTCCCCTGCCACTTTCCTTTGACTCGTGTCAGTGTTGCCAAGCACAAAAGGGGGACCACTTACCGCATTCCCACTAGCAGCGTGGAGCTGGAGAGCTATGGAAACTACACTAGCGTCGCGCAGAGTGTAGACAGGCGTGTTATGCAATTTCCACGAAGCTACAGAAATGGCTGCCGCGACTTCTGTCGCACAATTGTTGCGCAACACGTGTTGTGCGAGTGTTGGCGTCTTCACTCGGAGCTGACAACAGCTATACTCCGTTTCAGCGTAATTTGGCAAAGGGCAGAGTGCAAACTACGACCCTGAAGCGCATTACGGCTCTTTCAGTAATGCACTCGACAGGTACATTTTCCTCCGTCTCGTTTCGACACTTGCATTGGCTGCCGTTTGCCACGGTACGCTGAAACGGAGTAGACCGATAACAAGAACTGCTAGTCAGTCTGTCGTGCCCTCATTCCGCAGTCAGGTGCACAGTCCTTGTCTCTATATTTTACGCCGCATTCTAAAAGTTCAGCGTGACACGGGGCTGGTAGGTAATTTCTGGGCAAGTGGGGGAACTCTCGAAAATGGATTATGTCGTTGCTCAGAATAGTTCTGGATTTAGTCGGTGAGCAAACCTCCAAAAAGCAAGAAAAAATGTGTTTCTAAGAAGCAGTGCTTTTCTCAAGTGATTTTTTTAAACTTACTAGAGTCGTGCTCTTTTTCAAAATATGACAGCCGGTAAATGTGTAACCAGTTTGTTTGTGAACTACTACCACTACTAATTTACTTTTCAATGTGTGTACTCAGTGGCGTTGAAACCAGCTGTGAAAGTGTGAACTTTGTTGAAAAAGAAAAGAATAGACATAAGTGTAGCTGGCCCTTAGTTGTACTAATCTCGCTAGAAAGCTTCCCTAAAAGATAGGTGCTACTGTGGACAGGTGGAATGAAATGTATGTTTCATTCATTAGTGTCTTTTTTTGTTTCATATTTTAGGACTGTTTTCGACTCTCTTAAGGAGAGTACATGTCATTAGAACCTCTCTGACTCGTGTAGTGTTAGTGTCACTAGCTCGTATCAGTCATTGCTCCGCTATTTCATTTCCCAAAATTTTTCAAAGTCGCCGCTCACGTTGCTTTGCCTCACTTGTTGACGAAGTGCAATGCTAAACCTGGAGCCTCGTTGTTGTTCTCTTTCTCGTAGAGTTCAAATGCCAAAGGCCGATTGCTTCTAGAGCCTCTTCAAGGATATGGCGCCTCTCCGGCAACCTCATCATTCTTTACCTAAAAATCCGACAACCGCCGGCCAAAAGCGCTCGCACGCCAAACTTGAACCAGCACGCCGCAATCACTGAAAGAGTGTTTCAAGGCGTCGACCGCCCAGTGTTTGACCCTTGGTTTCGTCACATCTTCCAGGAGAAGACGAAAAAGCGCAAGAGCCGGCAGGTGAAGCGATACATCAGTGACGACGACGACACGGAAGAAAGCGACTAGGGAGGTCGTCGGTTCGACCCCCTCCCCCTCCCCCTTCCCTCCCCGGTTGGTCCGCGCGTCGTTCCACGGTTAGTCGGAGACGACGCAGTTTCACTTATTCAGCTGTGTCGTGCCGCCCCTTTCTCCACCTAACGTCGTAACAACCCCTGAAACTTTTTTTTTTTTTTTTCGTATAACAACTTTGTGTCTGCCTGTGCGTCTAGGGAATAAACTGCTGGCACTGACGCACTTCTAGACTTCTTTCGCCTCCTCAATTCTGCGAGTGCCGACAAACGAGACAGACACAAACGTGACGATGTGGCATTTGCGACAGTGCAGCTACGAAGATACTATGTCATGACACGCACAATGGAACACTGGACACGGACCGTAAATATGAACTGGAACGAGACGGTTACGAAAGAAATTGGAAAAGACAAAAGACACCCTGCTGCATACACGGACACACATTGGCATGAAGCGGAACGACACGAACGGGAATATGGTTAATACAAGCAGCCTTGCCAGGAAGCAGCTTTCAGGATTGGGCTCGTCTCGCGAAAGATTGGGCGTAAAGCAAACTTGGGGAAGGATTCAAACAAGATGCTCATCTTTCACGAAAACGGAGGATGCTCTAAAGCGATTGGAAGAACTTCAAGCCTGTGTGGAAGTTTGTTTAACTGCCGCGATTCGTCGGACTCAAATGCATGTTGTTTTGTTTTTGCATGTTGGTTGGTTATTGTTTTCCTCTTTTTTTTTTCTTGAAAATATGATTTAATGCATGCTCCTCGTTGGCCAAGGAATGTTCCTTTGGTTGGTGTAAAGTTTTGCGTAGTGCAAAACGTCTTAGTTTTACTTTAGTTTCAAAATGCACGACATGTACCTGCCTTTCAATAACACCGTTATTTTTTTAAACTTCAATTTTTGTACCGAAAAAAAGAAAAAATCTTGTGCAATGGAAGTATCGTTGAAGTGCAGATTTGTTTCTATATTTTGTCAAAAGAAAATGGGTAAGTAATTTTTCTAATTGAAACATATTTTTCTTTTCTGGTAAGGTAAATGACCATACAAAATGTTTATTGACCGTTGTTTACGAGCTACAGATCTCGTACCCAGGAGCGACGATACCTCTCGACTAGAGCTGCATCTCGACGCAACCGGAGTCTGGACGCAGCTTTCCACATTTACACTCATGTCGTAGGGCGCCCCGAGCGAATCCCACACCGTAAAACGACTTTGAAAAATCGACACCTTTGCATAAAACGTTCGAGATTTCACCGAACGTGCACCGAGCAGGTCAGTTTTACCGTGCAGATTTTCGGGCCTTAGTTCTCTTTCCGTAAAAAAGAGAGCGACAAACTCTGGGCTTTCCTCGCGCAGGCGCCGATTTTTCTCTGCTTGTTTTACGTCGTCGAATCTGCTTGTGCCACCCAAAAAATTGTTACCACTTTGTCCTCGTCTCTGTGCACGCCGTTGTTAGCTCGTGCCAGCTCGCTGGCAGCTTCGTTCGTGTCACTCGAGGGTTGTACGCCGTGCTCCAACACGTGAAAGCTGGAAGCACTGCAGTCCAACAGGCGAAACTCCACTTCCGATGACGCTTCAACATCTCGCGAGCATTGAGCATGCTTTCGAGTGTCGACTCGAGAGAATGCGGTTTGAGAATATTGTAAATATATGATTTTTTCTCGAGGTAAAGCGTCTGTGTTGAACAAGTAGAATTGACCATTGGCACGGTGCAACGATGTTGCGTGCAAGTCTATAGTTGGACGGAGTGAAAGAAAATTACTTCACAGTCCCTTTAATTACGCTTCGAGAGTAATTTTTATGGCTCCGAACTTGAATATTGCATCACCGGCGAGACTAGCTGCAAGAAAAGCAGGCAGGCAGCGCTCTTTATTTCAGCATCCGAGGAAGCGCCGCCTCATTCGCGGCGTGTTTACACGACGGAGATTTTTGTCCGGAGGGGATTAGATGTCAAGTGATTAGATGTCGAGTTTTGAAGTCACGTGCGACGCGTCACGGACGTTCGCCAATCTCCCGAGCCTGCGGGGTGTTGCAACTGGCCGTAGAGTATCCGTCGTTCTGTCCGAAATCCTTTCGGAAAAGGATTTTGGGCAGCAGCACTGAGCTGTGAAGTGCTTTACTTTTTTCATTCTTTCTCCGTCTTTTGTTTGATGACTCCCCAAAAGACGCAAACCATAGTTCACGAGAAAAGAAGACTGTCGATTTGTTTATTGTAAAATACCGGGGGAGCGCCCACACATTTACTAAAAACTGGGTTAATCTAGACACAGGTGCCTGTCCAGACAAATTGGGCACTTAAGGTATAATCGGAGAACTCCAAAGTTTTTGAAATGTTAATAGTAGTGGGCGCTTGAACAAAGTGTGCGCTTCCACGGTAGATTACGGTACTACATGCGACTCCATCGTGCAAATCCTCACACAGATTTTACACAGCACCTTCTCTTTCTCATGGCCTTTCTTCCTCACAGCTCTATGACCAACGTTCCGTGTTATCAAGGTTTTTTGTTTTTTGTTTTTAATATATTCTTAGCAGTTTTTTGGGGGAGTATATATTTTCCCACAAATTCTGTATATTTCAGCGTCAATTTTGACGCCGAAAAACCTCCGTATTTACCGTGGTTCGTGTTGAAGAAAACGGGACATGGTTAGAGTGACATGGGTGTTTTCCAGTAGCCTGGGAACGTGCCTGTGAACCGAGTATTTAAAAGACTAATACCGTATTTTCCGGTGTATAAGACACACTTTTTATACAAAATTTTCAGCGGTGCGTCTTATACACAGGTGCGTCTTTTATACTAATTTTTACTTAGAGACTAGCGAAAAGTGGGGGTGCGTCTCATACAACGATGCGTCTTATACACTGGAAAATACGGTATTAATGCGAATAGCATTCTTTGGCTACTTCACGCACTTTTCGCCTATCTATGCTATCTATCTGGCTATCTAACCTCTTACGCCGCGGGTCGATAAATAAATAAAAAAGACCGGCGCCGGCTGGGATTCGAACCGTTGACCCTTTGATCAGCAGGCAGACGCGCTAACCACAGAGCTATGAAGGCAGTCATTCAACGCACTCTAAACGGTTGTTTATATCTTTACCATAGGACGCGCTTTACAGCGCTGTCACAGCTATCCGGTCGCGCGCAGGTTCGCATGCACACGCTGGCTCACCCTCTCCCGCGCTCGGGAGAGGGTGATGTAGCGGCCGTGCTCAGCCTCACGAGAGCGGAATGAGCCCTCGTGCATGGAACGCGCGCGCACCGGTAGCTGTGACAGCGCTGTAAGCGCGTCCTATGGTAAAGATATAAACAACCGTTTAGAATACCGTTGGTTGAGACTAGCTGAGACGCCAGAAAGTCTGGTCGGTACCATTTTGAGTGTTTGTGCGTATGGCGCGTGCTTTGCTCGCCTTCCTAAGTGACACAAACGCACGTGCTGGGCTGCGGAGATCGTGCGCAGGGCTGTGAAAGTGTCAACAAATTTAGAATCGCCTCAAGAGTGGGCTGGCGTATCTAGAGTGTGCCGGCCACCTGACGAACGCGCATAACTCCGCACCGTTTGATGCTATTCGCATTAACGTAGATAATCATTCCCAAAGGATGGGTTCTGCTGATTTTTAATTTTTTTGGGAAAATTGGATAAAGAGCGTGGTTTCCAAGATAAGATCCAGCCTCGGATTCACGGACAACTCCGGTTCGTCGTTTTCCAGACTAGGATAAAACCGGCTAAGGGACGATTTTTCCGGGTTTATCGGTATTTACTAAAAATACGAAACAACATCTACGACACGCTCGGTTTTCTTGGGAGGTAAAGGTCTGGCGTGCGAACACGCCATCAGGGCGTCTCCCCGTGCTTGTAGAGAAGGTGGGTGCGGAGACTCCCGCTCTGGCTGAACGCCTGGCGGCAGTACGGGCAGAGGAAGGGGCGCTCTCCGGTGTGGCAGCGCCGGTGGCGTTTGAGGTTGCTCGGGTCTTTGAAGGCGCTGGGGCACAGCTGGCACCGGAACGGGCGCTCCCCCGTGTGGACGCGGGCGTGGATGCGCATGTAGCTCCGGCTGCTGCTCCGGTAGCCGCACTGCGGACACCGCAGCGGGCTGTGGATGGCGGCAGCGTCTTCTTGAGGGTCCCCGTGCTCGTCGTGCGGCGGCGCCCGGCTTCCCGCGTCGAACGGACTGTACCCTGCGGAAGGAAGGTCGTCGGATTGGCGTGTTGGCAACCGTGGCGTTAAAGAAGTCCGTCGGACTCCCGCTCAAAAAAGATTTTCTTATTTTTTCGAGTGTTTGGATGGAACACAGAAGTCGAGTTAGGTGGTTTTACGTGCCAAACGGACGAAGACGGGCATCTGGCGATGCCCCAACGAAGGACTAAGGATTAACCACCTCAAAATCTTTTCAAGTGCGACCGAAATCTCGGTTACACAGCACCTTCTCCGCAGCAAGCCTCCGTCGGATTGCGGACACCTTGACCGAGATTCAAACCTGCCACCTGGGAATCCGTAGGCTGGCGCTTTGCCTCGGAGCCACGAAGGTGGCTTAGATAGGACGATTGTGCCACAGATCAACTTTCCCCTCAAAAAAAAAAAAAAAAGAAAAAAAAAAAAGCAATTGGCAATGTTGCAAGATTTTGTTTAGCAGCGCTGAAACATGCTTCTATATGTTTTTGTGTTCTTTTATGTTACCCATACTCACTGTTGCCTCAAGAAACAAATGCAAGTTTTGTGCGTGGTCTTTACATTATGCAAGGTCATTCTTGCAAGGCTTGGTTACCAGAGAAAAAAATTTATGTTCTTTGCCTTTTAAACATGAATGTTTCGATAAAATAACAAATGGAGCATGTTAGTTCACCATGTAATCAAAGGGATGAGAAACGCTCTGCAAGGTTCTCAAGTTTTTGCGCGATAGTTCTCGAGACGAAAGCAAGTGTAGATGACGTCCTTTCGGATACAACAGAATGGAGAGCCCCGTCTCGGTGCAATGAATGAGCATTGAAAACCTCGAGCCAACAGCTCTGGTTTCCAAGTTTTTCCTACATACTGGAACATTGAGCCTTGAAGCCTAAAGGAAGACATACTTTCTAAGGTGTAAGCATTGCTGCAACAAGTTGGATGGGCTGCCTTTGACGGCGGTATCCGAAATGTCTGGCATAGTCTCGCGTCGTGCAAACTAGTCTTGCAGGAACCAGTAAAAGATATGCCTATTCAGCAGCCAACCTGCCAAGTACCATTACCTGCAGAGTGTTTTAGCGACTGGCTGCTTCTAGGTGCGAGGCAGGCATTTTCTGCTAAGAATGCTTCAAAAAATTTGTCTTTTCAAGAAAAATTAAAAAAAAAAAAAAGTTCTGTTTATAGTTAATGTGCAATGTAAAGTAGTAGTTGCAAGATTCATTTGCCAGAGGAAAATTTATGCACTTGAAATGTGCATGTCTGGATCAAGAGGCAAACTAATGCACACATATGAGTATGTTGGTGTTAGTATATGTGCACAGTTTGTAGAAAAGTAAACTGAAAGACACTCGCACGATTTTCCCTGTACCCTTTCAACCACGGTATATAACTCAATAATAAAAAAATGGTCTTGGACATAGGCTCGGACAATAGGGCAAAATATGTGCCTCTTCCTTTTATATAGACAGAATCTTTGAAAATACAGAACTGTTTGACTTCGCACGGGATACTTCACCGAGAACACTGAAGATCGCCATTGATTGCCCACAGGCCACATAAAGAAAATCACCGGACGTTCGCAGTATGCACAACCTGGACCTTAACAGAACGCAGTCAATTCCAGAAAGCATTCCATCGCACAACCACCAGCGATACGACAGCGCCTGTTATTTTCTCAAGATGCAGAGAATGGGGTTTCAACTTAATCTGTATAGAGCAGCACCTTACATCCATAAGATTTGAAACAGGTGATTTTGCTGATATCACTTTTACACACAAAATAATTGCGATCAAGGAAGAGAAAGCAACCCTCCACACTGATCCTCCACATATCCCTTCAATCCACCCCGGCCAGGAAAAAAAAAAAGTATGGCATGCTGCTGCTGCTGCTTTTTTTTTTCTTTTTCACATTAAAATGTTTGAGGATGTTTAAACTATGCTTCTGCTTTATACAGAGAAAGTTAACGCTACTCTTCTACACGCCTTTAGGTCGTCGACTTACCAGCGACTCTTGAGAAGTTTCACTAACCAGCAGGTTGTACCACGTGCCGCCGTTATCTAAAGTCTCTCTGTACTCTCACATGTACTCGTCCCTTTAGGAATATAAATATTTGTAAAATAGTGAGAAAAAAAAAACAGCTTTAGATAGTTTGGTTTTTAGCCATTGGGCCAGCTGTCGCGCTTGCTGGTTGTGCACCAACGAAGCAACAAACACTTCATCGGCAAACCACAGGTGGGCGTCGTGAGCTGACGAATTGCCACCTGTCATTGTCCATTACTGGATGCCTAACTGCATATTCAGTTTGACAATCATTAAAAATGAAAAATTTCCTATAGCTAAATATTGTAGCTAGTCTCATGGAGTTACAAAGCAAACCGTAACAGTCGTTTGTAATGTGCAATACCGGAGAGATCCACCAAGTGCACACAGAGTACCACATTCAAAGCACCCGTCAGGGACTAAAATGGAGCTCGCTGATTGGTCGCTTGTGACCATACTGTCTGCTTTGCCTCAAAACACAAGTTCATAACAGTCGAAGACCCGTCGCACTTGGAAACAGTTTTTGCCGTCTCCGCCACTATCTGCAGCCTCGGATGTACGCCAAAGCACGTGAAACGTGCGCGATACCGTTCCAGCGAGCTGGCACATTGATTTGTCCCTGGTGCCAGCCAACTGTTTGTGCCATTGGACAACGCTGAGCAGAAGCTTGGCAAGTCCCAGTATACCCTGCAAGTACTCAATGACTAGTGTCGTGCAACTGACGCAGCATTTTGCTACGGCGCTTGCAACGCGTCTTCGACTCGCGAGTTTGGCGTCCTACATCGTCCACGCACCGTAGGTCGTCCTGAAGCAGCAACAGACAACGCCACGGGAGATGGCGTGTCGGGCCGTTGGGTGTCGCAGTACCGGTGGTAGACAGTAGGAGTTCCATCAGAATGTACAAGCGAATGCAGGCGTCAACATCGTCGCGGCATCCCGACTCCTGACCGCAGAAGCCTGTGGACTGTGAAGCCGGACAGCCACTTGCAGCAAAACGGGAATATGCTACGTCTGCTTCTGCCGCTGCGCCACCGTCGGAAGCGTGGCAGGCAACAGCGGGGCACTTCTTGTTATCTTTTTGTCGGCATTTCTACGACCAACCGCCAGGACCGCGACATCTGACGGCATGCCGCGCTAGCTCCCGTGAAGCCATTTGTTGCCACTCCGAGGTTACTTTCGACGCGTGGGCTGGAAGGGACGCCAAACACGCCAGTCGGCAACGCGTTCCCGGCGCCGTAGTCCTAGCGAGAAGCGCGCCCTCAGCGCCAGCGCGAAGTGCCATGCTGCCCAAGCACGTGGGTGCGCAGGCTGCTCGTCTGGTTGAAGCGGCGCCAGCAGTGGGGGCACTTGAAGGGCTTCTCGCCGGTGTGGCACCGGCGGTGTCGGTTCAGGTTGCTGCGGTCCTTGAAGGCGCTGGGACACACGTCGCACCGGTACGGGCGCTCTCCTGTGTGCACCCGCATGTGACGCTGGAGGTAGGCCCGGTTGGTGCAGCTGTAGCTGCAGTGCGGGCACTGGTACCGGGACTGGTCCTCTTCTGGCACCGGCACCAGCAAGGGTTCCACGTCGAGGACCAGTTCGCCCGTGCCTGCGAGGAGCAGAGCACGGTCAGCGCGCGAAAACAGCAGAAAGATGGCTCTTTCCTGTGCACTGCTACATCGTCGAGGTCAGTGTAGCTTCCACAGTGCTGCAGCTCAACTTTGATGCGAGAGCGTGTGCACGTGGCTTTCTCTTGGATTGCACACGCTTGCGCGAGTAGCATTGGTGGCACCGGAAGCTATGCTAGCTTCGACGACGTAGCACAAAATAGTTCATGCAGAATATAGCTATCGTGGCTGGAGGTCTGGGAAATGGTATGTTTCTTCCGCCACCTTGTTTGTTGACGTACAACAGATCGTGACCATCTTTTGATAATGTGCCATATTGTGTTATCGTGAAGTCGGCTTTTTCCGACGAGCCACAAGCTCCGCCCGTCGACCAATCTCCCAGTACAGATGGCTCC
Organism: Ixodes ricinus; assembly: GCA_037355805.1. Classification (NCBI taxonomy): domain Eukaryota; kingdom Metazoa; phylum Arthropoda; class Arachnida; order Ixodida; family Ixodidae; genus Ixodes; species Ixodes ricinus. The sequence goes on from JAZHYW010009559.1 coordinate 29,086, forward strand.
AGCACATTGTCCTGTCTGGTGTAGAAAAAAAGGCTTTGTACACTTTTTCTGACAAGCTGTGAAAGACCGCCTGAACAGCATATGCCCTTTATCGAACGCCAATATACGCCTCCAATTAAGGTGAACGGAACTTGTTTTACATGTTTTATCATCTGAACTCTGTAGCTTATCTTGAGCATGTTGCACCTGGAAAGTGGATATGTTAAACTTTGTATGCACGAGAATTTGGCATCATTGGTTCCAGTGGAAACGTAACACAATGCAAAAAGTGAGAAGAGATTGTGTTCAGCTTCACTTCAATTTTGGGTATACCAGGGTTTCAAGTCACGTTCACTAGGCTATAAAATCTGTCCTTTTGTATGGATTTGTATGTACATCTTTTTGTTCTCATATACAAACTTTTTAATGGTATGCACTACAGATTGGCAAAAAATCGGTACTCATACATATGGTAGTGTTCCCAGGATATTGCAACATTCGTGCACACTGGGTATTGCCAGGTATGGGACAGTTTTGTTGGGGATCGGACAGCTGCAGCAACCGTCAAATACATATGTTCACTTCTGACATGAACAGAAGTGGCATGGCATGTTGTGGCATGTTTGGAATGCCACAAAGTATGGACTGACTGATGCATGTTTGTACAGTGCTGCAGAACATGGGCTCAGGGTGGGCATTCATTCATACTTTACAAACAAAAAGCATGATGGTGCGAAGATACATTCAGGGGAGGTTTGCTGCTGGCGTTTGAACTAGACACAGTTATGGATAAAAAGGAAAAAGGCACGAATAGCAAAGATACCAAAGTACATTTAGCCAATGCAGTGTTTTCTCTTTAGGCTCTAAAACTGAGGAAATCTATTTTGAAAATTCTATTTCGTCGGGATGGAATGCTTGGCGGGATTTTTTTAAGGGTGTAACATACGCTGATGCACTGGCCTATTTTTAGCAAAGCTAGATCTAGTTCTGGAGAATCAAAACATGGCTATATTTGGGCACCACGCAGCTTGCACGACCGACTGCACATTTCATCGCTACACTAAAACGTTGAATACACATGGACTACTAACATCAGTAACTGAAATAACATTCGCTAATGATACACACACACATACAAAAAGCCACTGCATGAAGTGGCTACCGCTAGCACTGCAATCAAATTGTTCTGTGGAACGGCGATTCTTGCGGTCGGTTTGTTTTCTCTCGATCTGGAGGATGGGCGGCGTACGCCTGAAAAGAAAACCGGGTCCCATATTTAGCCATCACACGTGCACTCGCCATTACACGTAAAATCAGCTGCGACAAGCGATCCTCATAACCACACCGTAGTCGTCTGGAAATCCACGAACATTTTGGCAGTTATCATTTGGTTATGGAGCTTTGGCGATCACATGCTTCTTAACAGCTTCTGTTCGGAGTGATTTAAACCGAAGGAGGGAACGGTGCACTGCCAGGGAACAACGTAACATCGAAACTGAGACACTCTGTTGTCACTCAAATGGTTCAATCGGTTCAATTGCGAGCGAAAGCTAACACGGGAGCTACCGCGGACGCCATCACCGCTATCACGCCGCCATTGTGTTTGTTTTATTCGCTGGTTGCTCTCACTAGAATCTGTGGGCGCTGCAATCGTTACGCCGAAATCGAAACCAAACTTTGATTTATAATCTGTTTCATTTTCATTTATTTTTCCTGGTGGTGTTTTGCACGGTGTTTCGTACGTATATATAATACATACAACACTTTTAAACACAAAAATCAAGACAGAAATAGAAGCGTAATAAACACCGCGTACAGTGGCAACCTGCATGGTAGTACTACAGTAGTACAGTGGTGGTTAGCAGAGCTGTAAAATGTATGGGTCTACAATATGTACTATTTCCTCGGGAAGGGGATTCCAGATGGCAATGACCTGTATACAATAAATGGGTTGTGTTTTTCCTTTTATACATTCGATGCAACGATTGACTGAGGCTACGTGATATCCTCTCAGGAGGCAAAAGTAGACTCTCAAATGGATTTGTGTTTTTGTGGTAGAATTTATGAATATTTAGGTTGTCGAAACGGCACCTCTACGATCTGTACTTCACGCGAGCGGGAACGCCTTTATTTGCTGCGATCGCTCTCGGTGTTGACGTAGACAGTGGCGTACCAACCTGTTTTTGAGTGGGAAGGGGGGGGGGGGGGCAAACCACTCCCCCCCCCCTCCAGGGCCGGGGGCGGTGTCCTTGGTATCCCTTGGGCGCCGCCGGCCAGTGTTTTCCCTCCCCAGTGGCGGCTGTTTCAGGGGGGGGGGGGCAAGCGCCCCCTTGCCCCCCCCCCCGGACGTAGACGATTACAGTGTAGACCTGTTCATTGATCTGTGGGCGTGAAATGAAGTTCATCTAGTGCCGTGGATTACGCCAAAAAGACAAGGACAGAAAGCTGAGTTGCACACAGGACAGGGCCTTGTCCTGTGTGCCGCTCATCTTCTTGTCCTCTTTATTTTTTTGTGTGTGCGCGCGTGTGTGTGTGTTTCACACACGCATGTCAAAAAAATTAATTTTAGGCAAAAACAAAATAATTTTAGAGCAATATTGACGACGCGAGACGCGATTTAGTCGGCAGTCACCTGCTTTCCACTGCTTTTCTCTCTCGGCATTTCGGGCGCGTGGAGGTGGAACGGCATCGCCTTCACGACCGAGATGGTCATTGCGGAATGACCAGTGACGTCATGGACTTCGCACGCAGAATTTCGAATAAATCTCTGGCCGTCAATATTGATGCAACTTTTTTTTTTCACGTAAAATTTATTTTTTGACACGCGTGTCCCAACCAGACTGCTAAAAAAAGAACTTTTTTAGAAGATTTTTAATGAATTTCCATGCTCGTGGTGAATATATTCAACGATGATAATTAACACGTTAATGCTTTTATTTGTCTCCACTGAAGGGCTTCAGCGAAATAACGTTTCCACCCGTCTTTTCAAGTGAGCGTCGCTACACGAAGGATACCTACTCCGAAGGTAAAAATAACAAAATAAATTCAAACTAACGACGATAAAATAAAGAAAAAAAAGTTAAATGTTTGCGATGGCATGGAGACCGTTGATGACAGCTTTTTCTTCCCCCGTCGCCGGTCGAGCGCAAACAACGGAAAGTTGTCCCGTGCGATTCATGAAACCAACGCATCTCAGCCAGCTTCCACGCTGAAGCGGTCCAAGCTGTCTGTCCATTTGGTAGAAAATACAGTTGACGCTGAACTTGTCCTGTCTCAGCGTAAAGTGCTTGGTCATTCCCTGTCGGCTGAGAGTCGGAGCTGAATCCAGGACTCCGAATACTTCCACGATGCCCTTCACCCCGCGAACCGTGCCTGGTCCCGCGGTCAAGATGCGATCGTCCTTGCGGTGTTTGTTTGAGTCCTCTTGGGGGGCTGTGGTGTTACCGTAGGCCGAAGTAGCGCTCGGAGACGGTTGAGCGAAATGAGCACCGGCTAGGTTCCCGAACGCCGGAACATCGGGACGCGCCGGAGAGTTGGAAGGATGGCTCTGCGCTGTCGGTCTCCACACCGGTAACTGAGGCGCTGGGCTCTTTGGGAGCACTGCAGTTGCGGTTTGGGCTTCTGTAGGATGCCAGGTCCTGATCGGGGATTTGGATCAGCTGGTTTTCGGAAGATTTGCCTGTTTTGTTGTTGGAGGGGTGGTTGTGGCGGTGGCGGCACGGATGGCTGATACGGCGCGCGGAACGGTGGGTTGACGGGCGCGCGGGGACGGTTTCCGTACGGCAGCGTCGTTTGTCGAAGGTTGGAGGCTCGGCCCCGACTAGCTCCGGCGTTGTTTCTCTGCATTTTAGATTCCTTGCGGGAGAGAAGTAGTGGATATTACGATAAGGCACACGAGTCACGCAGCGGAACGAAGGCCGCGGCAATGGCGGAGAAATCAACGGCCGCCGTCTGCTACACGCGTTATTTATTTTAATTACGAATTAACTATAGCTGGCTTCAATTAATTGTAAACGCAACATTTTTGTCTTACTATTTATCTGCAAGCTTAGCTGAAACGGCTGAGTGTGTCTGTTTTGTTTTGCGCTAATTATGTCGTCTGCTACATCCGCTACATTTGATGTCAAAACTTGTTATTTAATAGCGTTTCGTTTTAAACTGTTTATTTTAAATTGTATCGATTCAATTATTTTATTTCACTTTATGATGATTATTGTGATATTTTTATAAACAATATTTCTTTTGTGGAAGAAAGTTTCGAAAAGAGCTTGCGCATTTTCATACCGACCGCTAGGCGTCCCGCTGTCCCGAGAGATCCTCGGATCCCCCCTCGATCATCTGTGCGGCAGTGGGTTCCCATTATTCCCGTGCGCAGTAAACGCTGGTTATGTGCCTGACGCGTTGTTGGCAGGCAGGAAAGTGACGGACTGGCGCCGAGCATGTGGCTGACAGCTCGCCTGGGCTTCATTCCCACGTCCCGATACAAAACCCAACGCGAAACCAGCTCACCCCAATGAGGGGCACTCGGCAACAACAAAGGTGAAAAAGGCCTCGGACGCGCAGTAAAGCACCCCAGCGGGCTCCGCCACAGGACTCCCCGACAAAATTCCCGTCACCCGTGATGTGCCAGCACGCTCATCTCTTCTCGTCTGACGCCGTCCATGCCACGGGTAGTGCCAAATCAGCCGCCGATACGTGATTGCTCCGATCGCAAGATGACAACTCGGGCAACGTTAAGCCTAGCCCCCCGTCTCCACTTCGCCCGTAGTCCCTCAAAATTGCGGCGGAGACATGGTTCTTTCCTTCTCCGGGCTGGCAGCGACTTCCCTTGCTTCGATCGCCGGACGCTGAACATTCGTTCCAACATGGGAAATTGTTTGAAGTCGATGTCGTCCGATGACATCTCGCTACTGAGGGACAACCAAGGCACGCGAGACTCGTCAGCTGATCCGCTGGGACCTCCACCGCCGTACCAGGTAAACGGCTTGCGCTAGCCGGGGCGCAACGCTTGAACCCTCTCTAACCTCGTTTTTCATTTTAATCATCGACGTCAGAAACAAAGGAAAACGGCTATAAAAAAGGGCAGGCTTTGTTCGTTATCTTTGTGTACTGTGAGCATTATCTTTGGGGCCACAAAGGACGGATGTTGTTGAGTCATCTCGGCGTAGCGGGTCTGTCTGTCTGTCAAATCGGGTGTCTGTATCGTGGCAGCAGCTGTTTCCGTGCGGCAGTTTGTTGTGGCGCTTTGTTATGCGTGATGTGTTTTTGTGGGTCGTGCCAGCGTTGGTCGTGATCGTGCGCTTCCGACAAAGAGAGTGCGTGTCGTGAACTTCTCTGGTACACTCGCTCACGGTTCCTTTTTGCTTTCGTTTTTCTTTTCCTTAATCTTTGTTTCTTTTATTTGTCGCTCGTTACTTTTTGCGTGGTAATGCTCTCACGTCACTGTTTCCCGTGCTCCCAAGCGTAGATGCAGCTTAGGGGATCTTGGGTCCGTAAAAACCTCTCGTTCGATACTGCGTGCAACGTTCTATCCACGCAGATCTCATCAGACCACGACTTTTTTCTGTGTGCCTAATTTGCATTTGGTGTACGCCGATAAAGTTGCCTTCATTAAAAACCGTCAATGTTGTCTTTTTTTCTCCCCCCCCCCCCTTCTATTGAACGAAAATGAAAAGCGGTCACATGCTCAAACCTTGACGTCGTAAAAACGTTGTTTCCTGTTGTTATGCGTCCTGGGATATTTACGATTCGGGGGGAAAATTTCGCCGGTGCGAGCGAGGGCTTCACGGATTCGAGACTTCTATTTTAGGAAACAAAGTTCTGGCTTTCTTTTCGGCGAATTCTGGTGTTTTCGTGCGTTGCTCTCTTTTCTTTTCTCTTTCTCTTTCCCCCTCTCTGCCGTTCGATAAATACGGGGTGGACCACGATTATTAGGTGCTCGGGGAGACGGGTGGCTAAAAATAGCCCTTCTGTCGAAATACCGTCTTGGCCGCTGTGCGGCACGACGGCTTTTACTCATCCCAGTGAATTAATTATCATAATGATCACTCGTGTCCTGCGCATTTGAGCTTCTTGCAGACCATTCGTTCCCGTCGTTTCGCAACACCAGTACATTTGCGCAACTCGGCAACAGTGGGTATCCAATGAGCCAATAATTGTATGCATCATAGCATACGAGGAAGACTAGAATGACTGTCTTTTGCAGCTTCAGTACAAAACCGTCGGTGTCTGAAGTTTACGGTGTTTACTCAGCGCACCACATGAGGCGAAAAATGAGTAACACTTCATGAGGAGCCAAACTTTTGGACTTGGTTCTTGAGTATTATATATGTGAGTGTGTATATTGTACTAGATTTTCAGAGATTTAGTTTTTCCCAGCATAGCTCGGCACATGTTGAGGCAGATTTGCTTTCGCAACAGCCTTTCTTTGCCCACTAAACTTGCCATAACCAGCAGGTAATGAATCATTCTTCATAAATGTTGGGTGACAATGTGACAGGTTGCAGTTGTGGGGAAGCCCTTTGTTTCCTATGCCTGCTGCGTTTTTGCAGACATGGCATGTAGGACTGTTGCAAAGATCTATGACTCGGGACTGTCGCCATGAGATGTTTTGCCGGAGTCCACCGATTTTTCAGTTTGTTTCATTCATTTGCTTTTGCGATGACTAGCTCTAGGCAATGTGTTGGTACTGGCCCTTACTTCAGCAAGGTTGGTCATCAACGAGAGCTCTTTGTTTTTTTACACGAGACCTCGTTTGAAGCTGCGTTGTCACCTGAATGTCTTTTTTTTGCAAGGTTGGGTTACCAAACTTCTCCGAAGAGCGGACACCTTTTACGCCTTTGCCCTCTTTAACCAATTGCAAGTTTTTTTGTTTGTTTTTTTCTTTTTTTAAGTAACTGCAGTTTATATATGTATATAACTACTTAAGAGCTGCACTTCCAGGCCTATACAACTACCAGCTAAAGTTACCTTTAGTGCAAAATGCTTTTTTTTACAAATTGCATTTTTACTCTGTTGTTATTTTCTTTTTTTATTATTATTATTCTTTTGAACAAAGGGAAATTTCGAAAGCTCCAAAATCCTTATATCACAGGAAAAAAAAAAAAGAGCCCCGATATTGATTTCTTAAACATACGAAAATAGAGAACTAAGAAATTAAGGCTTTTATATGTATTTGTACAGGCTTGCCTGGTGTTTTGTTGAGATCCCTGATATGTTGCCAAAGCAAAACAGATCGGCATTGGCTAGTATTTCACCTGAACATGAGCTGCATCTGCATTGTTTTTTATTTTTGTTTCATTTTTTCCGATGTATGTTTTCATATTTTAATTTGATTTTTTCCGACGCATGTTTTTGTTTTTTTTTTGGCCATGAGCCACCAGCTGTTGTATGCCATTGTTAAGCAGTCGTTCGCATTGAGTCACCCTTGGTAACAATATTGTGAAGCCTGGCGAAACCATAAACAATAACGAGCTGAGCTAACACGCTAAATTGTGGGTTGAATTGTGGACGCATACTCAAGTTCCACCACTAAAACCTTGACAAGGTTGTAAAGGGGAAAGGGGAAAATGTGTGGCTGTGGGGCAACGATTAACAATGTAATTTTCTGTCGCTTCGAGGCAACTGGGATATAATTGCAAGATAACCGCACTTTAATTATTCATTCGAGCTTTCTTTTTGTTTTTTTAGTTATTTTCTCTTGTGGAGAACACCTAGCACACAGATGGTGCCAATTTTTTTTCTTTCTTTCCCTCTTTTTTATTTCTTTTTAGCCCTTTCAAGGATGTTCTTTTCTCGCTTGGCAGCTGTCATTTGTGGCAGCTATCACGTTGCAGACGACGAGGACGGAAGTGTACTGGAGTGCCACGTGGTACCTAACCTTTCAAATCCCCGAGGTGCCCGAAAACGCCGGAAACCTCATCACAAGAACAGGGGAGAGCCTGTGGCGCGTGGAATGCATCTCCGAGTAGTGCGTCTGCCGCCTGACTCCCACCCGGTGAAATTGCAGTTGAGGAACACTGCGGATTGTCGCGCGTTTGGCGGTATCGAGGCAGCGGAGGTGGTCATGGCGGACGCTCGTTTGGCTCTAGCATGCTTTAGAGTAACCATTCCTTCAGCCACTGGATTGGATTGGGTCTCTTTGGCTATTCCCTTTCACTACTACTCGCTCCGACGCCACCAGTCCTCTTGTCTTCTTTTCGCAAATCCTGTAATGCTCTCGGTTCTCTGCACCATATTGGTGCGTAGAATCAATGTTGCCAGCTTTTGCCGACCTGCCTGGCGGGAGATGCAAGAGGTACTTTCCGTCATCCTGTTTGCTGAAACGGCTCACGACGGAACAAAACGATACCGCAACAATCTGACACCGCGTCTACCGCTCAAAGAGCCACATTTCAGAGTTGCGACTGCCGCAAACGGTGCCCGTGCGACTCCGAGCACAAAAATGGCGGCACTCCCTAGTCGCGTCACGTGACGCAGACGAACGAATGCTTGGGGGGGGGGGGGCAGGAGGGCAGGGGGCAGAGTGCCATCACATTGATCGTAGCTTTCTAGTGGTTGTAGGTTGGAGCGCGCAAGGCGCCAGAGACGGTGATGCCCGTTTGTCCGGTTTGCCGTCACTCCTACAGGCGTTTCCAAGTGGTATTTGGGTGTACACAATATTTGTACAAAGAAATCTATGAATGGAGTGAGTTGAAACTTTTACGAAGGTGCATCTAGATGGTGCATTCATCATACTCAAAAATTATGACTGTCGGCTTAAGAGACAAAAAATTAAGTCTTGAAAAAATGTTTTATTTGTATGCACAGGGTGTGAAACGGCAAAAGCCGTCCGTTTAATGCCGCTAGTCTCAGATGGAACAACATGAAGTAAAAATGTGAAAGCTTCTTTGAGATGAATACCCTAAAGCAGATCCAGCAGATCTGAACATGTGTAGTACCATCTGCAAGTGAGCAGCGTCAAGCAGACTGTTTTTGGTCACTTTCCTTCCTGCGCATAAAGAGAAAAACCTTCTCCACGTTTAAATATTTTTTTTTGAAACCTACACACATAAGATTTGAGTATAATAAATGCACTGTCTAAAGACACCTCTGTGAAAACTTGCAGTGCACTCTGTTCATTGATTTATTTACAAATATATTTAATGCCCGAATCGCGCTCCAAAACACCCTGTACAAACCGACTGCCACGATCTCAACAACTCGTCTAGGACGCAGAACACTCTATAGTCGGTGATAGGTCGAGAACGAAGTGGAAGCTCCTCCCACCCCTTTCCACTTCAGCGGAGCAAACGGTGGAGAGGAGGTCGCCTCCTCTCCTGCGTTTGCTCCGCTGAAGTGAAAAGAGGTGGGAGGAGCTCCCACTTCGTTCTTGACCTGTCACCGACTATCGTTGCAGACACGTTCCAGGCGTTGCACCAAGCCATTGTTCGACCTACAATGTGTCGTCATTGTTGCACCTCTGTCTGCAGGAGACGGTGTCGATGCCGGTCTACTACCCCTCGCCCAACGTGAGTCGGCCGGCCTGTCAGCTGACGGAAGAGGAGCAGGTGGTGATTGCCCAGCGGATGGGCCTCATACAGCACCTTCCGACCGGCCTCTACGACGGCAGCAAGAAGAATCGAGAGTGAGTGGGCTGGGCATGCCGCGTCCCTCGTCACCTAGCGCCAACGAATAAGCTATGCTTCAAAGTAGCCACACTTCTGCCATCGGATGGATGGATGTGAACGGCTGCACCCTTTATAACGGGCAGTAGCTCGCCCTGCCGAGTATGAAAACACAACTGCTTCCCTCTTAAGGCAATCTATTTATGTGACTATAACCGGGCCGCGGAGGTTATCGCAAAATGACCTTTGGGTCATTGGGCAAAAAAAATCCCAAAATATCAATTCTCACCTTCTCCTCCCCGCCTGGGGAGCTGCCGATTTTCCTCTGGTCAAACCTTGTCGGCTCTGCCCTGACCCGGGCCCACTGTGTGGACGGGATTGAGCCTTTGGGCCAAAAATCACGCTGGAGGGGAGTCCCAATATTCCTCCATCCCGACTGTACTCTGGCTGTGTCAGTTGACTTTGCTCCATTCAATGTTCCCTAGATGTTCCCTTTTAGGTACCGTGGTTGGCAGCTATCTTAACCTTTGTCCAAAATCGCAGGAAATGCTATTCCGTCCTCAAAAATTGTTACAACAGTTTGGGACAGAGAGGGAAACGATGGGGACCGACCGTTGCGTTCTAATTTAATTCTCAGCAACTGCCATAGTGTGCAGTGTTCTAGGAACAATCACTAGCTCGATTTCCAAGCATTTCTTCTATTTTCTCACTGTATAAATGAGTGACTGGAGCCACGAAATAAGCTACGCTTCACAGTGACTAAGTCACGTTGGTGCTGAGAATCGTTGTAGACAGCTCCTGCCATTGTTGCCAGTCACATTTCCGAATTGTAATAAATTAGATTTCTTTGATTTAAGTTACTGTAGCTAGAGAACGGTGATTCTTTACCACTAGATGTTTTTTTGAACAATGGCAGATTGATTGATCAATCCGTCTGATTTCTGAAAACGATGCAGAAGGAATAATTATTGTAAATTTAAAGTAGTCTAACCAGCAATTTTTTTTCTTGATGTAAATCCTGCCATACTAGAAGAATGCAGCTTGATACTTCTTTTTTTTATAAGTTACAATAATTTTTTTTTATAAGTTACAATAATTTCCTTGTATATACTGGTTCTTTCCTTTTGCTTCCCGATTTTCTTGCAGTAGGATATTTTACAGAACTGACGAACAAAGTGGCAGGTAGAAAGAAAGCTCTATCAACACTCTGACTCGCCTAGAAGAGCACTACTTTTTACTTATTTTCAGCCTGCTACGAATATTTCTTGCTCAATAATTTTTTCTTTTAATTTAAATACAAAACAAATGCACATACAAAGCATCAGACGAGAGACCAACGTTAAATAAAAGGAAAATATTTGGGGGATTATTTGTGCGGAAAAGGATTAATTTATACCATCATTGGAATTTTGGTGCGATTTAAGTTTTAATTAGTGTACCATACATTCTAGGCTATTGTCCGTGGGTCAATGCGAGAAAATGGCGCTTTTTTCTGCCAAAATTGGCCCCTGCAGCTTAAACATGGTGCAGGCTACATTCCAGAATGAAACGGTAATTCCTACTCGACAAACAGAAACGAACGGGAATGATGTCTCGAAAATAGCCGACTTGGCAGACAGATGTAGAACAGGATATTAGGGTGCGCTTTGTTATGCCCATGTAACGGAGAGGCATAGAAGGTGAGAGTATGGGAGGCTGTCATTTCTCCAGAAGGTCTTCGAGGCACTTTGCATGTGAAAGAAGCAAGGCTGGGCTGACTGCACAACTGTTAACTCTAGGACAATAATAAATAGAAAGGGACGGTGGGAGGCAGCACAGAAAGGGGAGAAGCACTCGTTCCTCTGCAACTGCCCACCACGAAAATATGCTTGGTTTGAAGACTTGCACTTAAAAAGAGGAATGAACACCAATATAACGCAAAAGCTACTTCAGTTCCATTGAAGCTAGCCTAATGCAAGCTTTTGAAGTGGTTTCAATTTCCCCGAGACTTTAGTCGTGTCACTCTCCTTACACAGCCACAAAGATTCAACAACATCGACGTATTTCTGTAACTTGTGCAGCGGCGAACTATTGCTTACATTCTACTCGTGCTCCGCTAACCTACCATTGAGACATGTTTTCGTCCGTCCGACTTCGTGGGACCCTTTGTGTCGTTTGTTGTGGAACTTTGGTGAATGCCGCATGCACGTCCTCCCTGGAAACAGTCCATTTATTTTATTTTACTTCGCCTCAAAGGCATCTATTGATTAGTATAGTATAGTAGGGTACGTTGTTGGGCTAGTTGGTTCATCTTAGTTAACAATTAAAATAGCGCAAAAAAGACAAGGACAAGAAGTATACAGGACAAGCGCTGTTGATTCATGGCAGAAATATTGGCATATACATCAGTGGCGTAGATCTCCCCCTCTTTCGAACTCCGCCAACCCTATGGCATATACATACAACTGGAAGCAGCACACAAATAAACGGACAAGGTGTAGACGGAACAAGCGCTGAACTTCCACAGATTTTTTAATAAAAGAAATAAAAGGTCAAACTAACCATCCACATTGTGTCGACACATGCTTCAAGAAGGCTACCGCATCCTTATGTATACAAACCGAAGTTTGACCCAGACATGTTGCACCTTCCTTTCCTACCTCAAACGCTTCCAGCAGTTCTGCGGTTTTATCGACCCCTTTCCTTAGAAATGTGGTGCAGTCGAAGGTAGCCTTTTTGACACGTGTGTCGACGCAATAGTGATGTGAATGGCTAGTTTGATGTTTTTCCTTTTCTTAAATATTCCGTTGAAGTCCTGCACTTGTCCCGTCTACACCTTCCTCGTCTTTGTTATCTGTGCGCTGTTTACAGTTGTATCATGCACCAACTCGCCTGCATCGCCCCGTCAAAAAAGATTCCTGGCTACGCCACTGGTATGCATACATGTAAACAAATATTGGAACAAATAGCGAGTCTGAATTATGAGGAACCACGCGAGAGTGCATGTTGTGACAGACGTTGTATGCTCTATTTCTTCCAGGTGTGTAATCTGCATGGGCGAGTTTGCGATGGGGACGCGGTGCGGTTTCTGCCCTGCATGCACATCTACCATACGGACTGCATCGACGACTGGCTCATGCGCTCTTTCACCTGCCCCTCCTGCATGGAGCCCGTTGACGCCGCCCTGCTCACCACCTACCAGACCAACTGAGCCGGGTGCGGGGGCTCCGGCCTACCCTGCGCGGAGGTGAGCACCGGTTGTCTGCCAGGTTGCAAGGACTGAAGTCACTGGAAGGCTTCAGGATGCGGCAAACTCTTTGTTAGCCATAATGCTTTTGGAAATACTAGGGTCTCCGGAAAGCTTCAGGATACGGGAAGCTGTTCGTTTGCCCTATTTTTTGCAAAGTCTACAGTCATTGGAAACTTTGAGGATACAGCAAACCCTTCCTTTGCTGTATCTCGGAATGCGAGATACAAACGCTTTGTTTGCTGTATCTTGGGATAGGAAAAACTAATCTTTCATTTGCTGTATCTCGGGGTATGAGAAACAAGCTTTTTGTTTGCCTTGTCTTAGGATATGCAAAACAAACTCATTGTTTGCCGTAACTTGGGATACGGAAAAAAAGCTCCTTGTTTACCATAGATCAGGATATGGCAAACAAACTCTTTGGTTGCCATGTCTTGAGAGTTTCCAATGATTCGAGTCTTTGAGGTACGGTTGGACGCAAGATGTAATTCGCTCGAAATTGCAGGGCTGCAATGACTGTGTCTGGCAGACCTTTCCTGTCTACCAAGATGCTATTGTCTTCTGCTCAGCAGAGTGCAGCATATTGGAGTAGCAGTGTGTTTTCAGTGCCAGCCTTCCTGTGCTGGTTCCCAACTTGCAGACAAACTTTTTAATTAGTTGTATATATATATATATATATATATATTTTTTTTTATCTCGAAGTACTCCTTATTGGGGACTACAGTGCAACCCACTTATATTGATACCACATATAATGATGTACCGCTTATAACGATCAGTTTCTAGAGTTTCTAGACTGGAAATGATCAGCTCCTAGTCCAGATACAACAATATTTGGTTGTAACGATTGAAATTTCAGGTTTTCTCATTATCGTTATAAGTGGGTTGCACTGTATACACCTTTCCAAGAAACACTCGACCCCAGGAGCAACAAACCGTTTTCGAACCCAGTGACTAGGTTGGAGGCTAGACTCTCACCAGCGTCCCTGCTAACTTTAACCGAGTGGACTGTGATTTCGATAGGTGCAGCCTGCGTAGGTACTGTCTAAACACTGCTGGCGGCCAATTTCTCGTCTTTTCCCGAGGACATTGAGAATGCATTGTACCACAAATAAAAAAAACAAAAAAGCAAAACAAAAAAGTAACTAAACTAATTTTGTTGGGTATGTGCGCTACAGAACGAATGCAACTGAAATGTTAGTTGTCGCTTTTCTTTTTTACGATAAGCTTTGACTGCCCTGCTCAATTAGCCACGTGTCAAACGACAAAGCGCTTAGCTGTCGAAACATAATTTACAACAGAAGATAGCCGAAAGGCGCACATTTTTCACACTCACAAATAACGTGTTTAGCGATGGACAAGACACGGACATACAATTTAGCGAGTGTTAACATTCAAACAATATAATGGTACGTACCACATGATGCAGCATTATCTGAAAAGAATTCATTTGAGAAAGATCTCAAATAACACAGTCGCAGTCGACAACAGTCGCATCCTGACGATCGGATGGAATCCAAGATGACTTTGTTTTAGGGCACATTTGGGGGGGGGCTTTCTTTTTTTACACCAGCACCGAGGCAAAGAAACGGGCGTGACTGACTCGAACCCGAACAACTATTTATGGCAATGACTGAGAAGGACTTTACATGGATTATTTCTGGGAGGAGGAGAACAGCTGTCATTGTTCGCAAAATCGCGTCGAGGGCCGTTCGACGTCCTTCCCTCCTTCGTTTCCAGTGAATGTCGAGCAGAAACGTTTGAATGGCAGGCACTTGCCAGCTTTATTTCCACTGCGGAAGATAACACAGAAGGGTATGCAGCAGCATGCATTGGAAAATTTAAGTGGAAACTTTCAAGAGGGGCCAGGAAACGTTGAATGCAAAACCGCAAAACATTGGTAGAGAATCGTGCTGGGCGCGTTTTCACAGTCCAAGAGAGTGGCAGAAAATTTCTAGCTGATACAGGGTGCGAGAGTCGCACCAGCCACATCAGCAACATGGCAGCGGCCTAGGAGCGTTCTTTGGAAAAGTGTAGCTTGCATTGGGAGGTAAGCAAAAAAAAATTGACTGCATCTCCACGTGGTGAATGATGTTGATTGGGGCGAAGCTCTGGTGGTGCTTGTCTGCGTAGACGCTGAGCCGCAGCATGCCGAGCCTTTCGTTCGTTTTCATCCATGTCGGAAAGAGAATGTGTGGTATGGAACGTGGTTATATCGGGCACGTAGGCAGGATTTTGCTTTGGAGGGGGCCCACCCATGACAAAATGCTGTATGAGGGGGAGGGGGAGAGGAGGCCCCAGCAAAATGGAAGATTTCGGGGGGGGGGGTTTCAGTCTCTAACAGCAGAAGAGAAGTACCTATGACTTGATACTGAATGATTACTCAACAATTGTATTTCTGCGCTTGCATCTAGTCGTTTTTGCTTCCGGAATGTGAATACACTCGTGTTTGTTTGTTAAGGCATCACCCGAAGGCAAATGCCTAGATTTCAGGCGGCCCGTTATCACTCGATCAACAGTGTTTTTCTTTTGCGCTTGCAGGCACAGTTACCCGGTGAGGTGCGGTTGGATCGAAAATTCGCAGCTTGTGCGCAGGCACGGCCAAGGTACTTCGCGCACCGTCCCGGTGAGGCCGTGCGGATCTTCGGTGGGTTCCACGGAACGTTTCGGAGCACCGCAAGTCCGACGATTCGGCCGGAAGCCGAAGCCAATGCCTCCCTTCCGAAGTCCAGCGGGTATCCAAGTCGACCAAAGACTGACCCCTGCCCGAACTTTGCCCGCTCCGTCACCAAAGTCTCCGTCTGGCAGGCGTCCGAGCGGCGAAATCGGAGAGGGGTGCGACGCGTCGCAAGTGCGCGAGGACAGCGTCGCTTCGCCTCCACCCGATCAAAAGTGTCTCCGAAGGATCTCGTATGTGCGCAACTGGCGCGCGTCGACGCACAAGGCCTTGTACTGACCGGCTCATGTCGATATGTATATAGGGGGTGTTTTAGCATTCTATCGGGCGCTTCGCAGAATCGGGCGACCGGGGAGAATGAAGTAAAACGCAGAAAATATGCCGCCCGTATCTCGGAGTGCGTAGAAACACGAAAAGTCCGACCGCTTTGCAGTTTCGGCAGCCGTCTGAGAGTCGTCTCCGAACCGTTGCGAGAAACGCTGGTCACACGGGGCGAGCAATATTATTCGGAGTCTGCCACCGTCGGTTTCTACAGCGCACTCTTTCAGACGTTACGCGTGCACACATCTATAGGTGTGCGGCTCTTTGCTAAGCGCCGCCGCGGGGCTTCGTTTTTAACGCACGCCGAGACGCTTTCTATTTATTGATTTTCGCAATCGGGGCGCCTTTCCCCTCCCCCTATTTTTTAGCCGGTTTAAAGTCGGGGTTCGAGAGTATATATGTAGTCGATTATTTAGTCCTATTTGTTTTATTCCGAAAGTGTCGCACTCGGAGCATCACATCGTGTAACCTCTTTATTTTTTCACTTCATAGAGAAAATGGGGTACATATATATATACATATATATATATAAAAAAAAGATGCTTGGATGCTCGCGCTTGTTTTTATAGCTTGCATAGTTGCGGCGTTTTCAAAGTCATCTTTGTACTTAATTATTTAATCGCCGTCAACTATCCAAACTGGGTGGAGCTTTTTCTTGTTTTGTTTTTAATTGCTACGGTATTAGTAGCCGCGTAGGGTTCAACTCGACAAATTGTTTGGAACGGGAATGTAACGTAAGAGCATGCAACTGTGCAATTTGTTTTTGTTTGTTTTTAAGGAAAGATCAAAGGAACGTTGTAATGCCTTTCACAAAGTAATCCTGGCCTAGTCACTAGATGCCGGCGCAATGTTTGGGGTTGACTCTAGGCAACTGTACATAAGGGAAAATAAAAGAGACATGGCTGTCAAGGCAGTTGTAGAAAGCTGCACTGCATGGGGCTGATTTTTATTTGGGAGGCAGTGTTTCATCGCTCTACGAAATCTTTGGTGGAAAATCAGTTTCATGATCTATATATATATATATTATATTATATATATGATATATATATTATAGGGTATTGACTGCATTAAAGTTAGAAAGATAATGTCCCATGATTCGTTAAAAAAAAAATTGGCCATTTTCTAATGCTGCGAATTTCACGCGATTTTTGGTCGGTATTTTGCAGCATTCGGCAAATTGCCATGTAGATAATTTGTCTACTGAAACAGCTATACAAACAATTGTTTTCAGGTGGCTTGAATAACATGAACACACTTCGTTCCTTACTGAACATGGTAATTATAAAGGAAGTTGTAGGGAAACTTAACGCGATGACTATTTGTTAGTTATGAGGGACCGTTGTTTTCCGATGCCCTTCATGCAGGTCTACGTCACCGTGAAATCGGCAAAACTAATTATCTATCGCAGAAATGGACAAGGTAAGATCAAAGTTTCCACTGCTGGCGAATTCTTCTCGAGTCTTCTCTCCTGCCTCTTCTGGTTTCTTTCACAGTCGTGTTCGTTTGCGTTGCATTCAAGTTGCACTGCATGGCTGGCGGAGCTCGCTCCGCAGGTGTTTAGTAGTATCCACCGCGGCATGCTCCACTTTTCAAGGCTAAGTCAAAGTTAGCTTCAATAGGAATGCTGATCATGATGTAGAATACCCGAGACTGTGGTAAAAGGGGGAACTTAGTTGGTGGATGAAAAATGACAGAGAAGATGAGCGTCTCAAACTCAGCTACTGCTTTTATTTCCTCAAAGCCATTTTGGGGGCGAGGATTCAGTCAGTTGGGGGACTTGTCAGTCCTCGTTTAAATAGTACGCAGCCTTTTCAGTATCCGGCTGGAAAGAAAGGGTCATGGGGTGCTTTGCTCAAGAGACCAACAGACACACCTGCGCACTGTTTGTTCAACAAGAATCGATTAAGTATTGCTTGGTTCCATTGACAGCTTCAGGATTAAGTAGTTCGCTCTGGTACCCTTGATGATAACGCACGATGCTTGCACACGTTATCTGTAGCCTGTAATCTCGAAGCGCACATTTCTCGGTTCCATCTAGCTTGCGAGTCTGATTAACTTCTTACCGAAGTCGCAGCATGCGACATGCGGGGAATAGTACGTGCGAGTAAGTGGTGCGGTCGTGCGCGCAAATTTCTTCTTTAGGCTTTCAATATGAGGCCTCTACCAAACGGTAGTGGCCTTCCAAAAATTGGCCTATAGGCTCATTGGAGTGCCCCTCCCCACGGTAATCTTTAGTAAAAGGCGAAAGATTAAGTCGTCATAATGAGGAGAGGCCTGAGCGTTGATCCACAAACTGTTGGAAAAAAGGAACCCACTCGACACGTGCGGTGTCTACTCCGCAGTGACCTGCATCGTAGAATCAAAGTACAGACTCTAATGTTTCACAAATATACTTAATTTCTACTTTGTTTGCATTAAAACAGCGCTTTACTTTACTCTCTTTTTTATAATACTAGTTAACTTCATAATCTAGCTACAGTTTGTGTTTATATGGCTATCGGTACTTTAGAAGAAGCTAAACTTGACGTCATCGTTACTGTGCTGCGTTCGCTACTTCTAGGCATATGATTCCCCCTACCTTGCATTCAACTCTTATTGGGCATAAAAGTCTTCTGACGTCACGGATTGAACTTTGTTTGATTGAAAAGGGTGCATTCGAGTATCTGGCATTGGTTCACTCACGTTTGGGCTAAAAGAACCGATTGTGACGTAAAGCAGTAGTATATTTATGCGGTCAACGCGCACGTACTCTGAGCTAGTTTATCAATGTGGAATATTACAACATGCGAACACAAGTGACGTTCGTTCCATCACCAATATACCCAAGAAATATTGCACTTTTCCTCCGCCAGGTGACGTCAACTCGTTTTTGTTCTTCCGCGCATGCGCACGAAAGTCGAACTTCATTGTTTGTTTTTATTTATATTTATTTATTTATTTGCGGTAGAAGGGAGGAACCGCTCGAAGGACTTAAGCGCTTAAACCACGGACCCACAGGCTCGAACTGCTCCCACCTCAGCCCGTTTCGGAGTCCACCCTCAGCCTCCCAGCTTCACAACGATTCGCAACACACCCGATACTTTTTAGCTAGGCTAGGCTAGCGATGAAGATTTCGTGAGCTTTTCAAGATGTGGTGATGTGGTCAAGATCACGGTGGTTCTCAGGATGAACAGTTGAGGAAAGCCACAGAGGAGCTGGCGGTCCGTGTCCACCTTGATTGAATCATTTCCACGGCTTGGACCTCCGATCCTCGTGAGCCATGCCCGGGTGTTCGGCCGATGGGTGCACGAACAGCACTGTCAAGGGTTTTCGAATGCATCGGTTCCCGGTGGACATGAAACGGAGGCTCTTGTGGGCCGTTGCCATGGACAGGCGGGATCAAGGCAGCGGCAAGTTGTACCTCCCGAACCCTACCTCGGTCCTCTGCGAAGTAAGTAGCGGCAACTTGCTTGGGGGCTTGAAAAAGGGCCCCGTTGGAATTGGGCTGACGAAACCACAACAAGAAAAGCAGTTTTGCAAGGCACGCAGCGTCCCAAAAGACGAAATATAGCAGCGGCAAAACTCATTTCCAACATAAGTGCGAGCAAAGCCGATGACGCTTTCATTTCTCGAGCGTGCCTGCATAACAGACCTGCTCAAAACGTTGCGCCCGCTCTTGTAGCGTCTCAAAAGTTGGTAGAAAGCAAAGATTTAAAAAAACACGAAAAATTGGGTTAAATTAAACACTGGAGTTGTAACAAGTTCACACGGCCAGGGGTTGCGTATGCATGCATGAAGGCGACAGTATGACCAATAATGTGTAACGACAGGGAGCTGTTGTGCATGCTCAACCACATGCACCATTCATGAAGCAGTGCTTGTAGTGCATCGTAGCAAGCCGTTCTTATCCGTGTTGATGCCTGCAATCTTGCTATAGCAGTGTTTGGTAAAGTACTATCGGGTATGAATAGAATGCAAACAGCGTGGCCTTCTATACATGCTGCACAACCTAGAGGCAGCCAGGAACAGATAAAACTGCAGAGCGGAGAGAGAAGCTTCGAGAGTAGGCACATTGGAGTGTGGCGCACACCCTCACAGCCCCTTTCCAGCCTGCAGTTTTATCAGTTCCTAGTTGCCTCTAGGTAGCACTGCATGTAACATAGGCCCCGCCCTCCGGTGTTCACATCTTATTCATACTCGATGGTACTTCTATAAAGTACTTGAAGTAAGGTAGAAAGTAAATGAGAGGTTACGTACTTCAAGTAAAGTACCGTGAAATCCCGAGAGATCCCCGAAAGGTAACCTGCCCCCACCCCCTATTGTTGGCTTGATTTGCTATTTTCTTTTAAACACCGAAACATATTCCACTCCTGGTAATCGCAGTGTTTGGATCAATGATGACCTTGGCATAAATGCGTCTAGTTAGCTATGGGGGGATATAAGCGAACGTTGGTGACTGGTAAGTACAGTCATCTTTGCTTTATCGCCCAGCCGTGATAACAGGTTTGGCAGGGACGCATGATCTTAAAATAGCATTTTTTAAGAATTTTCTTGATAGCACACCAAAGTTGGCCCATTTTCTCTCGATTTTAGGTGGGCTATCTCTCGGAAAATTACGGTAGCAAGCATTTTTTATGCAATCTTTCATGAAGGAAGGAGCATGACGTCGGCCCCGTAGCTACCGCAAGCAATCCTCTCGTGGAGAAGTGTTCTCTCCAAATATTTCGTAACCTCGTCGCTTGCACTGACCGAGAGAGAAGTAGCAAGAGTTCGAAATGCTGCGGGAACGCCGCCCCCAAGTATGAACCGAGCGATGCGTCGTCTGCTTGTGTTTTTAGTGATAGTAACTACAGATGAAAATGCTCTGCCATTCTATGAGCTATAGCACCAGTCAGTGGTCTCCAGAAACCAGGGAAAGCATTGGTTGTGAAGACTGAGATTTATGAAGATGCCTTTGTGACTCCATGAGAAGAAAAAAAAAGTGAAACAATACAGTCAGTTCGACGGTAGCTTCGATTGTGCCGAGAGAAAAAGATTATTTATGGCGGTTGAATGGTGGTGTGTTTGACGGTACATACCGTAAAATACCGGGCAAGCGCCCACTCAAAATCTAGAGATAATCGCGAAAAAATAGGGGATGGGCGCTTGTCCGGTCATCAATTTTACATATAAATGTTCTTCGCATATTTCCTCAGATCTTACAAATTTGGGTGTGGGCACTTAATGTGGAATGGGCGGATGCGCGGTATTCTACGGTAAGTGGCCTGCGTGGGCAACTTCTTTGCGGACATTTAACTATGCTATCGATCATTCTTATGCAATTTCAGAAACACTTTGACAAGAGTTACTTCCTGCCGAGCGGACATCTGTCGTACAACGCGGTGCCGACGATATTTGACCACTCCAACAAAACGCCCCCAACTGCTCAAAAGACTGGGAGTCCTCGGAAATCTCCGAAAACGTCGGCCCTCGAAGCTGGGTTGCATGATTATGCCTTTACTAAGAGAAAAAGTAAGTTTGGGTGTATTCTTTTTTTTGTAATAAGATTAGTGTGCCCCATTCTATTGGTCACTGAGCAAATGTGAGATTTTGAACATAAATCATGCTACGATAAGTTATTGAGTTTATTTCCTGTTAAAGTTAGATTTTGTGGTAGTTCGACGTCAGAAACTATGAAATGGATAACGAAAATATGGCAGAGATGTGAAGACTGTACCGTGCTTTATTTTTCAAGACTTCGGCAATGTGCCGATTATTGCCGCATTTTGGTCTGCTTGTCTTAATCAGAAGCAGAAATTTGGTTTACCCAAGTGTCAGGTGGACGAGGAATAAGTGCATTCTCAATGAGGCAGTAAATGACGGATGTTTATGAGTTGTGCTCCTTCGTGAAATGAATGTTCTATCGGTTCAGCGTCCAACAAAACAAAAAAAGAAAAATACAAGCATTTTCAAGTTACGTTACCAGTCTCTTTGGTATGTAAATGATGTTGCGTCGTAGAACTTCAAGGCCCATTCACACAATCTCTTACGACGATAGAACACGCTGGCGCCATCTATGAGGTGACCCTGGAACTCTTTATCACTAGGGCGAAGGACTTCGCGGTATTTGCGAGATCAAATAGATGTACTATCTATAAGAAATGGTTGTTTATAACGTTGTCCGAAGAATTCTGCTGTCAGAAGAGTGGTCAACGCAACTTTACCCTCAACTGCATGCTACATCACGTGGGCAAGCGGCCATTCTCTTTTGCTTTCCTCGTTTCCTCAGGAGCACGTGACGAGTCGTCCCCGGAGCGAGAGCCCACTTCGGACGAAGCGGAGCCTTCGACGCAGCACACCGTGCCCGAATCCACGCTAACCGCGGCACAGGGGCTCACCCTGCTCGGAGCGCAAGGGGTAGCGTGCCCGCGGAAGGAGAGCCAACCCCCTCGCCACGCGAGACGTTGCCGATCCCGAAACGCCCGAATCCGACCCGGCTTCGGCGCGCGAGGGTGAGCCGCGCAGTTCGGCCGAAGCGCGAGAGGTTAGTCAGTCTCCAGCGGAGAACGCGTCCGGGAGCCTAACCCGAGGCACCCAGTTCCGTAGGCGCCTTAGTTCAAGGCTCCGACGGACCCGGATTGCAGGGGTTGGGCCAGCCGGCACCGTACAAGTACACCATCCTCATCCCGAAATGTCCCGACTACCAGATCAGACCACGGCCCGCCCCGCCCACTCCCAAAGTGCACACCCTGCCCCCTCCCAAACGGCGGCGTGCTTCCGAAACGCCGGGCGTCCAACCAGCCCGCACCTCGAGTGCCCACGCAGCCGGCCGGAATCAAGTTCGCCCGGCTGGCCGGCGGAAAGACCATCGAGATCGTGGTGCATGCACCGAATCCGTCCGAAGGGGCGCGAGGGGGAGTCGACGCAACCCTCGTCGGACGGATCCGGCCTGCCCGTGGTGCAAGTGTCGCTGGCGCGCAAGTCCGAGCGGCGCGTTTACGACCTGCGTCACCGGATCGCGCTGCTGCAGCAGCAGAAGAAGAAGCTGACGCAGAGCGTCTCCGACGCCCGGCGCAAGAGCGAGGGGCTCAGGGGAACCTCGGCAAGTTTCTGACCGAGAACCAGGTGGAGATGCTCGAGCGTAACTCGACGCGGGGACAGAAGTGGACCGACGACACGATGCTGAGGGCCGTGCGGCTCTGGTCGGCGTGCGGTACTGAGCGGTTACGCCCGAACTCCTCGAGCAAGGCTACCCGTTGCCTTCGGTAACCACGTTGCAGCGTCATCTTCGGAGTACCGGCGGATCGCCGGACAACGGAGCGGCACCGAACGACGGTGCGGCACCGAACAACGAGTGACCGGGGCTCGAAAGAATGAAGCAGCATGGAACATACTATCACCTCGTGTCTGGTTTGTTTGGCTGTCTAATCATTTTGTCCGTCGGATTTCAGCTGGAAAGGTTAGGGCGTGTTCCAAGATTGACTCAGGCCGTGTTCGAAATTGACTCAATCTTGCTCCAGGGTAAGTGTTTGTACCTCTGTGTTCGAAAACCTACCCGCGTCCAGCGTCGCTCTGTGTTATCATGTGACATGACTTGCCGAAGTAGCTCGGATCTGTTTGGGTAAGATTTCGAACGCAGCCTAGGAGATGTCTTTCGCGAAAGCACACTCGTTTGCTTCCGAAGTTCGATCGAGTTCTGGCTGTTTGCATGCTCATATATGCTTTTACCCAAGCTGCATCTCTGCGGAGTCATTTAAATTATAAAAATTTTGTCGGATATTTTTGCCTTCCAGTCGAGTGTCGTTGAAAGCTGGAGCGATTATCGAAAGAAGTTTCATGGGGTGCACGATGTTTCAGCAAGTACCTGGGGTCGATGATCTCCAAAGCTGCATTTGAAACAAGCTAGAAACTGCCTCCGAGAGACAAAGAAGTGTGATGTGGGACCCTCACTACGTCTACCGTAACATACCGAGCACCCGCCCATTCTACCAGCACCCACCCCTCAATTTTGTAACATTCAGAGGATACACAAGGGATGTATCTTTGCACATGGTTTACCTAAGGAGCGTCCATCTCCCTCTTTTACACGATTATCTCCAAATTTTGAGTGGGCATTTGCTCGTAATTTTACGGTATATGTGCTGTT
The DNA here is from genome assembly GCA_037355805.1 of Ixodes ricinus. Lineage (NCBI taxonomy): Eukaryota > Metazoa > Arthropoda > Arachnida > Ixodida > Ixodidae > Ixodes > Ixodes ricinus. The sequence continues at coordinate 52,998 of JAZHYW010009559.1, forward strand.
ATACATCCGTATTTGCTCTACAGATGTCAATAGCCTGCCGGCTTGGTAGGTGATGCAGAATTTGTTAATTTAGTATATTTTTAGGTGTGTTCACTTGACTTTGTCACAAGATTGTTCCACTGTAGACCATCTCGGAGTTTTGCACTGCGTTATAAGGTGTGTTTTTTTAGAGCGCAGCTCTTAGGCGCTCGTTTTCAGGTTGAGCCACATCGCCATCGCCGTAACCGCGCATTCCATTATGGGACGTTTCGCTGCTAAAGTTAGCGGGAAATTCGCCTGCTAAATATAGCGTAAAAATTCCCTGCTAGACTTAGCACAAAACATTCCCGCTAAATTTAGCAGAAAAATTTCCCCACTATGTTTAGCGCAAAAAGTTTTCACCTAAATTTACTGGGGAAATTTTTCCGCTAAATTTAGCAGGAGATTAGCGAAAATTTCCCTCTAAATGGGAAGGCAGGAGCAGGGGAGGGAGAGGAGGGAGGCATACCCTCCCTCCGTACCTCCCCTCCCCTAAAAGAGCTGCGCTCTAATTTGGCATTGTAGAGAATTGTAAACGTCTTCTACTTTTGTGAAAATTTGTCAAAGCCATCTTTCAACGGTTTGCGACGTGTGGAAGATGTGGAACTGTAGTCCGTTGCAACTCAAGAAGGCAGAGCGAGGGTAAGACGGGCCGGGGAGGAGGAAGCAGATGGAACACTAAAGAGTGAAGGAGGTTCACTAAAGAGTGAAGGAGGATTCAGGGTCACCTGAATAGCAAGGATATCGCCTCCTTGAACTAAAACCAAACAAAAATAACTGCTCCTTTTTTCTTAGAGGGTTGAAAGTGCATATTGCCTTTGGTATTGCCAAACATTTTCCTGGACAAGAACGTAAATTTCATTGTAAAATAAAATTGAACAATGTTGACAAGAGGCTAGGTATTGTGAATTTTCTTGAGTAAAGGACGAAGGGCTGTTTGTTTTGTCATATATCTGTTGCTTCTGCATTAGTTAGGTGTAGTTCATTTATACTTTTTTTTAAAAGACAAACTTTGTTTATGCAGCGATGATAGTCGTGTGTAAGCCGTGCATGTTGTGGCTGCTGCGACGGCGGCACCGTGGCCGGCGGGTATGTGGTATTTTATTATTTAGGTGATTGCATCTCAACTCGGGCACGGATTTAGGGTCGAATTTTTAATTTTGACGAAAAAAAATGTTTTGGGGCAATTCCTATGATAAAAGAAAACGCAAACGGCAACGTCGTCGGATTTTTTGTTCTCAAGTTATGGACCCTTGAAGCGGCCAAGGTGGAGACTGACGTTTTTCCAGCTTATTGGAGGTGCCCTATTTCACTACTTCCCTTTTCCATACTTTTAGAGCGCAGCTCTTAGGCGCCCGTTTCCGGCTTGAGCGGCGTCGCCGTCGGCGTAACTGCGCGGTGCATCATGGGAAATATCCCATAATGCACCGCGCGGAAAGGAAGGGGAGGAGAGGAGGAGTTTACCCTCCCTCAGTACCCTTCCCTCCTCCTCCTCAAGAGCTGCGCTCTAGTTCGGCGTTACAGGAAGTTGTAAACGGCTTTCATTTTTTACGCTACATCAATATAACTTTTTGGGAACACTCTAGACATAGGCTTTTTCATGCTAATTAAGCGTCTAGGTCATAACACTTTTAATGATTTTTGTTTTATTTGTCAAACCGCCTCTGCGACGATATTTGACGAAGTTCAGCAAGCTGTGCTGTGTGACCTAATCAACATATTTTTATGATCTTTATATCACCGTAAAGCTGCAATTAAGCTCTTTCTTGTGAGTATAATTTCAATATTTTGCGATAAGTATATATAATCCGCTACATGTGCCTGAAAAACGAAAATTTCGAAAAACTAGCAAGTTTGAAGTTGATGTTCTAAAAAAAAAACATTTTTTATTTCTTTTATTTTTTATTCACGGTTAGTTAATATAGTAGTCTATCAGAAACTGCTATTAACACTCGAATCTCGTGCTATGAGCGTTTTGAACAGGACTTCGCACAGGCGCTCTGCTGAGCAGAATTTTGGCCTATGTAAGGTTTTCTATTTATCGTTAGCAGTTACCTGAATATCCAACCATAAACATTAATAAAATTTGGAGTAGTGTGCTTAAAAAGATTTACTTCGAAGACCGTATCCACAAGGTGGGGGCACAGCGCTTAGATCGTTTGAGAATTCCTCTGGGGCCTTTTGCTTTCGGCTTCGAGTTTGAAATACCGAACTTGACATGTAATTGTCATATTTTCTTATGTCAAACAGATATGCAGTGCATATACATATGTACGATTTCGTATCTGACGCTTAGAAAGTACGGTTTATTTTGTGCGCGTACGGACTCTTTTGTACGATTTCGTATCTGACGCTTAGGAAGTACGGTTTATTTTGTGCGCGTACGGACTCTTTCGTAAAATAACAAGCATTTCGTAGCGTGTAAAGCTTCAAACGTGTTAGTCATGTGTTTAGGTTTCATTTCTATTTTCAGTGATTCATGCCAGGTTACTTAGACTTTTTCCTCTTGACTTAAGTTTGTCCGGGAGTCTAGATGTTACGTATCTTCTCCGTCAATACATAGGGCGAAGCTCACACACCTTGCAAATCACGCCAGTGCCAAGTAAATAAATATTGTTAGGATAAATATTGTTGATTCACTGGCTTTTACGCTCAGATATTGAGGTAAGTACTAACATTAAATAGAAAACCTTACATAGGTCAAAATTCTGCTCAGCTGAGCGTCTATACGAAGTCCCGTTCAATACTCACAGCACGAGATTCGAGTCCTAATAGCGGCCATACAAACAATATATTACAATTTCTGTTGGTAGGTCCTGGCAGACTACTATATTACCTAACTGCAAATAAAAAATGAAAATAAAAAAAATAAAAGGTGGTTTTTTTTAGAAAATCGACTTCAAACTTGCATGTTTTTCTAAAGACAGACTTGCAAGTTTGAAGTCGATTTTCTAAAAAAACCACACCTTTTATTTCTTTCAATTTCTTTTATTTCTTTCGAGGCTATAACGCCGGAAAGCAGTAGTGGCGTCTTCGTTCCGGAGGGCGTAGCGGAGCTGGGAAAACTGTCTACGGGAACTCCCTAATGGGAGGAAGCACGAACAAGTGCTTGTCGCCGCTACTATGTACCGCAGGAAAGGCTACAAGCGCGAGCTCCTTTCTCTGGGCCACGTCTCGAACGCTATGAGCTCGCGCTTCTAGCCTTCGCTGCGGTACAACATAAGGTGAAACGAAGTATAGCCGCCGTCAAACGGTTTGCTTTGCCCTAAAAGCATACACCAAATGAGCATTGTGCTGCTGTTCAGTATGGATTGTGCAGCAGTATGGCTATAAATGTTAAAAATATATCCAAGTAAAGTTTAAAAAATGTTAAACAGAGAAGTGATAACGCTGCCTGAGATTTGTGCAGTAGTGTGTGCATGCATGTGAAAGAGACTTTTTAGATGCGGAGCATCTCTTGCTCGGGTCTATGTCCCGCGGCCTTGTAGTCCGCACTCACACTACGCACGCGCAACTCTCCTCCTTCCCTCTCTCCAACAGCTGCGCGTTACTCTCTCCGCTCGCTCTCTCTACCAGCTGCGTGCACTGCGCGTGGTTCGCTTCGACTCACACCGCGCGCGCATGCCCAACTCTCCTCCTCTAGTCTCCTCTCCTTCAAGTGTGAATATAGCAGCGGTAGCGCGTCCCCGGAGGAGTGAAAGGAGGATAGTTTTGGGCGCGCGGGTCGCAGCGCCACGCCAGGGCTTTCCAGTGGGGTGGGCTTTCCCCGCAACTCTGCGGCTGTCGTCTGCTAGCGTTTCTCGGCCGCTCGCGTCCGCCGCAGCCCAAATCCCGCCGGCCAAAAGAAATCAGTCAAGAAGGGAATAAATTAATTAAGCAAAGAGAAGCTATGCTTGCCAATTCTAAGGAGGATAATTTGGAAATGATGTAAATATAAGCAGAAGAAAAGTTATGCTAAATCTAAAAGAAGAGATCTATCGGGGGCTGGTGCGGGGAGAACCGACGCGACGGAAGAAGGAGAAAAGAAAAATGAAATGCAAAAGGAAGGAAAAGATTAGCAATTAAAAATAAAGGCAAGCGAGAAGCTGTACCACGAGTTCAGCGCTGTTGACTCCACTTCACTCCGTTCTTCCGATGAAGTGTGATGGAAGCAACAGTCCCGTCAGTTAGTCGGTTGGCGCAAGCAAGCGTCAGCACCACCCCACAAACTAACAGCAACGCTACGTCCACTGAAGACAAAGCTGCGCAGCGAAGGGCACGCGACGCTGAGCGCAAACGCTTGAAGCGAGCGGCAGACCCTGAACTACGGCAACGAGAAGCGGCGTCCATTCGCAAGTTAACAACGTAATAACACGCAAGTTAACAACGTTACTAACACCGTTAATAACACCGTTAATAACGATCCGCGATGCTCCGCATCACCCCATGGTTCCCCTCGGGAAGATGGTGTAATTTTTGTTTTATGTCATCTGTCGCATATTTCCCAGTTAATACAGTGTTTAAGTCAACGAAAACCATGGGACTTATATAACAAGCAACCGTAACAGTCGTGCATTGGTAATTTTACAACGTCACTAGAATCAGTGGACCACGTTTCGGAAAGCAAAATTGCATCAAACGAAAAATTTAACTGTCTTAAAAGTACTTCCAGCTCGTTTGCTTTATTTCGCGCTGATCGTGCGTTTATGTGGAAGCATTTGAGGGAGTTTATGTGCTTATCTCCTTAGGAAGATTTTACATTCGACGGAAGGAAATAATAATCACTTCACATAGCGATTTCGGCATCAAGTGAACCTGTCGTGTTAGCCATTGCATACAAAAGCATATCTTAAAACTTGGCAAATGTAAATATGTGAGACACCAAACTAGTTTCTGCAAGTCATCCATAGACTTAATTACGTGTACTTGCTCGCGATCCCTCTTGCGCACAAGTTTTAGCCCACTCTTTTTGCCGTGCCTTTTTGCCTCAAACTCCGACGCTCCGAGTTTGAAACTCGGAGCACCGATCGAAGGTATGGCCGACCAGCAGACGACACGCTGACGAAATTCGTTGGCAGCAAAAGCGCCGTCGTTATGCAAACGCGTTCTTTTTTCCCTTTAAGTTTTGCTTTTATTGTCCGCATTTATTTATTAACGAAAGCTACATTACAAAAAGATTATTTTCATTTGAATAAACCACGGTGGTCGCGAGCAGCTAGCGCCATCTATCAATACGAGCGCCAAACCATCCCCGCTACTCGACTTGGTCGTCTGCGTCGCCGCCCGCCGTTGACTCTGGCAAGTTTCTTGGCCCTATTTTTTTACAGAAAGGAAGCTACGCTTTGTAATCTTACAAGAAAAAAACCGACCTATGAAATACACCTTTAAGGAAAAGTTTAGATTGCTACGTGCAGGCGTCGAATTTTGCGGTCCATTTTAGATCGAGCCTGGTGACTTGGGACACCCTTATATACAGTATATACATTACTGTATAAAACTATTATTTACGGCGCATGTAGCGCTCGAGGCATGGGAACGGGGGCTCGCATCCACGTCCCAGGGTGTAGGGGGCCGCGTGTTTGTAGACACCTGCCCTAGACCGGTTAACGTAACCAGCACAAAGCGGCAGCGTCCGCAACTGACCACAGAGAAAGCCTGCTGCCAGGCTCTCCTCTTGGAACGTCGTGATGGCGGCAGGAGGCGAATCAAAGCACGTGCATTAGAATTTTAACGTCAGATCACAGTGAGATCGAGAGCAGACGCAGATTGAGTGCTGTTCGCGGGCTTTCGTTATTCTTCACACTGCTACATCTCACCAAAAGGCAAGAAAGGTTCGCACCGACATCCCGCTATGCTGCCAAACCACTGCAATAGATGTAAAACAAAAAAAAAAATTGCGCTATAGTGTGTGTGTGTATGTGTGTGTTTTTTTGTACAGTTTTGATGATATACATTTGAGTATCACACGGCTTAGAAATTTTACAAAACAAATTACCAAGATTATTAAATAAATTACGTGACAAAAATACTCGGGCAGAATATGTCTTTTAAGGACCTGCATAATTTTTTTTTCAGAATGCTTTAAACTTTTATACTGGAAAAAAAAGCAGGTATAACTTGTTTCCGGGACTTCTGTTGGTTCATTTTTTGTTTATCTTTTTCTATGTGAATCAATGGACTTGTCACTACGCGTTCATTTTATTTATTATGTACAGAGCGGCACTGTTAGCGCGAACAAGCGATCGCCGGTTTTTCCAGTTCTTCTTTTGAAACCAAAGGACGACATCCAAGTTGTTATTGCTACGGAAAGAGCTCATTCAGTTCTATAATGTAAGCGATAAATTTTCGTCCTGCTAATATCATTTAGAGGTAAATGCGAAAATGCGCCGATGTCGTGTTCGCGCTAACAGTGTCGCGATGTGTACACTTTATTATATTTTAGTAAAAAGATTCATCGCTATCTGTTTATCTTTATTTGTATCTCATTATGTATAGTTTATTATATTTTGTGCGTGTTTATTATCTTTTGTGCGCGAAAAGATTCGTCACTATGTTCCACTTTTATTTCTATTACGTATAGTTTATTATCTGCGTTATCTTGGTCTGAAGCTCCCAGGATGGGAGCCTTAGGCTTTGTCAAGCTTGGGCTTTGTCAAGCATTTTCTGCAGGCCTCCCGTATCGTGTGTTTTTGATGCAAAATAAACATTATTATTATTATTAACGTATCATCCGGTTCGGACTTCGTACACAACACTGCCACAGAAAGTCTCAAGTTTCCCGCCATGTCTCATTTTTCGTTGTCTGGTCGGACGGGGTGATTAGCGCCCTTGAGTGCTCTTCTCCCGGGTACCGGTGCGCTGTGGAGAAGCGCGCCATACCCAGAGCAGAGCGTCGGCTCCGACATAAACGCGATCTCTTCTCTCTTTTCAGGTACGCTGCTGCGGGTTGTAGATGCTTCGTTTTTTAATAGTGTTCGCTATTTTTTTAGACTCTGTTAGCTCTTGTTTATTTTTTTGTATATTTTATTTAAAATTTTGTAGGAAAGAAAAAAATAATACAAAATATTTTCTTTTTTTTACATTCAAGCTTACTTTTTTTTTGTTGCCAATTTTGACCTGGATGATTATCGTACCGGCGTGCGATCGTGCATCAGTACTTCGTGGTGCACGTTAAAGACCCGGCGCTAGCACTCGTACTGCGCGCTGGCTAAATTTCTCAGGCATACCGCGCGCAACATTGTCGCCATCTACTCTGGCAGACTACTAAACTCGCGCTGTCTACACGTCTAACATCTATTCCTCGCCTAATATCTCGTAAGAAATGTTTTCATTTACTGGAGAAAACAGGTTAGCAGATTCATCTCCCCACAAAGCGAAAACCGCCATTTTTATTTTTCCCTACTCCGTTTCACATTCGAGAATGTACGATGAATTAAGCGCTGCGCGTGAGCGTTGCGTGCTCCACGCTGCGCATGCGCACCGTCGCCGCCATACTTCGTCTTGGATCACGCCTAGATATAACCCATGGCGCCAATCAGGTAGTTTCAAAAGCGCACCGTCATGGCACTCCTCGTCCCGCGCTTGCAGTCACCGGGCTTAACGAAACGCACAAACCTTTAATGCTGCTCGGTTGTCTTCGTTAAAAGTCCTTCGATACTTCTTTTTACAGGTAACGACAGCTCAATACAAATCACAAAGCACATTCCGCTGGAACAAAATGGCGTCATGCAGTTCAGTCTTCTGCTGGGTGCCGCCATTCGCTTCCTAAAGCCTGCTCCATCACGCAGTCGCAGCTTCAAAGAATGTCGCTACTTCTAGGAAGCTCTTATCTAGGAACTTTAGTCTTCGTTGGATCGTCGATCATTGCCAGATGACGGGGCCCGTTTTGCCTAATTTGTCCCTCTGCTGGACGAGCCAACGCTAAGCTGTGAGGTCATCTAGTGTGCCTACATTTCAGAGGGTCGGGAGCACGTGGTTTGCTGGCCGCCTTTGCAACGTGAGCTGCGGGGAGTTTACGAAAGCGTACGATCGTCCGCAAGCGTCTCTGACTCTTTCGCCCCACTTTCCTCGCGCGACAACAGCAACGCGTGCACACTTACGACAAGTCTGCATGGAGGTTGTCCGCCGTTAAATTGCAAATCCCTCTCCGTGGTTTGTTGGCGATACTGACACCCTTAAAATCTATAGGCACTCTGCAATCATCCCCACCGTTCAGCGCCACCCATACATGTAATGATTCAGCGCAGAAACACACGTACAAGTGTCACGTGATGGTTTTTGCTTTTTTTCCTTCAGTATAAGAGACGCCAGTTCCTATTGCCGCCGACAGTTTGCGGCCAGCTCTTGCGTGCGTAGAACACGGACACTGCGAAAACCGTGAGTCGATTTTTCGTGTGTGTTTGTAGTTTTCGGATTCATCGTGTCTTCTAGGAATTGTAGGTCGTTGAAATTTGGGTGAGTTGGTTATGCATTAAGAAGCTAAAAACAGCTCGAAGACCGACCAAGGACGACCATAATTTAAGAGAAGGACGAGCCAACGCTCGTCTTTAGCTTCTGCTCGTGCTCTTTCAAGTTCCTTCCAAGCATATGTCTGCTAGCTGACAGCGTGATTTTTCTTTTTTTTCTTTCACGGTATTGGTTTTGCAGACAATGACGGCTGTGTCTGACGCACCCGTCGAAGGCCCGAACGCCGAAGCTGAGGCGCCCGCTCCTCAAATTCAGGACGCCGTAGCTAACGCACCCGCTGAAGTTCAGAACGAGGAAGCGGACGCGCCCGGCGAGCTCGAGAGCCAGGAATCCGAGCCGACTGCTCAGTTCAGTCTGTTGACACGTCTGGGCGCCTTTCCCGCGGTGGCTACCCTCTGGGACGCAGCTTCGCGATCCTACGGACGTGCCAAGAGCTCCTCCCAGCTCGTGGCTACGATGTTGCGTCTTGCCGAGTGTACGGCGGAGACCGTCATCGTGCGTGGCAAGCCCGTTGTGAAGAAGTTCAGCAGCCAGCTGAGTTACGTCGACGGCCTGGCATGTCTGGGTCTGGACAAGGTCCAGCAGGTCTACCCGGACATCGCCAAGAAACTGCCCCGGGAGATGGTCGGCGACGCCGTGCAGTTCGGTCGCAGGAAGTACGTGGACGCCAAGGACTACGGCTTTTCGAAGGCACGTGGGAGGAAGAACTTTCTTGAAATTGCACGGCTATAGACAGCGGGTCCGGAAGTATATCTGATGTGTAGGGCGCGACGTCTGGGGACTCGTGCAACTCGTGTCGGATCGTGTAGTTAACCCCTCTCTCTCTCTCTCTCTCGCGGCCTCATGTGCGGTTGGAGGAGAGGAGAGGGAGGAGGGAGGGAGGGGGGGGGGGGGTCGGAACAGCATTGAGTTACCACCGCACTGTCAGCTTAGGGTTGAAGGGAATACAGCGAAGTTGGGTGTCATGTGACGTGCGTTGGGGACGGGTGGCAGAGCTTTCGGAAAAAAAAAAAAAGAGGTACGAAATAGTCCGCTATGTTTTCAAATATTCGTACCGAAAACCGGGCTTTTGACTCTCTACCTTTAAGGAGGGAAAGTAAGCATGGCGAGTTGCTTCGGAAACATCCATTGAAGGAAAACCTGGGACTGGGACAAATAAAGGTTGGAGCTCCAATCGACGCTGTCGAGGTGGTTGGACAGCGAACCTGTGGTATAAGTGCAACGATTGCCCCGAAAGTAGGTGCACTGTAGCAAAACTTTTTTTACATATATAAAAGGTTAGTGACGTCACTTGCCACGTCGAACAAGCTGTGGTCGCCGCGGCAGCTTGTGCAGCAGTAATCTTTACCGAGACACGTATGCGGTGAGCACCACGTGCTTCGCATGTATCAGGTGCGCCGTTTCAATTATGTTCAAACAAGGTTCGGATGCTTGTTTTGTGGTTCTTTTTTCAAAGCGAATGCTGTGCTGTTCTGCGTGATATGCACTTTTCGCTTCAATCGCTCAAGGCTTTTGTCGTGAGGACGACGACACGGAAAGTCCAGATATCCGACCTGTGTGTCATGTACAACTTTGCTGTAAAAAAAAAAAAGAGAGAAAAAAACGGCGCGTTACATTTGTGTTGTGCTCTCCGTTGTTTTATTTGTCCCAGTCTCGGGTTTTCTTTCAGTAACGTTTCTACCTTTATTTTGTACCGCTAAACGATATACGTACCCAGCCCAAAATTCGTGTTATGCAGCCGGTAGCCGGCTCCGTCAGAGCCAGAGGCGTGTAAACTGATTATTCTCAGGGGCTCCCAACGTCTGTTTCCACCCCTTGCAATGTTCAGTGGCTCTGCTGCCGAAGTTTTGGCTCGGTCTTTCTAACCTCATTTCGACCTCGCCGCTTTCGTTCGTGCTTCAATTTCGCCTTCCTTCCTGCAGGTGCAGGACGTCAAGTCGGTCTCTGCTGCAACTATCCACGCCGTCGCACATCCCGTTCAAACCGTGTCAATCTGCAAGAACCACGTTCTCCACGTCTCTTGCAAGGTCCTCGAGGTTGCGGATGCCGCCCTAGATCGAGTATTCAAACTTTGCGTTCTCTTTCCTTTCTTTCCCGCACGCCCGCTGACGTTTCTATCTCGGCCGCACTGGTCACGTTATACAAAGCATCTTTGCTTCAAACATGTTTGCAGGAGTTTTTGTTTGACCATTGCGACAGCGCAGCAATACCATGAAGAAACCCGCTTCGGACAGCGTTTGAAGGCGTAGTGACTGCGGCTCTCCTTGCAACCATGGTCGGCAGGGCTTCTCGCCTTGTGTGGACTCGCGCTCCTTGTTCATCTTGTGCCCTCTTTCAGCGCATGACCCAACGAGGTATCGCAGTACCCGGCGGGCCTTCCGCCTGCGTGGCTGAAGCTGTCGCTGCCCTCCAGCTCCTTGACTCCGTGGTGCAGAAGGTCCAGTTGTGCGCTCGTGTCCACTTGTCTGCTCGAGTTGCCACAGCTCGCCAAAGCGCCGTCGAGGCCCTCGCCGGGCTGAATCGTTTCGTCAACGGTCCTCTTCACTCTCGCGGAGCCCTGGTACTGACGGAATCTTCGGAGCCTCATTTAGTTGCCTCGTTTTAGGTCCGGACGCATGCCGATGCTGCGACGCTGATGGGACCAATCAGCGTCAAAAGTGCACCGACGTGGTGTTCGTCAATCATGTGTGCAGTGACTTAGCTTTGTGGCGCTGTTTGGTTGGTCCCATCAGCTCGTAGCGTCGGCTCGGACATATAAAGGGTAGGGAAGTCTATAGTTCTCTGTGTTCCTCCCTCCCTTAATTCACAAAGCCTGCCTGTATCTCTCAACTGCCCCCCTTCACCCCCCCCCCCCCTGCTAAAGATGTCTGTAGACCCCCCTAATTTAAATTCCCTGAAGACCCCCTGGCTGCACGTACAACATCTCACAAAGTACTTGAAGGAGAGTACAAAGGACAGGCGTGACAAGTAGGTAAGTACACCGAGTGCAATGTACTTGAACTAAAGCTACTATAAATACAATGTACTTTCAAAAATACAAGTACGCGTAATCTTTCATAATGGCCTTTCATTCCCCTATAGTCATTCGTTTTAAGCATGATATGCATTGTTCAAGGTGTAAACAGGGGTGCTTCGGGCTTTTTTTTCCAAGAAACTCAAGTGGCTACAGTGTAGTTATTTTATGGTGCCAAACTCGAAAATCCGTCTGATACACTCTTCACCATGGCCGAGTTATAGCAATAGCGGCCCCGACCCTGTATAGGCCGCCTTGCTCTTATCTACGGGGATAAGACTCCGGTGGCTAGCATGTCTCATTACACAGGCTGTATGCGCCTGCAGTGCGAGCAGAAGTGCTCGTTCATCGAGCAAGTTGCCTTTCAACTTTCTGTGCTCACCATTGATCAAGTATGAATGCTAGACCGCTCAATCCTTTCCACATGTCGCTTGCTGTTGTCATCGTGGTCAGGAGGACATAGCTGATTATCTTGCCTGATTATCTTGCCACTTTCTCTTCGTTGTTCTTCCTTCGCTAATCCATTCCTTTCTATTGTTTGTTCCAGTTTCCTCTGCTCAGGACCGTATGGCAAGAGGTGACCGCTAACCAGCGGGACAGGGCGGCTCTGGCCAACAGTGTGCGGTAGTCGCTCTACAATCGCACGCCGCCGCATCTATACGCCGGCCGGAAGATTCCATTCGCCAGTGCAATTAAGCTTTTTTTTTCATAAATGTTTTATTGCATTTTTGATATGAACTTGTCTCCTCACTACAGACCAACGCGCTGTTTTACACACAATTCAGCGTTTGCCTACACCAGGTGTGGGCGGTGCGCATGCGCAGATACCAGATTCGTGTGATGTGAACAGTCTGCGCAGTGCTAACAGCACTACTGCATGGATAGACGAGACAATAGTGCATGTGGTGTTCAGCTGCACAGGGCTTGCGCCTGCCCTCCCGGAGGAGCGACGGATGTCGCCGGAGCGCTGGGGTTTGCTGACGAGTGAACGAATGAACAAGTGCATTTTAATAACAAAAATGAGATTGGGAGACTTGGTGGAAATTATCTAGGGAAAAACTTAATGACTTGCAACTGGCACAGCTGGGGACAGGCGCGGGTCAGATGAAAGTTGGTGCTTTTTCCCACGTGGCTCCGGCCCAAAGTCTCAGCCCTGTGTAGGAAGTGCGATGGGAGGCATCATACTTTTGGTTTTTAGTTTCTAGGCTACGTGGCGCGAGCTACCGCCCGTTATAAAGGGTACAGCCGTTCGCATCCATCCAGCGTGGTGGTGGTGGTGTTGGCACTCTTTCCACTTTAGTAGAACATCTAGAGGAAGCGAGTGGACTCTTCCTCTCTGGTCCCCTCCAGCGTTCGCTCTGCTAAAGTGGAAAGATTGGTTTGCGGCGAGAGCTTCTGGCGTGGCACGCGTTCTACCAACACCTCACATGAGCGGTGTTGGTTCTACACGTGTAGAAGAGCACGTCCTACACCAGGAGTACACGTTAGTGTCTCCTGCAGAGCGCTAGCATGCAACCGCTAAGTAGAGGGTACAGTCGTAGGGGTCATATTGTAACTTCTACAGCAAAGGGTACATATTTGCAAATTTGTACCCTCTACTAAAGGTCACCCGATGAAGGGTGTGCTCCTGGCGTAGACCAACTGTCGGACACGAACTAAAGCGTTCCGGCAATACAGCGGCAGATGCGTAATTTCCGCAGAAGCATGGATCCCCTGTATATATTTTGCTCGTTTCGTTTAATATAGAACCCATTCCCCGCTAAAATGCCTAGCGGCGATGCAGCTTAGACGGTACAATAATAGTGACTCGTGAAGTGGATCGCCCTCGGCCGACGGAAGAAGAAAGCGATCGCCAGACGCCCTTTTCTTTAGGGCAGGGTTCGAAAATCCACGGCCTGCGAGGTAGTTTCATGCGGCCCCCGGCCCCAACACGACACCCTAAAGCCAAGCCCCCCCCCCCTCCTTCCCTCCCTCAATGACCACGCGACAGTTTTTACATCAAATGGGGCTAGACATGCGAACAAGAAGCTCTCCCAATTAGCATTGTCTGGCATCACATACTTCAACAAAGAACGTTTCCACTTCCTTTTTGCCTTTTCTTAACCTGTCGCCTCTCTCTCTCTCTCTCTCTCTCCCTTCCCCCCCCCCCCCCGCCCCTTCGCGACTTACCGTCCGGGCCCCTCCATGTTGACCTCGTGACGACAGGGCCCGCCGCTGCAAAGGGTTGCCGACCATTGCTTTAAAGTATGGTTACAGCATGGTGGCTAGCCCACCATACTTTAGGGCAGTGGTTCTCAACCATTGATGTTTCGCCGACCCCTTGTGGGTCGGCTGAGATGATGAAGGATCCCGTTTGTAGTGAGGGGAAGGGAAAGGTATAGGTTAATTGTGATAATGATTTCATGAATAGATATAACTACGGGCTAATGCGAAGCAGACTTCTGTCATAGGCATACACACAGAAATAATTCAACCGCAAATTTGATCGTTTCTTCTCAATCAGAAAAAAATACTTTTATTGTTGGGCATGATTGATGAGGCAGGGTTTCGCGGACCCCCATTTGAGAACCACTGCTTTAGGGGATAATAAGAATGCTCTTTATTGGTTCTGGAGGGCCGCGGCATCGCAGAATGGCAACATCCCGTAACACGGAGGCCCGCGGTGTCCCGTTCTAGTGATGGTGAATATGTGATGATATAATTATACAAGGTGAAAGCGATGGGGTAAGGGGATCTAGATCAACCGCATTCAGCCATCGCTCCATTCAGCGGAACAGTCGGCCAAAAGAATCCAAGCCAAGTGAAGAGCCTCGAGCTCCTCTCGTGGCTCGGGCCCGCGGCCCAGCCGAACCAGGGGCTACCCGTCGGTGCGCGCAAGAGCAGCGCCAGCCTGGACCGGCTGTGTGATGCCGATAACTGCCCGTGGGTAGGGCATGACCGGCCTGCCCTCGGTCGTCTGCACCGTGGCCATACTTCTCCGCGTCGCCTTCACGGCCGCGGGGGCATGTCTCGCCGACGCGTCCAGCAGGCCGCCTCCAGGTGAGCTCTGTCCTCCGCGTCGCCAGGTGTCAATATATATGGTGAAGTTCTGTTATTTACCAGTTCACCAGTTATTTACAGGTTGGTAATGCAGAATATAAAGAACAGACTGGAGGAATGGGTAGATTGCGAGGGCATAGTGGGCGAGTTACAGAACGGGTTTCGGAAACAAAGGTTGGAGGACAATATATTTTCTCTAACACAGTGTATAGAAATAGCGCAAAATGAAAACAGACAGCTCTGGCTGGCATTTCTGGATATCAAGGGTGCCTATGACAATGTGAACCAAAGGAATCTGTGGGACATAGTGGAGAGCTTAAACCTATGAAGGACTAATACAATGTTAAGGAACATTTACAAATATAATAAGGTGATTATAACATGGGAAGGAAAGGCAACAGGGGAAATTGAGATAGGACGGGGACTTAGGCAGGGTGCCCGTTATCGCCTTTGCTGGTTATGTTTTATCTGAGAGGATTGGAGGATAGAGTAGAGAAGAGTGGGCTTGGATTCGACCTTTCGCGTACAGTAAGCTAGGCCAAAAATTCAGCAATCCTTACCGGGGATTGATGTATGCGGATGATATCGTACTAATGGCTAACAACAGGATAGATTTTCAGGAATTAATGAGCATCTATGGTAGGGAAGGGGAGGAATTAGGTTTAGAATTCAGTAGTGAAAAATCAGCAGTCATGATTTTTAACAATGATGAAGTTGAGAGGCTGAAGATACAGAATATTACAGTGGAGAGAGCTAGTAAATACAAGTACCTGGGAGTATGGATATGTGATGGTGCAGAATATCTCAGTGAGCATGAAAAGTATATAATAGGTAAGGGCAGCAGAAATGCAGCTGTAATGAAAAATAGAGCACTTTGGAATTACAACAGGTATGAGGTGGTGAGAGAGATTTGGAAGGGGGTCATGGTGCCTGTTTTGACTTTTGGAAACACAGTGCTATGCATGAAATCCGAAGTGCATGCAAGACTAGAAATAAAACAGCGCGGAGAGGTAGGCTGGCTTTGGGGGCGAATTGAAACGCCAAACCAGGGAGTACAGGGAGACATGGGATGGGCGTCATTTGAGGGCAGGGAAGCTGTGAGCAAGATAGAATTTGAGGATCGGTTGAGGCAAATGGATATGGAGCAATGGGCACGAAAGGTTTTCAGCTATTTATACATGAGGAGTATAGACACAAAGTGGAGACAGCGCACTAGAAAATTAAGAGGAAAGTTTTTAGGCTATAGTGGGGTTACGGAAGAGCAGGTCGATCTCTTAAGACCAGATGCGCTACAGCGGAGCTGGTCCTAAGAGATCGCAAGAGGCTTAAAAACAGGTCTGGTCTCTCTAGGTTGTACTCGGTCGCAAGAGTGGGAACGGGCCTTTAAGGCCACAGAAAGAGATCGATGGCTAGAGGGAATGCAGACAAAGACGGCTCTGGAAAGCTATAGATTAAACAAAACAGTTATTGCCAAAAGAAAGCATTTATGACAATTCTGGGGAAGCTCATTGTTGTTTGAGGCAAGGACAGGTGTTTTGCGAACCAGAACATACAGAGCGAAGTACCAGGAAATGGATACAGTGTGCGCTGCTTGTGGAGAGGAGGACAAGACGGCTGAGCACTTGATACTAGTCTATACTGTAAAGGGCTTCACCCTATGCCTACCGAAGACAACATAGATTTAACAAAGTCATTGGGTTTTAGAGACAGCGAAGGAAAAGTGGATTTCAAGACAGTAGAGATTACCAAGCAAAGATTACGTGAATGGTGGCAGAAAGCGAGAGAAAACTAGGTATTTTCTTATTAACTGATGGCAAGGGGGTTTATAGCCTCACTTTCTTTTCAGTGCGGAGTGAATATAGTTTTCACATTTAAATATTCTAAGCTCAAATGGTAAGACAAAATGGCTACGTGGCGTAAGCTACCGCCCGATCCAAAGGGTTCAGCCGTATTCATCCATCCATCCATCCATCTGGTGCTGTGCATCATATTTTTGGCAAGTAACGACTAGAACGCGCGTGATGAAGCACGTTTCGCGGTCGGAACATGGCGTCTTTCAGTTCCTTCTGCTGCTGACACGCCGACATTTTCTTCCCAAAATCTGCCCCGTCACGCTAGTGAAGTGAGGCGCCTGCGCATATGCCGCACCAACAGCAGCTCCCCCGCAGCAGCGTGACGCCACAACCGCGTGTTTTCTAGTAAGAATGAAATACCGCGGAAGCTCCTCAAATGTACTGCCTACTATACGAGTCTGCATCATCTTCGGCGTTGCGAAGCTTTATTTTTCAGCCGGGCAACATACAAAAGCGTAAAATTCTACACGTTCGTGTTTTTATTATTTTTATTTTTAAGGCTGGCTTTCGTTTTAAGCTATACGTCCGGCCGCAGCAGACACCACGACTCATCCCAGCCAATCCAGCTCTGGGAACTGTGCACGTGACGGTACTTTCTGCGTGTCACGGCGCTTCTTCTCGAAGGCTAAATTTCATTCACAGCTGGGAGACAAGTCGTCCGTTGAGGCAGACCATGTTCTAGGCTGTATAAACATACACACACCCCAATTTTCTCGAAGGTCACGGGAAACTCACACGGCCTTCGATTGGCTCCGATGGCTCGCATCCGTTGCGTCTGGAAGTAAGATGAAACGGAGCTACCGTCCTTGGGAATACTATGACGGCACTCAAGGAAACTTTACCTCCAGGGATACGTGTCCGCGGGCGGACGAAGGCCTGCGTACCGCCCTGGACAACGCGCTGCACCTTCCGCTGCCGCAGCTCCTCAACCGGATGCTCAAGGAGTCGTCCGGCCAGGCTGACTCGGGCCCCTTGCAGCTGGTCGTGCTGGACGACGACGCGGATGACACTGTAGTCCTTGAGGACGGCACCGCCTGGAAGCCGTACCGAGAGGTGGACGAGGTACGGCTCATCCGCTTCAAATAGCACCCTTCAAACCATGAAGGATGTTCCGCGCGGCAGCACCCAACCTTATGGTTAG
Organism: Ixodes ricinus; assembly: GCA_037355805.1. Lineage (NCBI taxonomy): Eukaryota > Metazoa > Arthropoda > Arachnida > Ixodida > Ixodidae > Ixodes > Ixodes ricinus. Next base: position 70,507 of record JAZHYW010009559.1, read on the forward strand.
AAAGGGTGTATTGCTGGAAATAAGGGTGCTGAAAGGGTGTAGCCATGGGTGAGAGTCTCTGGAACACCCTTTTACACCCACGCGTAAAATTTATTTCAGTGTTCATTGACATCGGATTTCGTGGTTTGCAGGTGAAAGCGGCTGGCGAGTACGTCGGGATCCTTCCCGAGACCAAAGCAATTTCGCCAGATGCAGACGACAGCGCGGCGATCGACACTGCACGGGCCAGGTCACCCGTTCTTCCAGTCCTCGAGAGGGACGTTCAAGCGGACGTCTTCGAGGTGGACGACGCCATCGACAAGGCGGGTAGCCCCGGCGCCCGGGAGCTCGGAGACTTCGAAACAAGAAGTCCTCAGCATGTTGCCACGTCACCCCCGAAAGATGTCGCCATTCAGCCCAGGCCTGACCTCGGGCGTAGTCTTCAAGACGGACGTACCGAGGCCATATGCGAGCAGAAGTCTGCCAAGACATCTCTGCCGGACGTCCGTTCCCGTCTCCAGGATGGGACCGCATCGGTTCCTCCAAAGTCCCTCTCCGAAATTCCTAGAGTCACCCAAAGCGAAGGGAACACTTTTGAGGCCGTACCCACCAAGTCTCAGCTGGAGGACGTCTCTTCGTCGGATGTCGCGGCCCTGCTCAATCCTTTACAGAAGGACATCTCTTCGAAGTCTCGAATTCAGAAGGCCATCTCCTCGGACGAGGAGGACACCGAACAAGCCTCTAACCTCGCATGTAATCAGGGCCTGTTCTCCGGATGCTGGGACGCTAGCTAACGCCAAGTCCAGGTCAGAAGACAGCATGAGCCACATAGATGACAAGCTCAGAACATCGCAAACCTTTCGCGGACGCTTCAGTCAAATTGCCCGCGGTATCAATATCGGTGAAATCGGAGAACCCAGCTTTGAGGGCTCGTTCGGCGGTAACAGTCAAGAGCCAGTTGTTGCAGACGGAGCAGTGGGGGTACGAGGTGTCATCGGTCGGCACACAAACGGCATCGGACGGTACAGCGACGGCATGGTACACATTTCACGGAGACCGCCAAAAGCAGGTGGCGGCAGCGCTTTCGGCCTTCTTCGTCCTGTTGTATTTTTACCTGTGCTACGCGCTGGTCGCATGGGCAAAGGAGTTCTACGAGACGGATATCCGCGAGGACCTCGACTTTCTTTAGCAAGTCAAGTCACTGGCGATTCTGTCGAGTTTGCGCCAAAAGGAAAGAAAGAAGGTTCGGCTTAACAACACCCCAATCCACCCGATTTTCATTAAAAACAAAAAGAAAACAAACCTCGTCACATTTGGTGTGTATACCGCGGCAAAACGTGAGCACGTAGCTTCCCAAAGGTGGTGCTTTTGCACGAAAGTTCGTGGAGTTGAACGTATACGCTATCTTTAAAGAGATCGCGAAATTATTTTTCAACTTCTTCCTCCTCAGCTTTAATCCTCAACTCAAAAGCGAAATGAGAAAGCACGTGGTCCTGAAGTGGTTTGGCACCGGAGGCAGTCACTCCAAGCTTCCACCATGCTTTTTATGCACGCCATGGAACTTTGTAATTCTCAGATGATGATAAGTTCCGTCACGGCACTCATTGGCCACGAACGCGAATTCAAATATTCGTCGACGGATTGATTATACGTAGCCGTGAGCTGAGGTTCGGCTGACGTGCTTGGGCACAACGGAGGCATCACAGTGAATAGGAGAACTTTCGAGGGAAAGGAAGTATACGAAATAGTCCGCTGTATTTTTTAAAATTTCGAACCGAAAAGCAGGGCTTAAGCTTTCTTCGCTCGTGTATTGGTTTTATTTTTGGCGCACTAAACTATATCTGATTAGTAAAATCCCAATTTATCCCAGCCGAAAATTTATTTCATGGTCCCTTCTATGACGGTTTCAATGGGAAAAATATGTTCGTCGAATGTTGTAAAGAAAGTAGATCTCTTTCGATATCCAGGCTGCAGCTGGGTCATAAAACATGATACATCTGACATAGGCATATGGTGTTATCCAACGTGAAAGGATTAGATGGGCCCACGCGCACACGTCACTAGTGAGGTACGTTTTGAGGGAGTCGGAGAATTGTGGATGACGCTGGTTGTGGAAACGTCTGGTAGAAACAGAAGAAACCGCGGCTATTGTTGGTAGCGGTCGACAAGTGAGAGACGCCTTATGTGGTATGCTGTAATTCTCCAGCTGTGGAAGTCTAGCCAACATGTTTGTCTGTAAAAGAAAAAAAAACTTAAATTTTAGCTGGCAGATTGTGCAGGAGGGAAAACAAAATAAAGATTTGCAGATGACAGCATTTGGCGATGGAAACTTAAATTAATGGTTTGTATAGCGGTGAAGATATAATATGTAAGCATGCCTACATAAAAAAACAAAAAAACCCAACTACACAGTTAAACATAGTTGCAGTCTGCAGATGGAATTGGGAAATTTACGTCGTCGGCGGTGGCAGTGGAGGGTGACCATATATAGGCCTTCTGCGCTGAAGCTTTGAACACACCGTAGCGCCCTCGTTTTGGGTAGTACACGCTCACCTGATTGAGCCTCGCACTATTTATGGCACGTTGGTCGAGCTTTTTTAATTCTGCCTGGTGCTGAAGAACGAAAAACACCTTTGGACGCCAAAAATCGGCCAGACTCAACGCCTCAAGGCAATCAAAAGTGCCAAATTCATGACACCACCGCTAGGGTACGCGTCTATTATCTCTGGGTGGTGACGTCGAAACACCTGTGCCGCGACGCTTTCATTTTCTTTTTCTTTGTCATGTCTACTTTGGAACGCGTGGAACGGCATCTCATGGCTCGCGCTCTTAGCGTCTTAGCTTTGACGGCGTTCGGATTTTTGTTGTTTCTTTATATTTTCATCGTGATCTCGCGCTCCGCACCAGAGCAGGCACACTTCTGCATGCCTGACAGTTTGAGACGCTCGAGTTTGTACTACCCAAAACAAGGCCTAATAAGTCCCTTTTCGCAGCACCCCCTGGGCAACGCAGGAGGCCCATAGGCACGCAGTTGCTAAGACAAGCAGGATGGATCGCAGAAGAGGCTACGAGCCATCCTAGTCAATCCAATGGCGTGTGCGGCTCACGTGACCTTCGGTAATCACGTGACGTGAGCATAGTACACATCGTCTTAAAACGCAACTACTCCAACATCAACTAACCTGCGTTTTTCTTTTTTTTTTTGCGGGCATTTAGTTGATGAGTTTTTCTATACGAGATGACATTGCAGACGATAGAGTGTGGAGAGAGATGAGAGGATGCTCTGACCACCAAAACTGAAATACAAGATGCGGGCAGCGGCGAAAGAGTGGTCAGAGGTGACCACGTCAATGAAGCTATCCCCCGAAGGCTGAAGCGAATGCCTGTGCGACTCTCTGACAGTCGAAACAGCAGACAGTGGATGAGTTAGTGCGACGCGATGAGAGAATGAGGAGTGAGTGGAGGTGACTACGATATCCACAGGAGATGGGGAAATCGCAAGAGTCGACGCATGTAGCTGCTGATCGACACAGCAGAGTTGCGTTCGCGGCGGGTGACCATCAAAGTAGCAGCAGCAGTAGCTGCAGCACAACAGCAGCCAGGCAGGCGGACGAATGAAGAAAGCAGACAACCAAAGACAACCCGAGGCGGGGGAGGGACACGCAGGAACTCTTTCCCACGGGAGGGCCGGCCCCTGCGGCTCTTGTGTCTATGCGAGGCGGAGCCAAGGTTTTTGGGACCGGCGTGCTTTGCTTGTCTTGTTCATGACGGGAGAGGAGGTCGGCACACGAGCGTTGGGAGAGGGAAGAAAAAAGCATGGGGAGAGGAGGAGTTAAAGAGAAAACGAGAGGGAAAAACATCATCCGTCCTCCTCTCCACGGCTAACTCCACCCTTCCTCTCGATTGCAGTGCAAACATAAAAAACACACACACAAAAAACGCAGGACTCTCTGCAGCTCTGCTGCGAGGCTACTTTTCCAACAGCGGAAAACGCAATTATTTTCAGGTGGTCGCGTACTGGTGATGGGTAATCCCAGTGCATACCGGCCAAGGGGGTTACAAATAGAGAGGCAAATACTGTAAACGACTTAATTTTCACGAATTCCACGAATCGCCTACAATTCGCGAAAAATGGGCACCCGCGAACAATTCCGGTAAAATGTAAACACATTGGAATCTATACTGAGATCGCACCGCGTCGCGAAAATTGGAACCCGCGAATTATTTCAAAATTTCAGCTTTGATCTAAATCGCGAAATATTGAGCCCGCGAAAATTAAGTCGTTTACAGTATATCAAAACCAAATAAACGCACGAAATAACCGTGCTTATAAATATGGTGTTCCGTAAGGTGTGGCAGCGAGCCAAGGCGAGCTCCGGCGGCTAAGTTTCAAAAGCTAATGCGATAAGTTACATGATGACGCGAAACAGTTTCTCGAGCACATCATGCGATCAATTATATTGGGGTAAGTTGGCTCACGGACAAGGTACACAGATTTGGCTCCTGGAATCGAGGTGAAACTAAATTATATGAGGATCAGAGTCGGCTAACTGACGCTCCATTCGAGCAAGAAATAAGCAGAAAAGGAATGAAGATACAAACACGCATCCAGGGTCGGGGAAGGCAGCCGCGTTTATCCAGAAAGTGGAAGCCCGTCACTGCACGGAACCGAAATGATCGAAGCTTGAGGAACTTTCACGGCGGTTTTTTGAACCGGTAAAACACCCAAGAGCGCAGAAAGCCTCCACACATCTTCCGCACGCATCGCGATCTGATTTTGCGACGGACTTTTCGCGGCAGAAACCTCTGACGTCACGGGTTTTCGCGCTCGCTGCGCCCAAAACCCGGAACAACGCCGAACGGCCCCAACGACAACGCTGGCGGAAGGGATTTTTGAGCGGGTGGGTCCTTTACGGCCGGTAATTACTCCGGACAAAATTTACACGGGCGATAACGGGCCCAAAACGACGTTTTGGGGGTCCTCCCGGCGCGTATTCGGCAGGCTTGCTTGAGCCCCACGTTACGCAAATGGCCGCGTGACGTCACGGCCGGGTCGTCCAATGGCGCGCCGGCAAAGCTTCACCACGGGGTGAAGCTTTCTCTCGCTCAACCAATGAGAACACGGTCGGATATTGGCATGTTACATGACGGGTGAGTGTGTTTCTGAATATTATTTTGCTGATAAAATTTTCGGGGGAAAACATCGCGTACCCGAACCAGCGAGTCTGGGTCTAGAAGAGTTCCGTCGGGATCCTGGGAGCCCGTCGCACGGTCGTCGACACGGCGTCCGAGCCTGAACGCGCGACGACGGGGGCCCCGACTGCCGTTGCGTTTTCCTTGAATCGGCGGAGGCCTCAAGAGAGGGAGGGAATGGGGGTGAAAAAAGGGACCCCGCACAGCGTCTTCTTTTACGGGGTCATGGTTCTCGGACGAAAACTCCACTGCCCTTGTCCTTTCCGCCGCTGTCGTTACCTCCCACGGCCCGTTTCCCCGGCTCGAATGACGCCGACGCGGATCGGCCGACGATGTCGCACGGCCGAGGAGGGTTCCCGTCCTGACCGACAAATGGCGAAGCGGGCAAGGGCACGGATCGGGCGCTTTTTCGCCGTGGCTGTCGCGGGCTGCCGAAATCCGTGCGGAGGCAGGCGTTGCCGCCGCCACGACGGCGGCACGGAGTCTGTGCATCGATCTCGGTTGGGTTCTGGGGCAGCCCGACGAAACGAATGATTCGCGTCGGGCTCGGGGCGGATTCTCTCTAGGCCTCGATGGAAAAAATGGCGTGTAGTGCGCGCTCGGCTGGTTTACATGTCCGGCGACACGTATGCCACGGCGCGAGGTCAGAACGGTGATCGCGCGTCTCGGACATAATCGAAAATACGTTTCTTTCTGAAATGTATTCGTATTTTTCTAACTCGGGCAGTGTAGCCCTCGTTCCCGCCAACGTGGAACAAAACCAGGAAATTCGTGTCCGTTCTGACACGTTTTTTTTATTTTTTTGTTTGTTTCGTGGTTGATTTCCTTCAGCTGGCGTGGCGACCGCTACCGCTCTCACGGTCACCATCGCTTGTGTGGCACCTTGCGCAAAAATCAGACTTACCGCACCGCTCCTGATTTATCGATGCTACCTTATTGCCGCCCGAGTTGTCCGATTTCCTCTTTCAGGCTTAATTCTTATTTCGTATATTTATTTATTTTTCTCTCCTCGGGCGCTCGGCTGTGCGACCTCGATTTTACAGACACACAGCCGTACGCGGCGACGGTGGCCAGCGCTCGCCGAAGGAGCATCGCCAGCAGCAGTAGCAGATGCGCAGCATAACAAACATGGCGGCTGCCTCTGTGGTGTCGTCGTCTGCGACCAGCGCTGCGGCGTCTTGGGGTCGGCGCCGACGGTGCAGCCTTCCGCTCGCTTACGTGAGATCGCCGCCCGAGTGACCGAGTCCTGCTCGGAAAGGATACACTGAAAACAAGGAGAGCGGGGACGAGAAACGGGAAAACAAAAGACGGGACCGTTGCATCAACGGTTCGGGACGTAGTACTCTGGTACGGCCTTCTCCGGTGGGGAACGCAGGCACCACGGCAGCGGCGGATGGCGCCTACCGACGTCTAGCACCGTGTCTCAACCAACCGAGGTAAATTGGGGTTGTTGCTCGTTTTTGCGGCTCGCGCTCGTGCACCCCGTCCGATCTCGTGCTCGTGTTGTTCCACGCGCGCGCTCCGAAAAAAATAAAAGCTCTCTGTCGTAGCGTTGACCTTGATGGAACTCGCATCTCTGCTTTCCTTTCCTATCCTTTTAGTTTTTAATAAAATACTCAATAAAAAACGCCCCCAAAACTACGAAAGAGATAAAACCACCAATGCGATGTTTACGTTGCATCTTGGTCTACACGTAGAGGTCCTTAGGAGTTCAGCTCCAATGAATGACAAAGAGTTGCGATCGCGTTGATGCTGTTGTGGTCTGGAGCGATTCGGATCACCTTTCGGCGTTTCAGCTAGCAGTGGGTTTAGTATCCGAGTCAGTGAGCGTTTCCTGCGAGTAAGTCCCTACGGCTTTGAACTCGCTGGGAAGGTTCTCGGACGGCGACGTTCACCAGAAGTGTTACGTGCGTACGCGATTCGGCTTCTGGTTCTATCAAACGTAGCCGTTAGATGATGGCCTGATTAGGTACTGCTAGGTAGTCCCTCTTCTCTTGACGCAACATTGTTAATGTACAAATGACGTCAGCGCGTTTTCGCATACCCGTTCAGGTTTGTGCCAAGCCCACATAGCATATTGCTGTGAAAGGCCGAAATGCCCCAAGCCAGCAACTGCGAGTTCCTGCAGTGTTGTGCTTTGTACGTCACTTGCTTTAGTCACATCCTTCTCACATTTCTGTCGGTTACGCTTCAATGAGAAAAAGGACTTCATTCTCCGTGCTCACCGTAGATTTGAACCCTCATTATGTGTTCTTCCTGTAAAAGTAAACTGAGAACGGTATTTGTGCTTTCGTGTGCACTTTGTGTTCTGTGTCTTCTCGCTTGTCGTTAATCACTCACATTTGTGTTCTTTTTTTTTTTTTTTTTTCGAGACACTTTTATGTAAGTTTATCTTCCCAAAACAATGAGCACCCAGTCTTATTGTCCTGACCTCACGCATGCTTTCAGTAAGAATGCAAACCAATGATCTGTGTTTCTGACGGTGTGGTATGTTTCACACGCCCCTAGGTCGACTTTGTGGCTCATAGAGTTACGAGGTTAGCGTAGCCAGCTCCAGACTTGCTACTTATGTAATCGATGGCGCTTGAGTGAGAGTCATTCAGGACGGTGCTCAATTTGACAGCAGACCACCAACTGGGTAGCTCACAACTGTCAGTCGGATCTTGTTATCAGGCTTATAATTGATGACGCTTCATGGAATGTTCTCAAATTTGAACCTTCTGGAAATCTCAAACTGGGCCCCGATGAAGCCAAGTTTCTTGGGAAAAACATCGGCTGTCTTTTTCCAGTCTTTTAAGAGGTTCCTCTTAAATTTCTTCTTACCAAGTTTTGACTACCTTTGTGTATTGTTTAGAATGCTGTGGAGTATTTTTCATGCACAATATGCAGTGAAGAAAGGATGCTATAGCAGACACCACTGTCAAACAAACGTTCTAGGCAGTCTAGGTATCAATGTTTGCATAGTTTTATGCACCTTTAACATCACTTGTTTGTGACTCCTTCTAATTGTGCGGCATAATTTTTATTTTTTTATTTTACAACCGCTATTTTCTTTAGTATATAAACAAGAAACAAAACTTGTTTTTTGTTTTTTTTCTTAAGGTGACGAGTCTAGCGTGCTAGCTCAAGAGGTTGTCGTCCTTTTTGCCCAACAAGTGTTTTTTGTTTCTTTTTGTTTTTTGCTTTCTTTCCCCATCATAGGCCCACAACCAATCTGCCTCAGTAGCAAATCACAGTTCTGCATGGCCTATTCCATGTTTTCGGAATGTTCAATCCAGGTGACTGTTTTTTGCCCCCCATCCCCAACTCGCCCGCTTTTGCGGGAGGTTCTGTCGATACCTTTTGGCCCGGGCGCGAGACTGTGTGTTGGTGGAGACACGGGCCTGGTAGTTTGGGCCTTGTAGTTACCGGAAGTGTGACTCAACAAACGCTTCTCGTGTAAGGAAACTTCGAAGCTGTAGTGCCGAGAACAAAATCCCACTTTAGTATTGTAAACGGTGCATACCAGAGGACTGCTCTAGCCCCCAAGAATAAGCAACTTTCACTCGGTTTAAATTGTTAAAATAACACGTCCAAAACACACACGCAAAAAAAAAAAAAGGTTAAAATTTGTTTGCAATTTTTAAACAGTTGTGTGGAGGAATTGCACCTGACGAAGAGTGATTGTGCACCTACTGCAGTCGCACTCTGTGGTGCCCCCTTTTCATCTTTTCACTTGCCGGCAATGTGCTTACCATTTAAAATGGGAAATGACCGTGCACATGTACCATTCCAAACAGTCACGTCGTAGTGGCAGTGAATTGAAAAATATGTTCGGAGGTGTTCTCGGCTTTCGAGGGCGACTTTGCTATCTGATTTTCACTGATCACCTAGATTTCATAGGTCTTCACCAAACGTGACCTCGTGGGAGTAGCTTTCACGTCTGTTCTTCTGACCGGATGCTATTGGTGTTTTGCGTTTGTGGACATGAGTGGTTCACGTCGGGTAGTCCGAGGTCGATGAAAGACGCAGCACGTTTGTGCGCACAGCGTCCCTGTCTCCACCGTGCCCGTCTCGTGCCGTGTTTGCGACTAACCCCGCCTCTTCCAGCTCTCTGTTTGCCCGTGAAGCCCCGACTAACTGCACTCCCGACTGCCCGTAGTTTGTCGACCGGTGCGAGTTGCCCTCTCTAATGTCGGCCTCGCCGTGTTGTTCCTTCTCTAGGCACCATTGCAATGGATGATGGGGGCCGATGTCTGCTTGACGTAATAAAGTGAGTGCCATTTTGGTCGTTGTCAAGTTGCTGCTGCATCGTTGGGATGTTGTTGTGACATCGTCGTCCTGCGTCTTTCCAGCGACCCCCTGCTCCTGCAGTCTTTCCTCGAGGACAAAGACGAAGAGAGTGCAAAGGCAAGTGTTCTCCGTGTCTCGTTTAGTATCCTGCAGTGCCCGCTGTTAGGCCGACGTTTTAAAGAAGTGCCCAGAACGGTCGCAGAACAGCCTGCAAGTATTCGTACCCTTAGCGTGTTGAGCGAGCCGTCTGCTGTAATATATAAGTGCTGTAGCCTGTATTGGCTTGTTTTGCCTTGTCTGGGATATCGTACGTGAACACAGCACGGAAAGAACTCGGAATGGTGCTGCTTATTGGTATTTGTATCTTGTAGTAGCATGTAGCATCGAGGTATAATTTCGTTAGGAAAGATTGACAGAGTGCGCTGAAGCTGCCGCTAAGGTTTTCCTCAGCTACGCAGGAGCAGAATGAAGGGATCACCGTGCACGTAAATGCTCCTGGGGAGCGCGTCTCCGTGAGGTGCGAAGTGTAAATGCGTCCCCCTCTCGCAGGAACTGGGCTCGCTGTCTGCGGCCGCTCTGGAGAATGCGCTGCTGGGCCAGCAGGACCAGGTGACGAGCACGACCTCCATCCCGGGCCTGCGCCAGTCGCCGGACTCCATGGGCTACGCCTGCGTGGGCGCCAACGACAAGTCCCTCGCCACAGCCGTGGGCGAGCTGGCCTCCGGGGCCGCCCCCTCACCGCAGGTGGTGGTCAGCTCTACGGTGCCACCGCCGCCCGCCCCGTCCACTGCCTCCAACGGACTGCCGCCCGTGCCGCACCCGTCGCCCCACCCTCACCCGTCCCTCCACCCCGCCCCGCACCCGTCCCCTCACCCGTCCCCGCACCCGTCGCCCCACTCGACCCGTTCCCCTGCGGGGCCACCGGCGCGACCACAGTCGGCTTCACCAGGCGCGTGGCCTTCGACGAGTCCGTCGCCGAGGAGTCAGTCGGCGCCCACGGCCGCAGCGGCGGCGACCAAGACACAGCAGGCGGCGCAGCAGCAGCGTCCTACGGTGCTACAGGTTGGTCTGGCGTTAGAAGCGGTGCTGTGTGCGCCGGCGATCGAGGCGCGACCTATCCCATTCGTGCGATTCCCACCTGCAACAAAGAAAGCCCGTGAGAAGAACCATTCGATCCGGCTCAGTGCGGGGTCTGAATGAAATTGTGGCAACTGCACCGTGAAGGGACTACGAAACAATATTTGCGCTTCTGCATACTTTAGTCACTGACAAAATGTCTTGGACGGCCGGGCTTCTTTTGTGCCTTCTGTCCTCGAAGCTCCAGATATGCCAAAGTGACCGTAGTTGTCCAAACGCGTTATGCTCAAAGAGCACGGAGCAGAAATCAGTTTTTCTTTAAGCATGCTGTACCTTTTAAATTTTCGAGGTTTGCATTCATTTTTTTCCTCAACAGCCTTTCTTAACCAGCCCCACCTCTCCAGGGCAACTCCAGTCGAAAACGGAGCCAGTATAAATTATGTATTATTTTAGTGGCACAAAATATGATCGCAGCCAAAAGATTACGTCGTAGTGAAGCCACATACTCCGCTAAAACCGATTTTAAAGATGCGACCAGCTGCTCTTTAGTGGGTGGCAGGTGGGTTAGCTTTTTGTCAAGGAACACTGGGCGACGCATACTGCGTATCGTCTAGCTGAAAACAATCGTAATCCTAAATTCGAAAATATTTACCGAGGTTACTACCCTAAAGGGTCAACTTTTAAACCTTTGACTTAAAATGAATTAAATTTACGGTATATACTGGCAGTTACGAGGCAGAATCCAGTACAAAGTTTAATCTGTGTACAGTCAAACCTCGATGTAACAAACTCTTATGTAACAAAACCCCCATGTAACGAACTACATAACTTTTTCTAACCGCAAGTGTATGCACGCCTTGTATTTTTGACCTCTATGTAACGATGTCCCGTTTGCCGAAATTTCGATGTAACGAAGTTTCATGGACAATTTGTCACAAACTTTTGGGTCCCAAAGGAGATTTTGGGAAGCACATGCGCTGAAATGGGCCCCCAATAAAGTGCAAAGGGTGAAACGGGACGAATCTGGCGAGTGTAGTGTACAGAACGGCTACTAGAGGACACTATAGTCCGTTGCAACTCAAGAAGGTAGGGCGAGGGTAAGACTGGCCGGAAAAGAGGAAGCAGACGGAACGCTGGAGAAGAGAGAGGGAATATCCTCTCTTTAGCGTTCCGTCTGCTTCTTCCTCCCCGGCCCGTCTTACCCTCACCCTACCTTCTTGAGTTGCAACGGACTATAGACTCGCCGCCGTTTCGTCCGTCAGTTTCGTTCGCGTTGCGTAGTTCGTTTCGAGGCCTAACTAAAAGCGTGCGTTTCTCATTGTCCTGGGCGATGGAGCCGCCCCTGACAACGTCGACCTCAACGACTTACTATACGTCAACTCCACTGTCATTGCGACGGAGGAGGTGACCGACGAGGCAATAGCTAGCGATGTTTGTGGGAACTTGCAAGATGGGGACGACATCGAGCCTCATGAGCAAGACACCTGCGATGTGCCCAGTAACCGTGAAGCGGTGGACGCGATTGATGTCTTGAGGCGGTTTACGATCACACAGCAAGACGAAGACGCGATGCAGGCCGTCTGGCTATGCGAACATCGTGTGATGCCAATAATAATACCAAAAGTGGCCCAGAAAAAGGTGACTGACTAGTTTCAACCGAAATAGGGGCGTCCTTGGCGAGTTTTGTGCACCCGAGAAACATTAGTGGAAACTTCGTTTAACATTAGCCTCGAATTTCAATGTAGCGAATTTTCAATGTAACGAAGTAAATTCTGAATTCCACCGACTTCGTTACATCGAGGTTTGAGTGTACATGATTGTGAAAGAAATTATAATCGTTTTTATCAGGATCACACTCACATTGTTTAGGAAAACTATTGTTAGAAAATTAAAGTAATATCCAACATTTTTCTTCACTATATACTCAGCAGAATGCCTGGAGAGTGCAGCTGTGAAAACAAAATTTCCAAAAAGTAATTTCTTTTATGCTAACTTTGCAGTGAAAACTGAAATGCGTTTTTTGCCTTTTATGCTGTCGACAAAATCTTAACTAACATCTTTTATAAAGGACATCAACAAAGTAAAATGGCAAGGCAACAGTTGCATTGTCCAATAAATTCCAGTTTGGAAGAACAATGAGCAAGCCTTTCCTTTTGTCCTGCTTCCAAACGATAGTTTTCTTAAAATAGAAAGTGCTCAAACCTCTACCTTTTCTTTAACATCGGCGGACCGAAAATAATTTATAAAAATGTAACTATGCAGTGTAAAGAAATTAAACTTTCTGGGATATGTTCATAAACATAAATTATGCATTTAAAAAAAAAATTTGTTTTTCTGCATAGTGGGCTTTTTTAATTAAACAAATGAGGAAGGGATTATCTCTTAGCAAGGGATAGTCGACTTGGTCGAGCTTGCTGAAGTTCGAACGCAGCAGGACTGTGAGCATCTGAAGGAGCAAAACGGGAAGAAACAAGCAATTGGCAGTGGCCCCTATCTTCAACGTCCTGTAATGCATGGAACAGAACATTTTAAGGAGCAGTCGTTTAAATTTGTTTAGGAGAATTAAAGAGTTGTTTTGGGGGGGCAAAGAAGAAGGTGATGATAATGCAAAGGTACAAACGAACTGGACGAGAATGACGAAAATAAGCCCCGGAGAAGGGGAACAAGAGGAGCAAAGGACAAACACAAATATCCAAACACAGCTAGGTGACTGGTGCGTGACCAAAAAAATCTGCCTGGTCCTGGTATTGATTGAGGGACCTCTCCATTTCCAGTGGAGCGCTATACCAACTAGTTAAAGGGTGTGTGCAACGATCTCCGGACTTCGGTCAAAAATTTGCCTATGTTGCCCTCTGACACTTCTGAAGGAAACAACAGAAAACCGATTTCGCCTGCATGTCCTAGTTGATGTGTAAAAAATATAAGATAAATAATGACATGTGGCAGAGAAGTGTTGTCCGATTCCCTGCCGCCGTCTTCAGTTTTGCGAGCCTTCCGCCGAAGTCCCTTGATTAAACCCACGCTTTGCGTTCCTTATGAGTACCGATAACCACTGCGCGAAAGCGCGAGACACGTGTTACGAGCGCGTGCTCTGCCACCTCTTGCCTCCGAGGGCCACTCATTTCAGTGACGCGCCTCCATTTGCTCGCAAAACCGCGCCTTCATTTGCTCGCAAAAACCGCACCGCGTATTCCACGCCGCTACGCAACTCAGCGGAGAAGCTCTACCTTCCGCTCCCCGCTTCGCCGCAGGTGGCGTCGTCCGCGACCGACGTCCTCTACGCCGACGGTGGTGCGCTCCAGCGGGGCGCCCCGCCTGATACAGCCCAAGCAGCCGCAGCTCCTGCCCAAGCTGTCGGGGGTGGCCACCACCCAGCCCCCACGACGCGCTCGCAGTCCCCCCGGGCGGCGCCCCACCACAAGGCGCCACCGCAGCCCGCGCCGGCCCCTCCGGCACCACCTCCCCAGCAGGTGGCGCAGGCCCTGCCGCGCGGCGCCGCGGTTGGCGGACCCCTCCTGCTGCCACCGGGGCAGGCGGCCGGGATGTTTGCGAGCGGCGCAGGGGGCGCCTTCCTGCTGAACCAGTACATTCCAGGTGGGCTGCATTGAGAATCACGGTTCTTCGAGGGCGCCCTCACTACGCTCTCTTAAAATGTGTCGCGTCGTTTATTGATGTGTGGGCGCCAAGCGCCCCGTCGGAAACGTGTTTCGGGCTCTTGGCGTCTGTGCACCGCAAAATGCGGCGACTCGAAAGCGTGCCAAAGGACCGGGCAAAATGAAGGAGCGTGCATGGCGAATGGGCACCGGCTCGGAACAAGGACGTATTAACGAAAGAGGAAAGTGTGGAAACGGGCAGCAAAAGAAAGCACTGCATTTTCTTTGCTTTTCATCGCTTTATTTCGCTACTCGTTTCCTCCCTTTGTGTCTTCCGTTAGCATGTGTCGGTTGCGAGTCGATGCCTGTTTGTCGAGTGCATTTCCTTCTCTGGCCCCATCTTTTGTGCGCCGTTTTAATGGAGAAATGCACACTTACTGAAGCCAACTTCAATTTGGCCTCGGGAAAAAGGAGGCGTGGCGGGCTGCCGGACACTTGCACTGAGAGCCTTATTGACCACTAGCACACACATAAGAAGAAAAGAAATGAAACTAGAAGAAGCGGAAGGGAGGACTCAGAGATGCTTTGAGAAGGCTTTGCCGGCTGAACGGTGATTGTAGTGACTGGTCGTCGGAAAGCTCAGTCGGCTTGTCAAGTTCGAGCAGCGGCCATTTTGGAGGTGGGTCGCTCCAAAAATGCGAGTTCATCTTCCGCTCGTCGATTTTGAGCAGGTCGCACGGGGCGGGTTTTAGCCTCTCACGGATTTTGGGAAGCGCTCCAGACCTAGTGGCGCAATTTCTTAAAAGACAAGGAGAAGAAAAAACACGAAACAAGAGAACGACATGGCGATGCTAGACACGGTGTCCTCTGCCTGGACGGCCGAGACCAGTGTTAGTGTCCGCTGCATTCCTCATAAAGTGCAATTCTTCATAGGAGGGTCTGATCAATAAAGATAGAAATACAACTGCAATTTTTTTTGTTGTCACGTTTAATGATCACCAGCTTGCTCGGGGTACTGCCCTACCCAGCGTACCACACCGCCTGGTGTACCACCTCTGGAAGTGACGTCCGTTGATGTTGTAGTTGGCGTAGTAGGGTGTGGGGTGTCCTTCATCGATGTTGCCAAATTCTCGAAAAGGATTGCCCACCACCCACAGGAGTCGAACTTGGGTCTACTGTGTGTGAAGCGGAGGCGTTACCAGAGACCTATGCCACAGCGTTATAACCCTGCTTCATGATCACTTCTCATGCTCTCTGAAAAAAGAAAAAAAAAGCCAGTAACAAAATGTTGTTGTAGCTCTCAATTAGAAGAGCTCATGCCGAGAGACGCGCTTTCACGCGCTCCGGAATCAAAAAAACAAACAGGCATTTGGAACAGCATGGCTAGATGTCTATTGTGTTCCAAAGGCTTTTGTTTGCGCACCGCACGGTTTGAACACGACGCCGACGCCCAACAACTTCGCCGTGACATGTTACGGCTATCGCTGTGACTCTACCGTGGATTTTTCGTTACGTTTAACGATTAGCAAGTTTCCTGGCGTACCGCCTCAAAACCCCCTCTCTTGACCTGCAGGGATTGGCCAGAGTCCGATCCTGATCCAGGGCTCCCTGGGCCAGATCCAGGGGTGCAGCTGGCCCTGCGGCCCTCCCACCCGGGCCCCGGGGGCCTGACCCTGGGGGGCCCGGGGTGGCAAGCCCCACGCTCAGCACCACCACCACCACCAGGGGCACCCGACCCTCATGATCCCCCAGAACCTGGGGCCTCGGCCCAACATCATCCTGGCGCCCAGGATGATGTCCTCGCCCCTCTCGTTTGCCTTTGCGCCGGGCCAGACGCTCACCCTGCAGCAGCTGCAGCAGCTCCAGGCCATGCTGCCCCCGCAGGTGAGGGAAGGGCGCCGCCCACACCTCGTTGTTCGTTTCTTTGTCGAGCTTCGCGCGGGCGGTGCACCGAGGACGACGAGTGACTTGACAACGCACTTTTGGCACCGCTCAGTTGGCTCCGTCGGGTCCTAGTGTCGGTTACGGTCGGACTTAATGCGAAACTGAGTAGAGAGGGGGCGGTGGATTGGGAGTGTTGCCGGGACTAGGGCTGCTGAGTTACCTAGGCTTCCAAATGAAGCGCGGTTCAAACCGACACACATTCCGGATGCGTATGCCGGAACGCCTATAGACGCCCGCTTCCGGTTATGACGTCGCCTTTTGATTTTTACGTGTTCCGGCTCCAGTATTTGTAGTTCACATATCTGGACTGTTAAATGTACCCGTATTGCGACGTAGGTACCCATATTGTGACGTAGGCGTCCGTATTGAGAGAGTGGCCAATCACAAACCGCGCTTCCTTCCCGCCGCTGATCGTCTCTGACGCCGGCAACGTTGGTGTTACCGACGACTGTTAATGTCCCCGCACTTGGTCAAGACAAGCGCGGTGATGAGGTGCCTGTTGATACCGGAGGAATGTTTGTCGGCGCCACTTCTTTGTTCGTCAAGTTGCGTCGCAAACTCGTGGTGGTGTGAGCTCCTCTCGCGGTGGTTTCTGTTGGAGGGCGTGAACATGCTGCGCTCACCACGTGCATAAGTGACGCCGCCACCGTGCTGCCTTGCTGGACTCCGTCTGCTCTTTTGCCTGCGTTATGAAACGAAGGATGCCTACCGAAACGTCGCCTTCCAATAAGTATTTATTCATCCCTGAAATGTGGCGTTCATGTCAAGTATCGTAGTTTGCGATCAGTCACGTGGTTCATCAGGTAAGCAATGTGATTGCCTTGTCCTACCACTGTCGCACATTGAGGTTTCGTGGGACAAAGTTACAGTCGTACCCTGCCGTCACCCTTTTAGTTTCGATGACATGAAGTATAAACTCTTTCGTCTTTTTCCTCTGTTTTGTGCCAAGTAGTGAAGGTAGCTTTGCCGCCTCTTGATGATGATGTTCTGCTCGATCGGCATTGAGCATCGCGCCTGAAACCGATCGACGTTGCCAATGTTGCCACGTCGCGCAGCAGAAAACGCGCTATTTCTCCGACAGCGGAGGCACTTGTAGCAGCCACATTACACCTGTGGCCACAAACTACCTCTGCCGTGCTACGTGTCCTCTTCCTCTTCTGCCCGTATTCTGAATATGCCCATGTTCTTTTGTGTGGCCGTCCAAAACAATACTTAAAATCCCTCTCCGTATTTCGGGCGCCGGAACACATATATTTTTACGTGTTCTGGCATATGAATTCGGATTACATGTTGGTTTGGACCACGCCTAAAGACGGATCGGTCATCTTGGTGCGTAAAATTATTGTCGCCAGTTACCTCCGGAGCTTCGTCTGAAATTGCGGGAGATGTTTCTCCAGCCTCTAGGAATGTTGAGCAGTCTGTGACAGAGTAAAGCGACATCGCCTGAACTTTGTAACATTGTTTCTGAAACTCGAGAAGCTTGGGAACTGGATCTCTAGGTCCATTTCAGTGCCCAAAGCTTAAGGGGGCTGAGGGGGTCCTTGAATTTGAACAGACAGTAAAAGTTGTAATGTAGACACCTTAAGAATTATGTGTCTTAAGTGTTTTCTTATGATCTTATTAGTAAAAGCGTCGTAATAGCCAATTAAAATTTCCATGTGTACCCACTCGTTGCAAGGCACCCAGGTTAGGAAAGCGTGAGGGCGGAGAGAGAAACTAGCAAAAGTGACGTCATTGGCGGGGTCAGATGACTCTCGCTCGCCACTAAGCTGGCTCGGGGATGCCGATGATGACGTCATCACGCTCTGGACAGATAACAGGCGGCGGTGAAGATCGTCACATGCCTGGTGTCAATCGCAGCACATATTTTTCAAAATGGATGCGGTTTACGTTTACTTCTGTCCAAGATAAGTGCGATATCTCAATTTGTGGGACGAAAAGCTATAGAAGTCTGCTCTTAACTTAGATTTCTTGAAAAGTGCTTCAGCTTCCTTGCCTGTTCACATATACCGTATTTACGCGATTATAAGTCGACTCGATTGTAAGTCAACCCCCACATTGCACATCAGCAAAAAAAAAAAAAAAGAATCTTTAGTTGCGCATTTTATTGCGAACACGTGAGAAAGGCAAAGTATCTGTTTCGAAAGCCGAGCCTCCAACACGCGATCGATGCCTTCTGGCGTGCTTTGACTGCGCATGCACGCGCAAGGTGCATGAGATGGCCAGGCGTTATCGAAACTAGGACGTTCATGCTGGAGGCGGAACAACTGAAGCTGCTCACTGTCGTTCTCACTCCGTCCGCGACTAGACTACGACTCGTCCGCACTGGTGATGTCAGTCCCGTCGTCATCACTGCTATGTTCTCGAAGCACGTCGTCGGCGTCACCCAACAAAATGTCGCACTTCGCAAATAGCAGCATTAACCGCATCTTTCGCACCTGCTCAGCGATCGCGTTGGACGTCACGGATAAGGACCGATTGCGCACTTTTGCGGCGTACGTTGCAAGCCTGACCTCCAACTTCGGAAGGCATCTCCACCTATCCAGACTTTGGCCTACGGAAGCCTCTTTGTTTGATGTCACAGTTTAAGATACTGCACCATGCAGACTCCACTGGAGCATCACCCTCTCCGATGGATCGAACTTGCATCCAACAGTGCAGTTGTTTGTTGTTTCTGAGTGAAGAATGGCCCTAAACAAGCACCGAAAACCTAAACTACCAGGATCACGCGTGTCAATACAAAAAAACGTAGTTAGCACTTCATCATCATCTCGTCGCTCAATCAAACGACGTGCGACCGTGAATCATGCAAAAAAATGCGAAGAGAAGCCGCGGGGTGAGTGAGCCATGAGGTTGTTCCAGCGGACTCCAGAGTGGCTCTTAGAAGAAGTACCGCCACCCCCCCCCGGGAGTCGGGTGCGCCGTGCGCTGATCACTACCAAACATTCGGGGTAATTTGCGAATCGCTATCAATAATACTCGTTCGAACGAATAAACAAAACAATTAATTTGTAAAATGAGCGTACAGATTAGGTCAATGCACGAGGTACAGCCGACTGAACTCGTAACAAGCCGAGGCGGTGGAATGGCTTTGGTTCGATTATAAGTCGAACCCCCACTTCAGATTTTTAAAATTAAAAGACCACCTACATTTGTGTAAATACGGTACTGCAGGGTGCTAATCTCGGAGCCATAGACATACTATCTCTGACCCTACCCTTTGTCGGCCCCCCACTGCATGAGATGCTACCTTTTCCCATTTACACGCGAGATGCAGCAGAAACTCTGTGCTGACACTAGCACCGACGCAGAGCTAACTTAGCGCCATTTTAGCACTGCACCGCATTTGTGAATTGGCCTCTGAGCACTGTTGCCCTCAACTCGACCTCACGGTACGCGCGCACGTCCCGACTCGCAGACGATGCTGGCGCAGCCGACGCTGGGCCACTTCCAGACGGATCAACAGGGGCTGATGCAGATCCCGACCTTCAGCCAGCCGCAGCTGATCACCCACGACCACCACCACCACCATCACCACCACCCAACCATGACGGGGCCGCTGCTGTCGGCCGGTGGCACCGTGGTGTCCTCGGCCCCCACAGCCACCATTGTCACCCACCATCCGCCGGTGACCACCACCACGGTGGTGCACCCAGTGCCCCTGCAGCAGCAGCAGCCCGCCGTCACCGTGCGGCACACGCCGCCGCCGCAGCCGCGACGCACGCCGCCGCAGCCACAGCCGCAGCCGCAGCCGGCGGTGGTCGAGAAGCCGAACAAAGCGCCGCCCGTGAACCTGGCAGAGTTGCTCAAGGAGCACGGCATCATGCCGGAGTCGACGCCGCCGTCCTCGCCGACGTCGGAGAACCAGGTGGTGATGATGGAGGCGCCGGCACCGCAGGCACCGGCTCCCATGGCCGTGACTGAGACCGTGCAGGTACGGTTCGCCTCTTCCTGTCTTTCTCTGGTTTTTTTTGGGATGATTGCTACACAGGTTGGGGCATGGACGGTTCTTCAGCGTTCCTTGTTGGCTGCCAAGTGGTGGGTTCAAATCGCAGCCGAGAGGCGCGGATTTTGACAAAGGCTTGTTGCAGAGAAGGTGCCATGAAAGCCCAAATTTCGGCTAAAATTATCAATTTTTTTTATTTCTTTGTTTGAACGTATTTATTCCTTCTGGGTTCAGGATAGGAGTGGGAAACAGAACTGTATTTAACAATATATATATAGAACAGCCCAGCAATCAGTTGCAAACAAAGTCTGTGCTGCCCTGCTCCAAAACAAGCACAATACATAAGTTAGACATGTGTGATACACACTATTGTAGCACCACAATCAGCCATTAAAAGGGCACTGACACGTCAAGATCATTTTACAGCGGAGCTGTTAAGGGCTAGGTTCCCCAGGATTGTGTCCGTGTATGTCGACACAAACCTACCTGGACAGCTACCGCCATCTATAAGCGACGGCGGCAAGCACACAACCAGTATGGTTTCCGCCGTCGCTCGTAGATGGCGACAACCTTTCCAGCTATAATAGAAGAATGGATAGTTGGGCGCGTTGGTGGGAATTCGTCGTAGGAGACAGCGCGAAAAACAGACGACGACGAAGAAAAAGCACACAGTGCCACCATAGTATCGAGTACAGCTCCGCTGGTCTTCCTCCTCTCAAGGGTGAAAAGGCTGAACAATTTTCTTTTATTATCCGAAACAATTGAAAACAATGCCTGAACATTACCCCCAGAATTTCAGACTTGAGAACTCGGTATTTGTGAACTAAAAAAACAATTCCCAAAAGCCGAATTTGAAGTTCTCGCGCAATCCGCGCCAGTGCAGTGACGTCAAAAATTTAGTCGTCCTGCTACTCGAGTTTCTCTCATGCTCCGAGCCGCCACAACCACCCGGCGTTTCTTGCCACAGATGTCCCCGTTCGCACAGGGTATCTGTGTGCCGACTGTCCCAGTAGAGCCATGTTCGCCAGGATCCAAGGTGCCGATCCTCTCATCTCGCACAGGTGGTGACAAGCAAGCCGACGCCAACGGTGATGGTGTCACCCCGGCAACAGGTGCAACTTTCCCTGGCGCACGACGGCAGCGTGGTCCTGCGCCAGCCGACGCCCCGGAACCGGTGGCGGTGCCGCCGCCACCCGTCGAAACGACGACCCCGACCCAGCCAGCGGCCCCGACGAGCGCGCCTGTCAGCACCGCCCTCTCGCGGACGCACTCCGCCCTCCTGGAGCGGTTGTCTGTGGCGCCGCCCGTCAACGTTCCCGACCTCGCGTCGCTCACGTCGTCCGTTCGCCAACCGGTTCCGAGCGCGGCACCGCCACCTGCCGTCATGGCGGCGACGCACCCGCACCACCTGACCCTCCACACCGTCAACAACGGCATGATCTCGGCGCAGCAGTTGGCGGCGGCGCAGCCGCACTCGTTCGTGACGGTGCACGGCGGAAACGTGGCGAACGTTGCCAACATGGGGAACGTCACGCTCTGCCACGGCGCCAACAACGGAAGCGGCACGGGTCGGCTGAACCACATCGTCGTGAACCCGTCGCCGGCGGCGGCGCAGCAACAGCAGATGGCGACGAGCCAGCAGCCGCACCACGGGTGTCATGCAATGACCAACTCCGTCGCCGGCCCGGTCGCCAATCAGATTGTCAACCCGATCGCTCACCCGATCGCTCACCCGGTAGTCAACTCAATCGGTGCAAAGTCCTGTCCGACGGCGACGACGTTGGTGGTAACGACGCCAAAGGGTGGGACGCAGCAGGTGGTGGTGACGACGGTGGCGGCGACGCCGGCCGCGACCACCTCGGCATCTTCGGCGCCGGCGGTGACGACGCACCCGGCACCAAACAGCGTGGTAGTGGCGGGTCACACATGCCCCAAGCACGCGCCACAGTCGGTCCTCAACTCGCAGAATCAGCAGGTGAGTGCTCGTCGTTGGAAAGAGTGGCGCGCGTCTTACTCGCGGGCGTTTGAGGGGGAGAAACTACAAAACAACCGAAAACAATGAATTTTTATTTTTTGCTAGAGGGACGGTGACGGGTGTCATTGAGTCTCTGTTTTGTAGTTCTGTTCAGCTAGTAACCTTGCTTAAAGGAAACTTGGCACCAGTGTTGCAGAGTTGACACTCCGGAGTCGGAATGATTCGTGGAATGATTCTGCGATTCCGCAACCGCGGAATGGGAATGGAATGGCGGCAGCAGCGCTGATAGGAATGGAGTGGAAATGGAATTGGATACCTTTTGCCGAGAATGAATTGGGGATGAAAAGGTGTTTCGTGCGAGCTGTGTCTATCCTCAGTTAGGGCCTACGGCCTGCTACAGCACAATGCGAGTGCACAGTCAAAGTGGCTCTTTGAAACCGCATCATTGCACTTAAAAACATATACGAAAGAAAAAATATTTTTTTCGAACAGCCTGGGTGAAAAAAGGATGTCATAAAGTAAATTAACAACGAGAAAATAATTGTCTTAGGGCTATATTTATGGCACGAAACGAATTTGTAGTTGGCTCCTGCGTGAGCCCACGGAAAAGTGGCAACTAGCAGTCACGTGACTAGCCATTGGTCACGTGGTGCTTGCGCTCTTTTGGGAACTTCCTATGGGCTCTGAAAGTTGCTTATTAATCTTTGTTTTTCTATTGCTTTTTTTTTCTGAACAAAATATTTTGATGCATGAGAAACAAGAAGTATGAGAAAATTATAACTTCAGGTTTTGACTCGTACGATAACAAACAAAAGCTCGATCATTTTCTGTTCGAAGAGGGCACGGTGTCACATGTTTTAGTTTCTAACATGTCGGTTCCCCCAAAGCAATGCCGCTACTTGATGATTATGAGGATGAAACTGGCGTCCCTAGTGAAGCAGCCAAAACTGAGGAGTTGCAGACAGACAAGACGTTCCTGGTGCCCACGACATGCGACAAGTGCCTGTTGGGACTATGCACGATTACAGCACCGGTGCTGGCCCCATAGTGATTGCACTTTGTTAGCAGTTTTGTGTTCTTGCCACAGTGTGTGAAGATTTGGGGCAGGTGAACATGGCATTGTTTCTGACAGCACTCGAGCTGTGCAGGCATGTTCGGAGTAAGCAGGAAGATAGTTTCTTCTTGTGCCACGCATGAACTGGACATTCTTGAGGCTTTTGCCGCCCCTCGTTGCTAGCTTTGTATTCTTGATCGTGCGATCGATGTCTGCAGTGCCACCACGCGCCGCCAAGCGCTCTGTGCGACCACTGCTTGGCATAGTATCAGTGCGTTGGGAATGCATTTGCATATTTTTGCAGTTTGTGCGTTGGGTAATGCCAGCTTTACGCTGCTTTTGCTGACAACAGAATGTAGCTGTCAATGGCCATTTCTTTTACGTCTAGGAGCTAGAGGAATGGGATGGAATCACTTAAAAGCCTCTAACACGCAAAAAAAAAGACCGGCGCCGGCTGGGATTCGAACCGTTGACCCTTTGATCAGCAGGCAGACGCGCTAACCACAGAGCTATGAAGGCAGTCATTCAACGCACTCTAAGCGGTTGTTTATATCTTTACCATAGGACGCGCTTTACAGCGCTGTCACAGCTACCGGTGCGCGCGCGTTCCATGCACGAGGGCTCATTCCGCTCTCGTGAGGCTGAGCACGGCCGCTAGCTCACCCTCTCCGCGCTCGGGAGAGGGTGATGTAGCGGCCGTGCTCAGCCTCCACGAGACGGAAGCGAGGCCCTCGTGCATGGGCTGCCCGCGCGCATGCGACAGCGCTGACGCGTCCTGTGGCTTCAAGATAATAAACAACCGTTTAAATACCGTTAGTTGAGACTAGCTGAGACGCCAGAAAGTCTGGTCGGTACCATTTTGAGTGTTTGTGCGTATGGCGCGTGCTTTGCTCGCCTTCCTAAGTGACACAAACGCACGTGCTGGGCTGCGGAGATCGTGCGCAGGGCTGTGAAAGTGTCAACACAATTTAGAATCGCCTCAAGAGTGGGCTGGCGTATCTAGAGTGTGCCGGCCACCTGACGAACGCGCATAACTCCGCACCGTTTGATGCTATTCGCATTAACGTAGATAATCATTCCCAAAGGATGGGTTCTGCTGATTTTTGTTATTTATCAACCCGCGGCGTAAGAGGTTAGATAGCCAGATAGATAGATACATAGACGAAAAGTGCGTGAAGTAGCCAAAGAATGCTATTCGCATTAAAATAGAAATACTGAGGCCCAATTCAAAGTTCCCGCCGTGCACTGTGACGTAACAGTGTACCGCAAGGTGTCGGGGCGGTCAGAAGGGAGAGGCATCGCCGGAAGTCCACGTGAGCTGTATCGCTCCTCGTGCTTACCGCAAACGCGTTTAATATTTTTTAAAAAATAGCTTTGTTATTCTCCGCATCTTCCACGAGCGATCCAAGCAGACAAGGTTTCTTTTATTTGCTTTTCATCGCTTAATGTTGCTGTAAAGGTAGAAGAAGCGGAGTCAGTGAATTGACGTGATCAACTACAATGCCTAGAAGGTGCTGTGCGACTGTCCCGGTATTTCAGCAACTGAAGAAGAGCATGCATTTCCGAGAGACATACATCGGCCGCATGTGCACCTAGTAAACAAGTTCTACCCATGTTCTAGACAAAATACGTACTTTGTGCTCGACGTTTACTTGTACTTGGTACGCAAACCAGTTCGTATTCTTTAGACGGCAGGCATCTTTAGCCTGGAGAGTATCCGATGATTCAACGACCTCGGTGTCTGAACCTTCAGCAATGCGATCGGGCGTGTCGTATGCTAGCAATCCTAATTTCTGCGAGCGTTCTAAATTTTTTTTTCAAAACTTGATAGCTTGTTTTGCGCCCAGTATAGCCCTGTATCATCGGACTGACGGCATGCACTCGTACACTGGCTTGTACTCGCAACGCTTTCATCATTGACCTCCATCACGTCGATCCACTGACTCTTCGTCCTCAAATTTTACAGCACGCAAACGAACCAACGGTGCAGCGATAAAGAGCTAGTGGAACTGAAACTTCGTTTTCTACAATCGCTCGTACAAAGAGCAGAATAAAAAAAAAATCTTAGGCACGGTCGCGGAGAGCACGAGGAGTGAAACTCACGTGACTTCCGGTGAACCCACTTTTAGTGACGTAGGTCGATGCCTCCTTCTGACCGCCCCGACACCTTGCGGTACACTGTTACGTCACAGTGCACGGCGGGAACTTTGAATTGGGCCTCGTATTTCTATTTTTTTATAAAAAAACTACGCAACTCTATAGTGAAATATTTTTTTTGTGATGTCCTGATATGCCATTTCAACGCCTAATATGAAAAAAAAATTTTTTTTTGGCGTGTCAGAGGTTTTTTAAGTTATTTCAGGAGTGGGAATGGGCCCAGTGTCTCAGCTCTTAGGAGTTGAATGGAATTATCGGGAACTCTAATTCCCCAAAATGGAGTCTGAGTGGAATAGGGATGTTCACTTTGCAACACTGCTTGGCACAGTGTTCTTAGGTTACACTGCTGTAATATCTCGAACCAGTTCCCATCCCTAAAGACCGGCCACCCATTTTTCTGGCTAAATATCCTTCGTCCAAAAAACATGGGAACATTAAATATTCTACTGATTTCCTGGACAATGTCTCATTCGACTGCAACATGAAGCAGGCCGGAACCAGGGAGTGAACTCTGAACTCCCAAGAACGCAACATCTGAGTTCACTCCCAAGAACACTGACATCTGCAGGGAGGCTTTCGAACGATGGACTGTTCACTGCCCCTGCCAAGAAAGCTGGGGTAATGCAGGGGCTGAGAAAAGTGTTATTTCTTTTACTGTACATATATTTTGTGACTGCAAAACATGGCACCTAAGAAAAAGGTGGGTTATAAAAGTCCCAAACCTTACCGCAAGCGCGGGGAGCAGGAGAAAGAAAAAAGTGATAACTTACCTCGATACTTGGCATGAAACCGACTTACGCCAAATGTGTTTTGTGCTCACGTCTCATTCCCGAAAACCTAACGGGCAGACGTGACAGATGAAGACGGGTCGGCACAAACACCTGGTGTATTCTGTGTCCGTTGTGTGAAGTATAGAAACAAGTTCTTTTACAGCGGTAGCTGTTAGTGCCCCTTTTTGGTAAAAAATGTTCATGTACAAACGTGCGACCCCATTCTACAACAGAGGCACTGTTCTCCCTCTCCCTGTCATTCCTCACACATGACAAGGCTGCCTTTCGATCCCCCCCCCCCTTCCCCTCTGTAGGCCATTGCTGTTCCGAAATTGCTCCACCAAAGCACACATCCCTTCGTACACGTTTCGTACATCAATTCCACTGAAAGCAAGGAACCCATTGCAAACATTGTACAGCACTCTGGGTGAAAGACAAATCTCCTTCGACGTGCCTTTCCACAGTGGAGCAGCTACCGCTGTGAATCGCAGTGCACTTTCTGGGGTCGTTTGCTATTTTTCCTATCGCAATTGGCGGAGTAGTGGCCGGGGCACCAAGTTGTTCCTCGCTATTTTACAGCTGTACGAGCAGCTGCAGACCCAAATTGCCCACCTGAACGAACTGAAGAAGCCGACGATGCAGCAGAAGGTGATCCTGCAGCAGATGCTGGCCGTGGTGGACAAGTTGCGCGAGACGCCCTGCAAGGCGCACGTGACCTCCTCGTCCAATGACGGCAACGCCGCCACCGTCGCGGCACCCCCGGTGCCGCACGTGGTGGTGCCACCCCAGGCACCCTCCAAGTCGCCCGCACCACCGCAGGTAGGGTCTCTACGGCTAAGTTCCAAATCTTGCCCGAGTAACCTGTCTCCTAGGTCGGCGGGTAGCACCACGTGACATTGCTAGTAAACGATCCGCGACTCGATTTTGGAACGGCTGGGGTTATCAACTGGATACACCGCAGATTGGCTTCAGCTTGGGCTGCAGCAAAAAACAACAGCAGTGATGGCGGAAAATAGCAGACAATCGTTTCTGATCATGGAGAAAAAACTCAAAGAGGTGATAAATATTAACCGCTGCGAAGTTTTTCTTTGAGATTGACGATGCTGTGTTTTAGGAGGTGGCTCCACCGGCTCCATTTGGTTACCTTGGTGGTGGTGATTGAGGGCTATAGCATAGTGATGCTACTAATTTTCTAGTAGCATTGCTGCAAGTCGAAACATTATTTGCTTACAATATTGATATAAACATAATATGCATACAAACGTGACAAGATCCTTGGGAACTGTATTTGCCGTTCAGAAGCTAATGTACCGTGTCACATTCGTTGGGTGCATTACCCCCGTACGCATAATTGAAGTAGATCAGTGATGTGATTGCTGCGCCAAACTGCGCCAAGGGGCTAACCCTGCTACATCCTGCTACATTTTGCCAAAATATGGGTAATTTGCGCCAAGCCTGCGCCGAAAGATTAATTTCGGTCGCCTTTCAAAACCGGAACTAAACTAAGAATGTAGTTGAGCATGTGTGAGCTAGGTGGAGCAAGCGGCCGCCCGACACAAAGTACCCTGCATCCATCCGGTCTTGCATGGTTTTTGCCGCCGTCTCGCGTTTCGCGCCTCGTCGTCTCGGGAATCTCGTCTCGCGTCCTTTTTAAACTTTTTCAACGATAGACGCGGGCGTGTGCAGACGCTCCGACGCTAGTGTGCCGGGTGCCAGACATGCCGTCATGCTGTGAAACAAAACCACGTTTTTGCGCAACGAGAGTTGCTTTGTGAGCTGAAACGCTGTTCGTGCGACGTCGGGTGTTGCCGTCCCCACGTCGCTGCAGATATGGTGCTTTCTAAACTTGTTCATCGACATTCCTGTCGTTGTTTAAATCATACTCAACTACAAAAATCCCTCTTTAAAGCGATACTACAACGAAATTTCGGCGCTTATCTCTTGGTCTGTTCGTGTTCAAGGGAGCACTATCACATCAGACACATCAATCTCTAGTTGAAAAAGGCACGAAAAGGAATTTTAAAACGAAAGGATGAGCAAAGAGCACCAGGTGGTTGTCGCTAACGCCTCGTTTGTAATGCTCGTCTAGGAACCTTGGCAGGTAGTGACGATAACTCTCGCCTCCGGCCACCACGAGGGAAAAGGGAAAGGAGGAGCTCCCCTCCCCCTGAGAATATCTTTTGTGTCTCCCAGAAGTGGCTATTGTCCCTCTACAAGATTATAGAAGATTAACCCGTCACTCAAAATTCGTACAAAAGCAGCCGCTTCGGTGCCTGGAACCGTTTGGACATCTTCTCGACATCAGCCTCGCCGAAGCTTTGCTCGTTCCGAGACGAACTACGTCACGATAGCGGCGAATGTCACGTGCACTCCGCTGGCTGCTCTCCGAGCGCTTCCCAGAGTGGGCCATTTATAACCAAAAATACAGCGATCAGGCACAAAATACAAACGTGCAATTATCATTTACGGATATTGTGGATCATATTCAACCTATTTCTGAACACGACGGGTGTTTTTCAAATTTCGTTGAAGTGTCCCTTTAATTCAAAGACTGCTTGTCGAAATAATGATTACCTAGGTTCCTCTTGGTGGGCTTTCTTTTGAGAGGGACCCCGGTACGTGAAAAATTTGCTGCAAAAGAAAGTTGGTGAAGAGAAATGAGCTAAAGCGAAGAAGGCAATGTCTGCGCGCTGAACCCGCACATCGCGCTTGTTTGTCTCGAGTTCAGTCGTTGCACAAAGCTCTCCAAGAAATGTTTGACCCTGGCTCGCGATGTCTTCCATCGATGCGCTCAGGTTCTTTTCTCCTCTGTGTTTAGCTTGTACCTCACCTGCCGGTCTGGCAAGCACGCGCCGCTGGAGTGTTGTTTTGTCGTATGCTGGACAGTTACATTTTGCATACTATTTTGGGAACCAGTTGGCGACGGAGCGGAGCGGCATTGTTCCGATTTCGATTGAACAGCCGTTGTCTCCGCTTGCGCGACGAAGCACGTACCACTGCAAGCGTGCTGATGTTGCCCTCACGTGCATGTGAACATGACTGCACGACAGAGGCACCAGCCGGGACTGTTGCAATTCATTGTTTTACGTTTGCTTACTTTTGACGAAAATCTGGCACGTCGGGAACCAGTAAAACGGTGGCAAGCGTTCTTTTCGGAATCGCTCGGCAACGCCTACAACACTGTACACTTGTGGGATGTCTCAGCAGTAAAAACACAAAAAGCGAGTTCCGTCACAACACAGCACAAAGTGCCCTTCGTTTGTCCAGCACTTAAAACAAAACAAAACATTTTTTTCTACGAATTTTTGCTTTAAAAGACACTTTTGCTGCTTCGAAACACTGTTTTGGGTGCTCTAAAAGCCACGTTTGCTGCTCCAAAGCACTGTTCTGGCTGCTCCAGAGCACTGTTCTGGCTGCTCCAAAGGCCACTTTTGCTGCTCCAAAACACTGTTTTGGCTGCTCCAAGAGGTGCTCCAAAATGGCTTAGGCCAATCACATCACTGGTCGATGTATAACGGGTGCGTGCTGCCTGCTTCGTTGGTTACAAAGCGAAGGACGGGAGCGAGTAGCGTTTCCCAGAAATGCTCTAGCATGACGTCCCTTCCGACGCCCGTTCTCTCCGCCAGCCTCAGCAGCAGCAGGTAAATGCGGTGATCAACAAGGCGTTGCCGGGAGTGGTGGTGCAGGGTGCGTCAGTGGTCGCGGCCCCCACGAGGGCAGTGGCGTCCCGCGCAAGTCACCACAAGTCCAACCACGTGGACGCCAAGTCCAAGCCTGCCCCGTCCTTGGCGCACTCCGGCAACTCCAGCAGTTCTGCCTCCGCATCCAAACAAGCTCCCACGCATTCCGTGAGTCCGTCCGTCACTGCAAATGCGGTAGAGCGGGTAATGGGAGTCGTAACGTTTTAAGATATTTGTCTCAAAGCTCGTTTCTATCTAATTTATGTAATTATGTGGTTGTAATTCGCTTCATAAGTTGTCTAGGGTTTTATAGCCAATTTTCTTTTTTCTTTGGTTCGAGGAATTCCGGTAAAATTGTCGGGGTGAGGGAGAACCTGGAAAGGCAGGGAAATTTAGAAATGCAACTGTGGTAGACACCTTCTTCGAGACTTCAGCCCTGCAACGTTAGAAAGCGTCTACGCAAAAACGCCAAACGTCGTGCGGCAAACAATGAATGGAAACTTTGGAGGCCAGATGTGATGTTCTGGCTGTTTCCTAGCATTTGCCGGTGCTCGTCGGGCGCGACTGACCTCGATAATAATTTTCTGAAAAATATTAGCCCCGACAAGCATCTGAAAACGAGCGAAAGTGCCCAATGTCAAGTCTGGCTGGCAGATTTTCAGTTGCGTGTTCAAACGTTCCGCACCTGACGATTGCCGACGAGTATGTAGCCCTTTACTCCTTTGCGGACGCATATTTTTGTCGCCGTGTCTGCGTTGCTGCGCTTTGCTACCCCCGTCGACTAACTTCCTCTCCCTCTGCTCTTCTCTGGCCACGACCGTGCAGACTCCACTACGAGTCATAGCCCCTGCGCCGAGCGTCGCCGCCGCCGCCGCCCCTGTCTCTTCCGTCGCCTCCTCGTCCTCCTCTACCTCCTCTTGCCCCTCATCTTCTTCCTCCTCTTCTACCACTGCCTCG
The DNA here is from genome assembly GCA_037355805.1 of Ixodes ricinus. Lineage (NCBI taxonomy): Eukaryota > Metazoa > Arthropoda > Arachnida > Ixodida > Ixodidae > Ixodes > Ixodes ricinus. The sequence continues at coordinate 101,104 of JAZHYW010009559.1, forward strand.
GCCGTCGTTAGCACAGCCGAGGCCGCCACGCCGCCGTTGCCTTCCCGCCCCATGGCCGCCGTTGCCTCCCACTTGCGTGTGAGTGTCCTCTGCTCGCTGCGTATCTTCGTCTTCTTCTTCTGTTTCTCTTTTCTGTCCATGAGCCACGTCTTTTCGTTTCCTTTCTGGCTGCGAGGGTAGGTGTTGTTGTGTAAACCCGACTTGGAGTGCAAGTCGGGTTGACTCGGAGTGTTGCACGGAAACTTACGGGACGGTGCTCACTCCGCCACGATTTCCCTTCCGTGAGAGTTCACTTGCTCTGTTAGCTTTCTTTGTAGTATTCTGAGATGTAGTTTTACCAGTAGTCAAAAATTCTCTGGGCAGAAACAACCTAAAAACAGTTTTCTCAAAGGGTTGGGTGCTGTCTGTGTCTACATACAATGGTGACAATGGCTGGCACCTTGGTCACTTTTGAGGAAATGTTGGACCGTTTTCGGGTTTGGTGTGGACATTGCTTGGGGCTTCGTTTTTAATTTTTCGAACCTATTCCAAATTGCAGTGTTTTCCGCTCCTGAAAGTGCAAAAGAAAATGCCTCACTTTTTTTGTTTGGCCATTTTTATGGATGACGTAGGTTCAGTTATTGCTAGGGATGTCGTGATTTTGCCAAGGTTTGGGTTCTACTCGGTTCAACATTATAAAACTTCTAACGTGAAGGTCGATGAAAATTCTGCTATATTGCGCCCTTACTGAAATCGAAAATGAGCCGACGCCGTCCGGTGGAGGAAGGCTGCAATATTCATTTTACGTATTAGTTTCGTTAAAAGCTAATTAAATCATTAGAGCCTTACATGTTTGCTTTTATATTGTAGAAACATTGGTCACTATTCCCTAAAACTTGTAACAATCTGCTGTTCAATCTTTTCTTTTTTCCAAATTTAAAATTTCCAATTCAGCGTAGAAGTCTGAGATCAATGTTCAAGAACTTGAACTTAGTTGAATTTTGTCAAAAGCTCGAGGGTTCACGGAACCGGTCGAGCACTGTGATTTGACGTCAAACCTCGAATCAGACAACGGTTACCCATTAACGCGACAAACCCATCGTGGAGGGAGAAAGTCGGAAGGTAGAGCTCTGCCCTCTCAGAGTAGCAGCTGCTGGATACGAGCGCCTTAAATGTTTACGGCGAACCAAAACTGAGCTGGGCTCCGGTCGAACAGGTGGGAAACCAAGTGGTGAAGCTGACGGCCCAGCAGCAGCACCAGCTGCACCACGCGGTGCTGCACCCGCACCCGCACCACCCGGGCGCGACGGCGGCGATGGCCGGCGGCGCGGCGGCCAACCAGCGCTCGCCACCGACGCCCCCACCACCAGCCGAGGTCGCAGACGGTGGTGCTGAGGCTGCAGCAGCCGACCAATCACGTGATTGCGCCGGCCCCACCCACCAAGCAGATCCTGGTCCAGGTGCCTTCTGTGACGAACAAGCAGGTGAGCCGATCCGGATGGCTGTCTTTCTGGGTCGTTTTCGCCCGGCTCGAATTGCGACGCATACCCTTCTGTGGTGAAAGGAAATCTCTTTGATCGCAGAATATGTTTTATGGGTCGTTTTCTATGAGTGCGGGGTGCACTTGTCCCTATACTCTAAACCAGCAACGGACTGTGGACCGTGCCAAGAGTATTATCGTATGTGAGAGACAAGGGAAGAACACCTCGTTTATTCAATTGCCTTCCAAGTTCCAAGCTTACTAGCTTAGACAACGCAATTTCCAGGGACAGACCATTTCTCTAGATGCCATAATAGTCAGATCAAAACATTAAAAAAATCGCGCCTTTTTTTGTTTTTTTGTTAAGGGAATTTAATATTTTTATTACGCAAGAAATTTAGAAAGCCATCCATCGAAGGCATGAACGTGACCGAACTACACGTTGTGACCCGATTTGAAGGGAAGTGTAAAGATGCTGGCGAGCCGTGTTTCCGTTTGTAAACGTAGCATTCCACGAGTTTGTGCAGTTCTCTCGGTGGTGTCAACCTTTGCGCCGGGTTCCGTCAATGCAGGTTACGAGCAAGAACAACAGCAATGCGAGCGGCAGCAGTTGCATCGCGCCCAAGGCGTCCCCTGCGGTGTCGACGCTGTTGCCGAGCAAGCAGGAAACCGTCATTGCCCCCAAGCCAGCTCCTCCGCCTGAACCGGTCAGAGGCCATAAGAACGCTTTCATATGGGCGCTTAAAGGGACCATGAAATGATTTTTCAACTTCTTCCTCCTTAATCCTCAACTCAAAAGCGAAACTAGAAATCACGCGGTTGCGACGCGATGATGAGTGCCGTCGGGGCACCCCTTGGCCACGAGCGTGAGTCCAAATATTCGTCGGCGAATGGATTGTCGATGAGCGCGTACGTCCGAGTTACGCGGTGCTCGTGCTTAATGTGCAAGCTGGGTTGGGGTGATGTGCTTAAACACCGCGGATGCATCACAGTGAAAAGGAGAACTTTCGAAGGAAAGGAGGTACGAAATAGTCCTGCATATTTTCATATATCTTACCGAAAAGCAGGCTTTAGGCTTTCTACGCTCGTGTACTAGTGTTATTTTGGCGCACTAAACGATTTGCGATTAGTAAAATCCCAGTTTATCCCGGCCGAAGGTTTATTTCATGGTCCCTTTACTCAATCAATCACTGAGTGAGCTCGAGTGAGTGTATAATTTATCCACTCAGCGAGTCTCAGTAAGAGTGAAGTTCGAGCAAGTGGGTGTGTAGTTTATCACCGAGGTGGAGAATAAAAATCGAGGTGATTTAAAATTATGATTTAAATTTGTGATTTAAATCTGACTGGTTTTACTATGATAATTTTAATCAAACCTTTCCTGTACAAAATTATCCTACAAATATATTTTTTTTATCGTTTTATGCTTTTTATGTGCATTTGCTCTGTATTCAAATCAGAATTGTCGAGCAAGAAAGATTTATACCGGGCTGAGCACAAAGCACTGGTCTTCTGAGCAATTGGGAGCTTTGGGCTTTCGTTCTACCATCCACTTAGTTTGTCAGTCATGTAACGTCTTATTGCAAGTAAATAAGAACGTGAAAGAATAAATGTAAACTAAAAAAGTAATGTCCTATTGCAAGCAAATCAGAACATTAAACAGAAAGCAAATAAAGCTTTTTTTCCTAACTAAAAAGAAATCCAGCTGTATTTCTTCTACTATGGTGGGGCTTACTAAAAAAAATAAAGTTGCTATTAAACTGTATTTTACCGTAGTTCTTTCTTCCGCTTTAGTAATCAGTCAAATCTATTAATCAATCTGCCATATTCGAAAATACATCTAGTGATAAAGAATCACTATTTTGTAGCTGCAGTGATTTAAATCAAATGAATCTGATTTAAATCAACTAAGTCTGGTTTATATGATATTTTTAATTGTCATAGTTTTTAGCTTGTTTATCACTTAGTGACTGTGTAAGAATGGAGTTTGAGTGAGTGAGTGTCATTTATCCCTCAGTGAGTGAGCTAGAATGAATGAGAGTAAGCTTTGAGTGGGTGAATGTGTAATCTATCGCGCAATTATTGAGTAAGCAAGTGTGTAATTTATCACTCAGTGAGTGTGAGCATGAATGAGTAGGAGTGAAATTTGAGTGAGTGGGCAAGTGTGTACTTTATCACTCAGTGAGTGTGAGTTTGAATGAGTAGGAGTGAAGTTTGAGTGAGTGGGCAAGTGTGTAATTTATCACTCAGTGAGTGTGAGTTTGAATGAGTAGGAGTGAAGTTTGAGTGAGTGGGCAAGTGTGTAAAATATCACTTAGTGAGTGGGCAAGTGTGTAAAATATCACTTAGTGAGTGTGAGTTTGAATGAGCAAAAGCAAAGTTTGAATGAGTGGGCGAGTGTGTAACTTATTGCACGGTGAGCGAGTTTGAGTGAACAGGCAAGTGTCTAACTTATCACCGAGTGAGCACATGATTGAATGAGCCAAGTTTTATATCTCACAAAATTCGGGAGGTTTGGGGATTTTTCCGGTTGTATTCTCGCGTTGATAATTTGTACAACCAGAAAATTGCTGTGATGACTTGATTTCTAAAGTTTTGAAGTGGAAGTGGTGTGTAATGTAAGTTGTATTTTCCTGCTTGTTTACTCTAGCTTGTAACTCATTTACTAAGGTGCTCCTCTGCACCGTGCTTTCATGTGTTTTGTCGTGGTTTCATGGTAGTTTGGTTTGCTTGCCTATGCTTATGCCTTGTATATTCCCCAAGCCTTTTTCTTTTGTTACAGAATAGCTGTTATTATTTTAATTAAATGATTTATTTGATACTCGTTTTTATTTTAGTTCGGCCTTAAGGATGCAAGTTTAACTTGGAGCGATTTCTCCTTGCTTCCTTCTTCCAGCCCAAGCCTGCCGTAGTGAAGCCTAAAGTTCCTGATCGCATTCAAAGGATGCACATGTGAGTCATTGCTTTGTTTATCCCTTTCACTGCCGTGCAACGCTTGTTGGCCCATGGTTCATTCAGCGTGTCAGCACTACCTTTGAGCACGAGCCTTGTAGCTTTGAAGGAAGTTTTTCCTCTGTGTGTGCTCGTCCAGACGGAGCACCTTATACCTAGGTTTTCAAAACAAGATTCCGGGAGCAATTGTATATCTTCTTCTGTCGGTTTCATTATTAAGATAATTTCAGAATTTCCTCTGACTTGATGTAATAAAGAACAAAACAAAAAACTTGGGCTTAAAGATGATCTTGTCTTATGCCTTTGACTGAAATTATGCGATTCTTTTTGTAATTCTGTATTAGTACTCTGGCTTGGCCTAGTACGCCTCCAAGTAGTTCTACATTTTTTTTCTTTGTTTTTGAGGTTGTTTGGTTTTTTATCGAGTATTTTTAAAATGCAAACACCAGGCAAAATAAGGTTACATGTGAATAAGATCAAAATTTAAAGAACCCCATTAGTAGGGGGGGACTGAAGCTAAAATTCGGAAACATCTGCGGCAAACTTTGCGAGGAGTCTCTCGGAACCCTCGACCTAGTTTGCGGCGGGCAGCCGAGCAACTTGTTCCCGTCTCTTGTTTTTGGGTCGGTGTCCCCCGCGTCGTTTTCGCTTCCGCCCATGGGAGTTGCCGTGCTGTTTCGGCCTCTTCTGTCGCTACTTCCAATGAGAGCAGTGTTTGCACCGTCAGGTGCTCAGTCGTTGTCGTTTCCTGTTTCCGTCCAGGTTCCACCAGCAGCTGTCGGAAGACCAAAATGGTGCTATGCTCGCGGACACCAAGAGTCCGTTTGCGTCGACGAGGGACGCTTGCCGGCGGTTGTTGCGCTACCACGTCTACAACACCAGGCTGCCCCGGGAAGAGGACCTGGGCAAGAGTGCGTCACTTGCCTTTCTCCTCTGCAGTGTTTGTGGCATGGGGCAGACAGATCGAACCCACCTCAATTTTCTCTCAAAGATCAGTGTCCCACGCTCGCGCACTGTAATTTGGCACGAAGGTGGGGCTGGGGGCTGCATTTGCTTCCTGAAAACGTTAAAGAGCACACTTTCCTCGATCAGTGTTTACTACTAGGAAACATAGATTTCCTATGACTCAATATGCAGTTAAGCCTTTTTTAAACTGAAAGTGAAAAAGTGTTCCTGCGGGTCGTTGGGGCATTTTATTGGGCAAAATCGGGAACGAGAGCAAAGTCTGAATTTTTTCTTTTAGGCCCTCGGTCGTTTCTGTTAAATCAGACGTCCACGGTAAAGGGTCGTTCGCACACTGGAGACTGCTTACGACCGAATGCCTTAAAGCGGGAGAACACCCCAACGCCATCTGTCGGGTAGGCGTAGAACTCTCGGCATTTCAGTATACTTCCTATTTTCCTGCTCGCATCATTCTTCCTTTCTTGGCTCGATAAACTTTCAACGAAGTTGTTAATGACCATTCCTTGTAGATAGTATGTCCATATAATCTCGCAAATACCGCGAAACCCTTGCTCTGGCAAAATGCGGTTCCGGGGTCAACTCGTAGATGGCGCTGGCATGCCAGTGTGTTCTCTCGTCGTAAGAGATTGCAAGTACTCGGTTGTAAGCAAGCGCACGCGTGCGAACGGGGCTCAGCGTTTTTTCGTGTTGGGCGCGTCGTCGCTTCGACCGTAGGTTGTGACCGGCCCGTCGTCTCTCTCGCTCGCAGCGGACGAGCTGTTTGCGGAAGTTTCAGAGCGGCTCCTGGAGGAGAGGAAGAAGCTGTACCACAAGTTCCACTACCTGATGTTGCTCGAGGGAATGGTGAGGGACTTTTTCTAGTTTCCGCCGCCGGCATTCGGAGCATTGCGGTGACGGACGTTTCGTTGGCAGAGGGACTATTCCACCGCGGAGAAGCTGATGGTCGAGAAGCTCTTCCTGGAGCACGAGAGCGACGCCCTGGCCGAAGAGAAGCGGGCGGCGGAACAGGGTCAGTGTGAGTACCGAGTTTTCTTGCTTGTGCTTTTTTTTAATGCGAATAGCATTCTTTGGATACTTCACGCACTTTTCGTCTATGTATCTATCTATCTATCTATCTATCTATCTGGCTATCTAACCTCTTACGCCGCGGGTCGATAAATAAATAAAAAAGACCGGCGCCGGCTGGGATTCGAACCGTTGACCCTTTGATAAGCAGGCAGACGCGCTAACCACAGAGCTATGAAGGCAGTCATTCAACGCACTCTAAAGGGTTGTTTATATCTTTACCATAGGACGCGCTTTGCAGCGCTGTCACAGCTACCGGTGCGCGCGCGTTCCATGCACGAGTGAGCACGGCCGCTAGCTCACCCTCTCCCGCGCTCGGGAGAGGGTGATGTAGCGGCCGCGCTCAGCCTCACGAGAGCGGAATGAGCCCTCGTGCATGGAACGCGCGCGCACCGGTAGCTGTGACAGCGCTGTAAAGCGCGTCCTATGGTAAAGATATAAACAACCGTTTAGAGTACCGTTGGTTGAGACTAGCTGAGACGCCAGAAAGTCTGGTCGGTACCTTTTTGAGTGTTTGTGCGTATGGCGCGTGCTTTGCTCGCCTTCCTAAGTGACACAAACGCACGTGCTGGGCTGCGGAGATCGTGCGCACGGCTGTGAAAGTGTCAACAAATTTAGAATCGCCTCAAGAGTGGGCTGGCGTATCTAGAGTGTGCCGGCCACCTGACGAACGCGCATAACTCCGCACCGTTTGATGCTATTCGCATTAACGTAGATAATCATTCCCAAAAGATGGGTTCTGCTGATTTTTTTTTTCCAGAACTTCTACACCCAGTTGCCTCGAGGAGTTTGCGGTAATGCTCCCTGGTAGCACGCCAGAGAAACTTACGACTTGGCACGAGCTTGGCAGCCTCGGGGGCCTAGCTTAGGCCTAATGCGGTTTTGTTTTGAAGGATTAGTCAGTGTCGGAGCACTTTTCTTTGGCGTTTTATGGCTTTTCTCTGGTTTGCCACTAAATTGCCAAAGGGCTAAACCTGAGCCACATATGCCGCGTATGAACTGAAGAACCAGCAGTGAGGCTTTAGATCTGGCACTTGCTCAGCACTTTAGGCCCAAGATGCCACATGAAGGCCAGACTACCAGCAGTGAGGCTTAACTTTGGCAGTTGTTTGGCGATTTAGGCCCGAAGATGCCACGTGACAGGCAAACTACCAGCAGTGAAGCTTAATTAACTTTGGCACTTGTTTGGCGGATTAGGACCAAGATACCCAGACACTGTCGAAAGAATGCGAAGCTTGCCCCTACCTTGACTTTTTGGGGCCTTTGAAGGCTCTATATTCCCGGACAGAAATCGTATCTTGGCCCATAGTACTGTGCTACCTGGGCTCATACTTGGCGCAATATTTGCAGACATCAACCTCCCCGTGGCGACGGAGTCCTGGACGTCGGAACGGAGTCCGCCGCCTCCGACGTTACAGAGTGGCCGGTCCGTCAAGAAGGAGCCTCCGGACTTGTGGCTGGACGACCGGGGAGACCTCGAGCCCGCCGCCAAGCGGCGCTCCATCAAGGAAGAAGACGTCGCCAACGACGTCTCCACATTGGCACCGCCCCGAACATCTGCCGCTGCAGCGGCGGCGACTCCACCTCTGGAAAACGACATTGTGTCGAGCATCCGAAAAGAGCTAGACATGTCCGCGGAAGAAGAGGAGGACTTTGAGGAACTAGAGGACATTGACCCCCTGCTCCAGTTCACGTCGGAGCTCAAGCCGCACCGTCACCACCATCACCATCACCACCACCACCACCACCACCATCACCCGCCAGTGTCCGTGATAGCGGCGGATTGGACTAGTCCGCTGAAGCCGGTGGAAGTGTCGGTTCCGTTGCGTGCTCCAGAGTTGGACCTCTCCGGGATCGAGGGATTGGACGACGAGGAGAGTGGGGGTGGCGGGGGACCGTTGGCGCGGACTCACTACTTCAGCGACGAGGACGACGACCTCGCGTCGGACCAGCCGCCGGACCAAGTTCAAAGTGCCATCAACAGCATCCTGGACTTTCGGGGGATGGCACGGACGGCACGGCGGGGGCGGACGGTGGCGCCACCAAGAGGGGGCGCTGAACCGATGGACTACGACGAGGGGACGGGGCCGGAAGCGCCGCCGGACTCGGTTCTCGACGAGGCGGTCCGAAGCATCCTCTTGTGACCTCTCCTGCCGTCTTCCTTTGTTCCGTCTTTTCTTTTTCTTGTTGTTGCTCCGTTTTGTTTCTTTTCGTGCGTGTTGTCCGGCTTCTCGCTCTCTCTCTCTCTCTCTCCCGGTTTCTCCGCGTGTGGCTAGGGGAAAGAGGCAAGGCTGCATCCTGTGCGTGTGGATGCGTGCACGTGTGAGCTTGGCCGTCGCGACGGCGGTGATATCGGCGGGGTGCCCTCTTCGACGCACGCTCACGTCTGTTCCGTTTCGTTTTTTTACGGTGCCACGCCGTTTAACTTATTGTCGCTGCGTCTGTGTCGGCGGCGACTCGGTTTCTGCCACCCTCGGGCGAGTTTGATTTGCGTTCTCGGCTGCTAACTCTTTTGATCCGTCGACTTTGTTTTTTCGTGTTCCCCGGCAGCGTTCGGTCACCTCCCGCCTTCTTTGAGAAGCGGGTACGCTGCCTGAGCGATCTAGGCTCTACGACAAAAAGAAATCGACACCGCTTCGTCGGTGACCGCCGCGTGGAAAGAAGAGACGGAGCATTCCGTCGACTCTTTTCGTCGTGGTGGCGGCCAACCGGGCGAACAAAATCTGCATCTTTCTGTTTTCTTTCTTTCTTCTTTTGATCTTTAGTGCTTTTTGCACACACAGGGGGCCTTGTGCGCGATTCGTCGGGTTCGATGCGCGCTCGTTTTCGGCGTGGCGAGATTTCCTCCTCGCTGCTTGCTTTCGGCGTCGGGAGAACATATGCAAACCTTGCCACTCCCTTCTCATTGAAACCTACTTAAGAAGCGAACCACCCGCGACAACGCACCCGGGTGCCTCGGCCGAGGAGGAGCGTCTGGTTCGGCTTCCCCGTCGCTCGCGCGGAGCGCACCGAACGTGCTAGCCGGTTTTTTCGTGTCTTTTTCGTTCCTCTCTTGTATAGGTGTAAATACGACGACAACAAAGGGACAGACCGCACGTATTTATACAACCGCACATCCATTGAATACGGGACAATGCTCAAAGGCCAGCGTTCGAAGGGAAGATTCGTAATTGGGGAGGGGGAAGGTCGAGCGGCTCGAACGAAGGTGCTTTCGGTCGGCGCGGGGGTGGGCGAAGTGTTGTCTAGCATGACTATTTGTGCTTCTCCGCGTGGTTTTCGGACGTTTGTGATAGGCGGCGACGGATCGGGGCCCGCCTCTCCCGCTTGTGTGGATCGGCGTTTGTGCGTTGGCTCCCCCCCCCCAACCCCCCCCCCCCACGAGGACAGGATAGGTGAGGCACGTGCACGCGCTCACAGGCATTCGGTCGGAACGAGGGAGAGAACGGCAACCTTACGTGTACAGAGTTGAGGAAATTTTTTTTTCTACAAAATGAAGGCGAGGTTGCGACGGGTGGGAAAGAAAAGAAAAAAAAGAACGAAAAAAGGAGGTGTAAATATTTTATTAAAAATTTTGAGAAATTGAACACTTCTCCAGAGTTGTCTCACATACTTTTTCTTTTGGTTGATGGTCCCCAAACTGTGCAAGTGCTGAATGTGTCAACACAACAGGAATTTGTTCTAGTGGAATCGGAAGAAAAATGTGCTGCCGCGAGCCAAGATGTAATGTAGGATGCTGCAAAATTTTAGGGAAACCGCTTCTTCACTTGAAACAACGAAAGGAAAAATTGACCGCATCTCCACGTGGTGAATGATGTTGATTGGGGCGAAGCTCTGGTGGTGCTTGTCTGCGTAGATGCTGAGCCGCAGCATGCGGAGCCTTTCGTTCGTTTTCATCCATGCCAGAAAGAGAATGTGTGGTATGGAACGTGGTTATATACGCATCTGAGCATTCGACTGCAGCGCCCTCTCGTCTAATTGTTGAGCCAATGCATGCAAAGTTTAATGCGATTATATACGCATTTGACCGCAGCACCCTCTCCTGTATAGACGTTGAGCAACTGCATGCAACGTTTCATCCATGACATCCCCAGCTCTTGAGTTACTACCACATCTCAGAGCCCCTACTCGTCCCGCAGCCGTGGCGGAGTGGTTAAGGCGATGGATTAGAAATCCATTGGGGTCTCCCCGCACAAATCCAAATCCTGTCAACTGTGCAAACAAATTTTTTTTTCTTTTTTTGCTTTACACAAGCATGTGTTTGTGAGCACTTGAGCTTAGAGCAGGAGCACCGGTGACGCCGGACCTACAGACATGGCTAGCCCCTAAGGAGCTTCGCCCCTAAAAGGCATATAATCTTGTGCGAGACAAGAATACAAAACTATAAAGAACTAAATGCAATACCACCAATGTTGCCAGTGCACCGATATTGTTGCCACACATCTAATGCATCGAGAAATTAACATTGACAGTGCCTTTAACCCCAGATTTTAGAGCGTGCAGTGTATAACACTTATCACATTTGCCACAATGAGAGCCTTGAGGTCGGCGTGTGTCTGGCGCAATGGAGCGTTGGCTCGTTAGCAAGGCCTCGGGTCTGTCATTTGAATGGCATGGAGACACGGTCCTGTGAAGGCATGTGTTGCATATGGGCGCTTATTGCTGTGTCCACACCTGGCGATTGCTTTTACGGTTGCAGCTGGAAATGATGACGCGGCCGTTGCAGGTTCCTAAACTTAACAGCTCCAGGTTGAGACTTTCTATTTGTCCCTCCCTTCTCGTCCCGGTCTCGGGGGTTTTTAGTCAAATGTTTAACAGCTCCGTCACATGTGTCGTGGTTTTGACATGTTGCAGGCTGCTTCGTTTTGGAACTTGGCACAGCGACGGTGCTCTCGTACAATTAGAATCCAGAAAATTCAAGGTTATAGAAAATGTTACTACACATAGGACGGAGGGTTTTATTTCGAATTTTGTGAGAACAACTTTTGCGACACCAGACCACATGTTTGTTCTTGGTTGAGTCGAGCTAATTTCTGGGTGAGTTCTTTGCAGCCATATCAATAGATGGACAGTGTTGTCTCGAAACGCAGTCTGGTAACCAGGTGAAATGAAAGATAGATGTTTGTTGCTTTGCCATTGCTTTTGGCATAGTACAAGGGAAGAGTAGAATGGTCAGGAAAGATGACTTGTTTTATTTACACGGAAAAAAAAAAAAAAAATAAGCATTCCAGCAGTTATTGCACATCATCAATGAGCTTCATAGCATCCCAGTGGAGACTCTGCCTTGGCGGCAAAAAGTGTCCAGTCACAGGCGTCGAAAGAATGGATTGGTCGAGCCCCTGAACCAGTTCTTGAAAAGTGAGTGTCTCGAAGAGGACGTCTTCAGTAGGAGGGGAGTCTTCAATCTAGGACAAGGTACGATAGATGTCCTGCTATTAGTTCAGTTGATTGCAGTAAAGCGACACAACTTTTCTTAGTCGTGGCAACCAGCATTTGAAAGGTGCTTGGAGAACAGTAAGTTTAATCTAGGTGCTGAGCGAACAACTTTGTTGATTACAGCGAATAGCATTGACGTTTGGCAATGCCTAACTTTCGTACAAGTGCCCTCTCAGCTTGCAAAAGATGGCATAGAAAAATTGGATTGGTTAAAAGTGCATGAAAGTACCGGATGTATGGAAGTAAACAAGTGTTTTTATGCTGCATAACTGAACTATGCACTGCAGCCAGCTGAGAAATATTTACCTGAAGGTAACACCAGCGTCACTGATGGACTTTCTAATGAAGAGCAGCAGCTCGTGTTCTATTAAAGCTTTCTGGAAACCTCCAGCAACTCATGATTCAGGTAACAATATGGGCTTTTAGTCAATGTGAGTACTGTCGAGGGCAGAGTTTAAGTTTGCTTCTGCTGTGTGAAGGGCCCTGTAGGCTTTTCTTTGTGATGCCCGACAGAATAATTGAGAAAGTCTGCATTGCACTTCTCTGCTTACACGAAGGGCAGTGCAGGCGCAGTGTTTCTCGTCGAGCAGAGTCTCCTGAAACATCCAGTCGGCCAGCAACTGCCCGTCGAAGTACAACTTGGTGTCCTTGGTGAGGGAGCCTACATTGACCTCTGGCGTCTTGCACACAAAGTTGAGCCGCTGGAGGTCGATGCCGAGGCCGACCCCTTCCGCCTTGACAAAGCTTTCCTTCAGCGACTGGTCGCAAGCGTAGGAGGATCTGGCGATTCGAACCTCAGCACTCACTATACTGCACATTGCACCTTGCGGTGGACTGCAGTCAGACGTGCTACATAGGCCACGCACAAGCCTGAATCCCATGCTACTGAGAGAGTAAGTCTGCCAGTTTGCATTTCTTCTCATTGGCCAAGGATCCCCAACATGTTTTACAAACATCACAAATTATCTGCCCTCGGATGTTGCTGTGTAGCTGGACAAGCCTAATGTGGGATGGCTACAAAGCTTCCACATTTCAGTTGGCCGAGTTAGTCTTCCTCAATCTGTCTAGACTTGTATGCGCAAACACGAAGGAGTGGACAAGGACATGCGCCTGTCCTTGTTTACTCCTCTGTGTTTGTGCATAAAAGTTTACTCAGTAAAATGAACCGATCTAGCCCAACAAAAAGACTTGCTAAACTTCAAACTCTCTGGAGGTGTCGGCTGAAAGCGCTGGAGCAGAGAAAAAGGCAACGAACCCAGAGTCTGTAGAATCGACGCAGGAGGTCACGTTCCGTGCCCGGACCTTCAATGAACCTCCATTCACCTGGAGTGAACTGACGCCGCATGAGAGAGAAGAATTCGCCGACTGTCTTTCCACCTAGTGAAAGGGAAGAATAAATAAATTGTCTTGATCATTTTGATCAACTAGGAAAGCACAGTATGTGTCATGCATGCATTTTGCGTGTTATAATTTGTTATCCTTAGTTGTGGGATGTTTATGTGGTTTTGGACGTGTTGCGAGCATGACGCACTCATGTACGCTCTGGGTTTATCAAAATGTAAGTTTTGAGTTTAAGTAAGCAAGTTTATTCCAGGCCTGTGACGTCATGAGGTTACATGGGGAGGGGACTATGCTTTGCCATGCGAAAGCTAGCTGTTCAGAGACAGTTGCATACTACTGCAGGCCCCCTCGAGTAATACTCCTAACGGCACAGTTGGGTTAAGTTTAATTAATTATGACTATGTATGCTTTTTGTGCTTGTGCATTGCCTGCAACGGGCTATGTATACTTTATGTTGTCTTAGTCTGCGTGTAAGAACGTTCTTCGCGTGAGAACCAGACCATAAGCACATTCTGTGCTAAAAAGAAAAAAAATTGGGAAACCACGGATATTTTGGGAGTTGTCAAGGGAGGTAAGCATCCTACTGCACCAGTACTTCTACCCGACAGCGATCAGTCCTACGGGTTATTTACCCGAATATTCGATCTTCATGACATCGACGCCCACCTTGGAGTAGCGGTCCGCGGCAAGCACACTAAAGTCTCCCTGATGTGAAACATTGAAGTCGAACGGCATATGCTCCTGGACGTCAGGATGCTCGACTACGGGACGGTTGTTTTCAGTCCTGCCCAATCTCAGCGCTTCGTACGGAATTCCCAGGCATTCCGAAATGCACTTTCTCAGCAGAAGGCGCCCGATCTGAAACGTGAAGCGTAGCACGCGTTGGAAGAAACAAATTTACTGCGTCTTTTTTTTCACGCAGTCGTCATCACCGACCATGGACGATTTGGCGTCTTTGGAGTAAACGAACTTGTCGATTCGGCTCTTCTCCTCCGACTGAACGCAGCGGGTAGCGAAAAGCCACTCTTCCTGAGTTGGTTTCCAGGCCATGAAGTTGAACGCCCATCTCACTGATTTTCCGTTCATCGTTTCTTCGAGACCACCTAACCTAACCAATCAGCGCCAAACGAGGTCGTGAAACACCGCCATTGTTGACACGGCGGACCAGGGCCTGACTTCTGACTAGCATTATTTAGACAAAGTCAAAAGAAGTCGTAGGGTTATTTCTCTCGCTCGCGTAGACGGATAGATTACATATATTCTAGGGTAAACTAGGATAAACTACCGCTACATAAGGCACGGGGGTCACTTTTGCTTGGTGAACGGGATAGCAGTTATCGCTCCAAGCTCCTCGACTCAAAAGCGGCGCGAGCTTTTTCGATGTCAGTTGCTAATGCATGATTTTATCATCCTTACTAATAAAACAGATTGAATGGGCTCGTAATCGATTGAAAAAATGGTTTGTCGGGTTATTTTCACTGTTCGTTTTTTTCGGGGTACTTAAGTCTTCTGCGTTGTAGTTCCTTGTTGTTACCGCGCCTGTTTTTCCCAGCATGCAATCCGGGATCTCAAAATTTTAAAATGAATCTAAAAAAAAAAAACTTATTACCATGTAGAGTTTTAAATTATATTTTTTGCGTGCTACCCAGCAGAGCTACGTCACTGACAAATAAACTTGTGTTATGAGGAGGCAGTCAGAAACACAGAATTTCGTTTATTTCAGCTCATACGGATGAGCGAGTTATGAAATGAGTTTCAAGAGCATTTATTTGACGCCATCATACTTGATGTAATTAGTTTCTTGTAGAGTTACAGTTTGAAAAAATAAAAACAAAGAGTAAAAAATAAAAACAAAACTCCATCAAAATTTATATTTTGGTACTTGGGTAACTTGTTCATATATGACTTATATGTTGCAATATTTTTGCCAAATCAGCGATTATAAAAACGGTGGACTGCCCTTTCTTACCTGCAATATAATTTTTCTATACAAAAAAAATGGCAAGGAGACCCCTTTGCGCGCCACAACACGTTAAATTTAAAACGCCGTTTTACTAGATTTGCATTGCAAGGGAGCGGCATTGGCATCTGACGCTTATATACTCACTCGATGAGGTTTACTCTACTTCACCGGGATCTTTCAGAAGAAGAAACTAACAACTAACAGACAATTCATGTTCAATTTCTGACTTGCTGTGAGCAGCGGCCTCATATTTAAATTTTTATGAGAAACAAGCAACCACAGCATGTATCTGTGGAGTTTACTTGTGATACCACTCCTGATATTCACCTGGCCTCGGGGGGGGGGGGGGTGAGGTGGTGTTTGCTGCTTTTAGCAAAGTGTCACATTATTTACCTCACACTATTACGTTCTGGTTACTTTCAAATAAATGTTACTGTATTATAACTTCCGTTGCACTTACCAATCTTTAAATAGAGAGCCTTGCCTTTGAACGGCTCCAGAACAGTCATGTCTTCCTGAACAGCTGGAATAAAGTCATGATGTCACTTTGAATGTTGTATATAATAGACGCCTTATCCCTTTCACAATGATATTCCTTCTGGTATATGTTCACCACATATATTTATTCCTAATTTATTTAGGATTTTACTTCGATGACTGACTACTTGTAAAAGCTTTTTGTTCCGGTACTATGCCTAATAAAATTATTTATCGTTTACTCTATGCATCATCCGCTAATAGGCGAGCATACCGTTCCCTTCTAATAATTTTAAACTGTGTCTTCAATGTGTTTATTTACAATGTGTTCACTGTACTTCTTAAAATAAGTCTTCAGGGGCCTACCTTGTTGGCGCAATCACACTTTTTAACGCGGTAGCATTAGGAAGTTTTTGTCGCAGAAAATCTGGCCTCGGCAGCGTGGCAAAAAAGCCGGTGTCTGTGGCGTGACGCGTAACTTCTGATTGGTCGGTTGGGTCATGACGTCACAGCCACATAAGCTTGCGCGGTAATTTCAAACAACCCACGTTGTTCTTGTGAAATGTGCCGTCACGCGAGGAATGAAAGTGATTAAAAAGATGACATGTAATGCGAATTAAAGGTCGTCCATGTCTCAAATGGTTTCACTTAATAAAGTAATTAATTTGATTTAAAGAAAAATGTGTAGAATTTTAGGCGGGATTCGAAACCGCGACACTTCCGTTGCGAGCCAGACACGCTACTGACTAGGCCATGTCCGCCGCATTTTCTGCTTACTGGCACTGAAGGGCATGAGAAGCGAATGAGAAGGCGATGCGAACGGGGCAATATAACGCTATCGCTCGTGCCACTCTTTTGATCTATCTATACATATATTTAGACAAACGACATAATTCATGATAAATATTTTGTTTGTTGACAAATAGGGATGTTTGAATTTCTATGTCCTAATTCAAATTGGCGATATTAGCAAATATTTGTCCTTTTCTCCGCAAGTTTCCGATGATTTTACTCACTCTCCGTCTCAAGTTTTCCCACGCTGCTTGATTCGTCGTAATATCCTGTAAGTTGGCCCCTGGAAAAATGTTTTAAATGATTAGGCTACTAAAACAAAAGTGAGAAACCAAAAACTGCAATTAATAACACATACGATTACCCTACCTTCAAACGCAACTGTGCGTAGGGGCCTTTATGTCGCGTGCCAAGCTAATCCTTGAATTGGATTCCACGCTTCATACGAAGCACAAATGTGCCGGTGACTCGCTCTCGTTTCTCGATGCACGGCAGTCAAACGCACTCAACAGCTCTCAAACACAACTGCGCGTATAGGGAGTATTCACTGGCGGCCATAGCCGTGTGCGCGACTGCTGAGCGCGTGCTGATGGCGAGCTTCCACAGTTCTTTCTGCAACGTGCATTCCGCACCATCGAGATTGCCGGTCTTAGCAGCCTATTAGTGTAAGTTAGTTCTGAGCATGCGCTCTAAACAGCACCCACAAATATGGCGTCCAGTGAATACTCCTTATAGACCTATTGCTATATTGCCGAAGCATCAATGAGAATGCAGGGATTGGTGTTCCGACGCGCCACACGCGCTCGCCTTCCCCAAATAAAGGATTCGAAGCAAATAACCAAAATAAAGCGTTGACGAACGCGCGTGCAAGAGGCCATTTGTTTTGGTATTTTCTTTAGAAAAGTTACTACTGCTAAGGCCAGCCGTTGCGGTGCGTGGAACACCAATCTCTGCATTCTCCTTGATGCTTGGGTAATCTAGCAATATGTCTATTGTCCTTGAGAGTCACTGAACAGAGGGCTACATCGTGTCAAGCGTGATAGGAGTTGACGCGCGAATAACAGGTAAATATGGTAGGCGGCCCGTCGTAGACTGACCCGTGGTGTTATACGCAAAGATCAGTTGTGAAACGATAACGTCCCAGTTTTAAACATTTTCCGCGACATACCTAGAAATCATTTCCGACAGCTTACGATTGAGGCGTTCCGTCAGTCCATTAGTTTGGGGATGATATGCGCTGGTCAATTTGTGCCTTGTGTTAGCCAGGCGCAAACGTTCATCGAGAAGCTTAGCTATAAAAGGAGTGCCCCGATCGCTTATAATCTGTGTCGCTCTGTGTCGTAGTAGAATATTGTGAAAAATATATGAGCAACGTCTTTGGCTGTCGCGACTGCAACGCAAGTTGTTTCAGCGTACCTGGTCAGGTGGCCTACGGCGACAATTATGCCGAGGTTGTTGTTTTTAGATAAATGAAAAGTAACAAGGAAATCTATTCAGATTTGTGGAAAGGTCGATTGATATGAACTGCAAAGGGCCAGAAGACTTTGTTGTTCGGGTTTTGTGCAGCTGACATTGATTGCATGTGCGAACATACTTTCTGATGGTACATGCCGTCGCAGAAGTAGCTTGGACGTGAGCTCAATTCTTCGCAAAGCCTATGTGCCGCGTCCTAGGCGTGACGTGGTTTGCTTGAAAGACGTCTCTTTGTAAGCTGCGAGGAACGACGAGCAGCCAGGGCCGTACATGTTGCTCATAGTTTCGTCTGTAGAGGACACTGTCACGAAGGGTGAGGAGACGAGCTTTCAGTTGACTGTGCCGCGTGGCAGATCTGAGAAAGCACGTTAAGCATGGAATCAATGGCCTTAAGTTAGAATCAGACGCTTGAGCCGCTGCGATGTCAATAGTGTCTAAAAAAGCGATGAAGTAAATGTGGTCACTTAGAGCAGAAGATAAAATGGCACTGGGCAAGAGACAGCAGGACAGCCCGTCGGCATCGAGTTGGCGCCTTCTGGGCTTGTACACAACGCTGAAGTTGTAGTCTTGAACTTTTAGTGACTATCGCTCAAGACAGCCAAATGGATCTTTAAGGCTTGCAGGTCAGCACAAGGCATGATGGTCGGTAACGATGTTAAAGTGTGTGTCATAAAGCTACGCAATGACGTGTGGGCGAGCATTTACATTTTGAGTCAGTACAGTCCCGATGCCATATACACTGGTTTTTCGAATTTCTCTTGCGGCGCCTTACACAAAGTGACCGAAGATTGAGGGCACGTTAAAGAGATTGGATTGCTGTGATTTGCGAGGATCCCTGTTGGAATGCTTTGCTACTTGGCAGCAGCTCGCTAAGTGTTTCTGCGAGTTCCGAGAAACTAGTGGAACAAATTGTAGGAAGTACGAGCACAGTCCAAAGAAAGCCCGCGTGTCTTTCAAATTTTTGGGCATGAGGAACTGAGACACAGCGTCGAACCTTGCTTGGGTCTGGGCGGATGGCGTCAGAGCTCACTGGGTGCCGTAGCACTCTACTTTTTCGGGCTCCAAGGGTTCACTTTTGCAAGTTGAATTGCAAATTAAAGGAGTGAAAGCAGTTCAGAAATTGTTGGAGTTGATGTAGGTGAACTGGAAATGTTGCTAAAAGAATAGCGACATCATCGAGATAGCAAAGACAGATTTTCCAGATCAGTCCACAGAGTACACTGTCCATCATTCGCTTGAACGTCACGGGAGTACTTCGAAGTCCAAAGGGTATCAGAATAAACTGGAACACACCATCCGGCAGGACGAACGCAGTTTTTGGTTTATCACCGTGGGCAACCGGGATTTGCCAATAATGATTACTGATATCTACAGGTGAAACAAAGGAGGAGCCCTGGAGTGCCTCCAGCATGTCATCGATGCGAGGGAGCGGGTTAACGTATTTTTCGTGACCTTGTGAAGGTGCCGCTAGTCAACACAGAAACGCCACGAGCCCTGTTTTTCTTCACAAGAATCACAAGGCTGGACCAAAGGTTGAACCAGGGCTAGAAAACCTTTTACTCAACTTATTGGTGACATGGTTTCAGATCACTGTACGTTCCGTAGGTGAAATACGGTATCGACTGCTGTTTAATCAACTTGTGTTTCCTGTTTCTATTTGATGATGTGCCATGGATGTCTGTAAAAGTAGGAACCGGTTGAAGTCAAAGTTCATTACTATAAGCTCCAAGAAGACCTGAAACACCGTCATTGGTAAAGTGCTGTCGATCATCTGCATTTTAGAGTTGTTGGAGCAGCCGGTTTGGGGAAGTGGCCGTGACTGACCGTGGTACGTGTTTTGAGACTAAACGGCAAGGCTATAATGTTCGTTCGGCCGGATGGTTGCGAGAACTACTCCTCGAGGTAATACGACTGGCTCCGCGGAGGCTTTGGTAACGCACAGATGAACTCGACTTTCCGGTTCAGCGAAGGTAAAGTACAGTAGTTGCAAACTCTTTCGCAAGCAGGTGGTGAGAAACAGCTCAACAAAACCGTAAACTCTCCGGAAGGAGATATTGCGCGCGAGTGCTATGGCGGCAGCTGCAAATTAAGGGATGATTATGTCGGCTATAGTGCGGAGGACGACATGGTCAACGTTAAGAGGTTTGTTTGTATTATAACTGTTCAAATGCAGCTCACGCTTTCAGCAGTCAATGACGGCATCAGTTGGCGTCTCACCTCAGTATTACATCAACCACGCAGGTAGAGAGGACTGTGAAGACGACAACGTAGCGATGGAAGTCAAGGGTTAGCGAGAGTGTCGAGAACCGAGGGGACCAATCAACGCTCCATTTCCCTTGCGTGAATGCTGTCCAGGTTCTGGCGAAATACTTTTCATAAGCGTCGTCGGAAACCTTCAGAAATAGATGATTTGGCGGTGCCAGCGTCTACGAGGGCAACCAGCTTTGTCCATCATTTTCAACAGCAGCAGCAGTTTGGCCACTTGTAGAAGGATTTATATCGTAGTTTGGTTCTGTAGCCTGACCTCCGGTGGCAGCGCAAGCTGTGGGTTCTAGTTTGTGGTCGGAATTGACGCGGCGGCGAATTTGATGGGCGACAAAGAGTTGGCGCCATGGGTAGGGACACGGTGATTGGCCTCTGCGGTTGTCACGCTAAGAAAAGGAAGCTGGGGTTGGGAATCAGAAGAATTGTTGTCGTCATCGACAAAGTAACGCTGGTAAGGTCGATGAAAATAATACTCATCAACATTCAGGTGCCGGCGGCAGTGGCAAGCGATGTGACCGCGTAAACAGCAGTGGACAAGATGGGTTGCTAATCGTCAGTTCTCTTTATTCTACTTGTGCGACGTGGTGCGTAGGTTCGTGACGTTGAGACAGCCGGATTGAGATGGGGAATTTGGTAGTAGTATTGTGAATCATATGGCATAGAGCGTAAGTGTGGTGGTGAGGATGATGCAGGAAGATACGTCGTAGTCGACGGTGTGAAGGATGCAAGTGCTGCCGAAGCTCGTCCTGGACAACTTTTCGGATACTTTGGACTTGAGGATGGGGTTGGGTTACGTCCAGAGATGCGTAAATCCGGTCCAGAAATGAACGCAGCTCTTCACGAAGGATGCTGCAGATCAATGGAGGCAAATCGTCACTGGCAGCAGCTGCATGCGATATCTCTGGCAGGCGTTCGAAGGGTGCGTTTGATACGCCTACACTTTGCAGCTTTTCGCATTTCTTGCACTCTCCAATGAGCTTTCACAGGTGACTTAGAAGCGACGATGGCGAAAAGGTCTTGGGATAGCCCCTTGAAGAGGTTGCGAATACGGTCTTCCTGTGTCATTTGGGCATCCAGGACGTCCTCAACGTAAGGGGTGGAAGATTCCGCGGGAGGTTAAAATCGTTGCGCCTGCTTGTCTTTTGCTTGCTGTTTACGTTGTTCTGGTTTTCCGAACACCCCAGAGTATGAGGCTGCGAAGACGTCCAACGGGTCAATTCCACCTTCATAGTGGTCAAACCATTGCAATGCAGCGCCCTTGAAAAAGAACACGGCATTGGCCAGTTTGAATTGGTCCTCCCTTCGGTTGTGGTGAGTTGCACGATCATTGCTTTCAACCAGTCGTGCACACCGGTCTTGGGAGAGCCAGTAAAACTGGTGGGTCACGTTGTCGGTTCTTGACGGTCGGAGATGGTGGAAAGGTGCGAGAGATGGTAACCCATTAGAAGGGCTTGCTTGTTGTGCCTTGCTGGTAACTGTACGTCCACTACGCAACTCCAGCATGGAATTAACGACAAAGAGTTTGGGAACGTCGCTCGCCTCCACCACAAGTGAGGGTGTTGAAGTCGATGATTAAATGAGGGATTCAGACTTGGTATTGCAGGTGTTCGGACCGACGAGCTCGTTGACCATAAACTTAGAGCGTGTGCTGCCTGGCCAGCCTCCACTTCATCTTCTCTCTAACAATATTATAAATTCTTATAGCACTTCTCCCTGGCGTGAAAACTGTAGGAACGCGAGGGGTTATTTATAGCTGAAGAGGCTGTTACAAAAACAATAACGACGCTGAATGTTTTGTTAGGTTACCTAGGAGTTCAGGTAGGTTTGTAAGGTATGAGAGAAGCAGGAATTGTTCTAAGTAAATTGTTTAAATTGTGTCATTTATCAGAAGTTGATATGAGAATCTAATAATATTACACACACACACACACACATATATATATATATATATATATATATAGGAATTTATCTATTATTTTAAAATCAGTAGATAAAATTATAGTTCAACCCCCCCCCCTCATCATGCGGAGTTTGTGTCAAAAAATAGAAGAGGTAGTACTACCCTTTTTGTCACCAACTCTGCATGGTGTTTTGAAATTTCTCTGGCTTCCACGATTGAGGGGTCATCCAGC
This sequence comes from Ixodes ricinus, assembly GCA_037355805.1. Lineage (NCBI taxonomy): Eukaryota > Metazoa > Arthropoda > Arachnida > Ixodida > Ixodidae > Ixodes > Ixodes ricinus. The sequence continues at coordinate 123,416 of JAZHYW010009559.1, forward strand.
AATGCGAAGTTTTCGTATACCGCTTCGCAAAGCTCCGAGCACTAAAGAAACGACTGCGCATGCGTACCACTAGCGTTCACAATCGAATGTAAGATCTTGTAGAGTTCATTGCGCAGAACGTTGCGGGATGTCTAAAGAATGTACAACAGCACGCTGATATTAAATTTGCTTGCACCCATACTAACGTGAACATTTAAAGTTCAATTTTATGAATTCTAAACACATAATCTAAATCTAGTTGAGCCCACAAGTATTTAAATAATTGCCTTTCAAACAATGCAGCAGTCCACTTGAGCGTTACGGTTGTTTTACCGCCATTAAAAATTCACTCAAACCCATGACAAAAATCAAAAAATAAATTCTATATATTGGATAAGTGCACTTTTGTGAGCGGTTTTCTTGCACATCTAGACTGTAGCTGAGTAGTGATTAAACTATATGTTTGGATTTTATAGTACTTATTTTTTGAAAATGTATTGTTTAGAAAAGGCAATTTTGCTGCATCCTGAGTCAGTTTAAAATAAGGATAATATTATAAAACCAATAATACAAACTGACCCCTGTGATAAACATTTCAACATATTTTATTCATTAAAACGCTTGAGATAAAATCTCATAGTAAAAGCAGTTCTACGTGGAGAACTTACTAGACTAAACCATTAGTCACCAGCTGAGGGCGTTCATTGATTTCTCGTTTTTTAACTAGTTTCCTCTGTAGACATAATAAATTGAAAATACGTACCGAGTGTAGGAGTCAGGCGTTCCGTTTATTGCGGACCACGTTTGGCCAAATAAGGCATCATTAGTTTTATTGATACCGTACCAGAGAATCGTGTAGTTGACGGAGCCTGGTGGATCAATGCTGTTGCCGCTTTGGTAGCACTGATATGTCAGCACTGGCCTTGTTTGAATATCCTTGAAAAGCAACATTGTATTCGTTGGAAAGTAAATTATTTTCTTCACATGAACAACAGTAAATTATTAAATCTTCACATGGAAACAGATTGTTGCAAAACGTTTAATAACGTTTTGCTGCTAATTTTAGGAATTGAATTTTTTCTTTTATAATATTCAGCACAGCTAACTCTTGCAGTAATCGCTAGAGTTTCCACCTTTTCTTGCCCGGCAAAAATGTTATTTCTCTTCAATCGCAGCAGTGCAGTCTTTATTATATAGTGTCCAAGCCATAGTTATAAATTTCGGCGCCACAGTAGTCGTCACCAGCTTATGAAATCGTAGGGCACATACTCTTTTTTTTTGCGAACCATGCTTCCCTGAGTAGAAGTTGAAGAACTTGTGTTTGCAAGTACCGTATTGTAATACAAACTGGTAAATGTTTCTCAAGTACAAAAAATATAACCGAGTTGCTAAATTCCTGAAAGGTGCCGGGTACTTGGATAACTACCTCAAAACGTCAAAAATGCTGTCCTAATTTGGCTAAAAATTGTCGAAATCTATATCTAACCGAAAACAAAATGAAAAAAAAACTGTGGTATGTTCACCTAAGCAAGCGTAGCAACCAACAACATAAAAAGAAGACGAGATCGAGGACACGCGACAAGAGGCGCGAGAAGAAAGTCTCGTGCACTCACGCGCAGATTTGGAGATTCAGTCGTGCCGCATTATATACAGGTTATAAACTTCCAATTTAATCGCGATTTCATGTGCAATGATATAAGTCTAACTAGCAACTAAAATTATCAATTGCTTTTAGTGGTTACACTGCAGGCTTAGCTAAAAATCCATACGGTATCAGATTATTCTATTTCTGTTTGTAAAGAGAATTACTAGGTTCACTAATAAAATAAAACACAAAAATACATAAATATTGGTTGTTATTTATTGACAACGATAATCCTAAACTTTGTTTTAGGAGAAATATGCCCTGGAAATTATTATACCAAGTAACTTTGCAAGGACCAGTGGATGGCTCAAGTCACGAGGCTCATGCTGCGAGGTTTGTAGCATGGAGAATAAGGCGGCTTGGTCTGTTAAAAATATGCGAACGAAAGTTAATCTACGATTATTTTGGTCCGTCAAATATTTTCTAGATTAAAAACATTATATGAACTGTTGGCCCTGACTTTTCTACCCTAATATAATATGATCCCCTCAATGCTCTCCCAGCTTACCTGTTTCGTCACCCTCAAAAACATTTTTTTATATAGATAATATTCAGTCTTATAATAAACCAGTTTTTGGAAGAGAAAGCTTTATCATCGGCACCCGAATCATGCCAAAACTCGATATGTTAGTAAATATCGGCTTTGAAAAGAATGCACAACTTGAGTACCACATTGTGGGTTTATGTGATGGCATTGAGTTAGCTTCATCGCAGTGTGGATGTTCAATTTAAGCTCCTTGAAAAACTTACTAAAACCGAGACTTCATTGTGACAAAATTAGTTTTGCTTATTATATCAACTTAGCTTTTTGCATTTCCAAAAAAAAAAAGCAGCGGTGTTGAGAGTAGGAAATAATGACCGTTATATTTTTTGTGGCTGCCTGCGCTCAAGAAAAGCGGCCAAACCAATTTGGGTTTTACTGCGCTTGACTAACATGGTTAAAAGTAAATAGGTATAGATAAAAAGGGAAATTATTTTTTTCGGTTCTGCTTTTAACTTTACATTTTATTTGATATTTGAAGGATCCGCATCGTATGTTGAACCATCTCGCACACAGCCTTACTAATGCTTTCATATATCGACAAAAATTCGCGATTAGCACAGATGTAGGAGAAGGTATTCTTACATCGAAAAATTGTTTTGTTGGGTTACTTGGGGTGCTTGATTCGCTTCGATGAGTGAGGCAACCAAAGAACACCAGCAGCATTATTGAGTTCTTCGCGTGCATGTTTGAAAGCGTCCTGGAAGATACATTTGTACTTGTGACCCCGCACTGATGCAAATTTGAAGGGAGTTTTTGTACGTCGACAACAGCCAGAATGCCCGTACAGCTAATTGAAAGACCTCGCTTTGTTAGTTTTCTTATAAAATCAATCGCGAATAAATTTAGGATACAACATGCATGACCAATTGTGACAGCACCGCCACGCGCTTTTTCGGTTTTGTGTACAGAGAAACATCCAATACACGAAGTCACCAAAAACGTGTCTTTCTTCCAGGTCGTCGAAACTTGTTCTGTTTGGTGTCGCAGTACACTTTCATAAATCATCCAGTTTGTTTTATATGTTGAAATACCGAAATAGGTTGGTATTGTGAAGCCAGTGCAAAGTACACTGTAACGTCGGTTTTGACCGTATTACAAAATATGAATTTTCAAATGATAGAAAACTTCAGCAAACGTTTATTTAATATCGCTGGTTTCTTATTATATCGTTTATGTGGCATAAACCTTGCGATATATAAGCACTGTACACCTAACAAGAGTAGTAAATATATGTTGCTAATTGATCAGGAGTTTAATCGTTAGGGGTTAATTTGTTTAATATTGTCACGAATGACAATTCATGAGGCGATAGAAACTGAAGGAAACTAAACGTTTAATGTGGCGAACTTGTGCCCAAAACAATATAGAAAAAAGGCTAGCGTCACAGGCGTAGATGGCGGCAAAACAGCAGGATCGAATGCTGGGGCGAGACAAACTCCAGCTCGCCACGGGGAGCCCCTTATGTACACGCGTGGTCTTCTGGAACAATCGGCGTAGAAGGTTCGGCGCGCAGAACATTCTAATCCTCGAATAAGCAACATTGCTCTCGAATTTACCAGAATGCGACATCCACAGAAACATCAAAAAGGTATAACCGCGGCCAGGTATCGAAACTCGGCTCTCAAAGTGGGAGCCAAGCACGAAAACCGTTCGGCCACGGGCGCTCTGCCTACTTAGCTACCTGCTCGCGCGGCAAAATAAGATACTGGTATTTTTAAAATTGTGGAACACCCTCTTAAGAAGCGAACTGATTAGCTTTAAGAGGTTTTTTTTTCTTTTCACCTGTTTGGTTTCAATGGCAAAAAATATAGTAGAAGGGGTGCCTTTATTATAGATCTTGAAATTATGATTTCCTAACGAGGTCTGCACATAAGCTATTAGAGGCGGATAAGCGTAATGACGTACAGCCTGAGTAAAGGTTGCTTGTTGACCAAGTCAGCGCCGACGGCTGGAGGACATTGAAGTATTCCTGGGTCTTTACTACACGTTATATTCCATTCTATGATCTCAGGGGGCGATGTGGTTTCACCCTTCAAACTTCATCTTTAACTGCTACGCTACTGTCTCGTTCCTCATTTCGAGAGAGTAAACAATAATGTGTGGGTGCTTTACTGCTTGAATCGATTCTGTATGCTCAACTGAGAAGGATTATATAAGGGTGTAAATTCACGCAAGAACCCGACCCTACATTTTCATCGAGTCAAATTTCAGACTTGGATCGATTTACTTTTTATTCTAAGCGCTTTATGAACGTAACTTTTGAAGAATATTGTAATCTGGGTCCCAGCCGTTTATATCGTTTGCCTATCTTTAAATATTCAGGTATAAAATGTATACATCCTACTAACTTAAATATCATAATTCATGCTTATTTTGTGCCAGAGGGTTATACCCTAGATTTACTAAACTGCAGAGTTTATGATACATCTTATAAATACACCCTCACATCGTGACCAAGCATCGGCTACACGACTACATATAGAGATTTTGCACAAAAACATTGAGTGTACATATTATACCTAAATAACTGAAATGTGTAAGTTTCCGGATTACCTTTGCATTGAGAAATCTGCGTGGCCTTTTTAGACACAATTCCTGCAAACGGACATGCGAACGTTACTTTTCTTAACTGCTTTATGCCAAGTATACTAACTAAAAAATGCAACGTGGATCTCAAACCAATAGCAAAATAAAAAGTACTCACCCTTCAATTACTGGCTCAGAATCTAAGCAGTTAAAAATTATTCAAGAGTACCTGTGCAAATGCGTAAGCATGGGTTTGGTCTATATCCACGCGGTGTTTTCATCGCAGCCATATGGCGCCCTGGATAATACCAGTGGCGTATAAATTACAATTTTTATTTCTTGTTTTGTCCATCTATCCCCAGCACACCCGACAGGAGAGCTATAGCAACAAGCGGGCGTGTTGTGTGTGTGTGTGTGCTATTTTCTTAAAATTTTAACAGTGCGTAGAATGCAGCTGGCGATCTCGTGTAACATAAAATACTTAAAATTGAAAGAGCTCTGACGTCATTCGTGTTCCGTTGAAAACGTTCAGTTCCTAACCTGACGCATGAGCTGTACGGCGTTTATATAAAACAGAAATAGAACACAATTTTACATTTGTGGTAAGTGCAGTCTACATTAATGTTTCGGTCCATACTAATCAATATGTCTTGCCAAAGGTTGCTTTACTCGTAGATAAGTACAGAATTGTTAACCTCGACAATCATCAACAGAATCAATATTAGGACAACCTCTTGCAGAGGCTAAGCACGTGTATATAAAACTACTAAACAAATAAGTTTAACAATTCCAGTACATGCCTACTAAAACCTCAGTTTTTCTTTGGCATTAAAAAGCGGCCATAAATATGAAACATCCAAATCAGATAAACGAAGTAATCTTCTATTACCGTTGGTCCTGAAAGAATAAGCAAGGACAGTGTGTACAAAAAACTGCAAGAACACGCATTAAAACACAGAAAGAGGTCAAACACCGAAAGTTAGTGTTTAGCTTTCTTGTAAGCAAACTCTTAGCCAACAAACTACCAACAGCGGAATGCGTGCCGTTTTTAGAGTGCGTTGATGTTTCTGGGATGGAGGATGTACATATGGCAGCATTTGCGATGAATCGTCGCAATACCCAGTGGAGGAAGCCTCTACATGGAATAATTTAACCCGACATCAACGAGCGCAGCATAATTCGGCATTTTCACGGACAGAAGCCGATCGACTAGTCTCACGTATACGAGGTCAACGCATCACCGGACGCAAAATGGTGACCCCTTTCGAAAGACTGCTTTCCGCTGGGAGCTGCGGAAGCCCTGCACGATGGCGGACTAAAACCTCTACCTCGCTTTACACTTAATGCGTTCGGTTGGATTAGAAGGAAAAAACACAGTCACAAACAAGGCGATGAGCGCAGTGACGTTTCATTTTCGTCTCTCGACGCTGCTTGATTGGCTTGTCGTCTTCAGGCATTTGGTCTCTTAGGGAATGACTTGCATGTTCGAACGATGTCAGTTGTTCCGCCACTGAGCAGTGGTTCCGACCTTGTAATAATCGGCACGTGACTTTCGAAAGGGGTCTATAGCAGAAACTTCTGACAGAGCTTGGTGGTACCCTGGTGCTTCTCCGGCGAGATTATTATCGGTGTTTTTGCTGTGGCATTATCTCCACTTTTGGCCACATGGCGCGACACTCGACTCTTTGCTGGAAGGAGCATTCTCGAGTTGCTGCTCCTCATAAACAAAGGACCACCAGTGATTGCGTGGCAACGAGAGCACGCAGAATTTAGCAGTTTCTTCTTTAATCAACGATCGTCGGTGTGTTTTTGTTTCTTGTAACATATAATGAGTGCAGCTGGTTGCGTCAAAGTCATAGTGTCAGTAGATAGATTAGAGAACGAAGCCCCTACGAAACGCATTAAGACTACCTCGATCAAATGACTACGCGGAATAGGTTAAACAAAAATGTCCTGTTTCGATAAGTACCATGATCAGTCGCTACAATGCCAAGAATTCTTACGAAAAAGCAGCATCATTTCCAACTTTCAGCGATGGATGGTACTGCGGTGTGAGAATCGCGCTCCCTGGCTCCGGGTGATTTGCATCCGAATGAAGTTGCTTGTTTACCCCTTCTTGATGTGGAATAATGTCGCTCGTAACTTACAAAATTATGATTGACTCACGCGTCGGAGACCCAACTTCGTACTGCTGTTCTAAGACAATCATCCAGATGAGAACCATTTTCACAGGAAGTAGCGCGCCCCTATAAGCCGTGAAAGTTGCGACTTCTTGCAGCTGGCCACTCAAGAACACAGCGAAGCGGTAGCAGTGCACATTTGGCGACGAATCATGGATATTAAATTCGTCACGACAAATAAAACGACAAACCGATTTTTGCTTTAAGTACTGCCCACATCCGCCGCTATGCGGTACCTATATGGAACCTCACAGCGGCGGATGTCAGCAGCAGCGAAAAAGCAGAAAGTAAGGTGCAGTTAATGAAAAGATATATACCAACAACGCAGTAAAGACCGAACGATACATATATTCTGTTCTTTGTGGCGACCGCCGTATTAGAATTTTGACAGAGCTGAACTGGAGAAAACAGCATATCACATTATTTGCCGATTGGAAGACGCTAGAACTCAACGGGCGGCGCCAATAGTTCTACTTTTGATTGGCTGTACTTTTGCAATGTGGGTATGCTTAAACTATTCAGTTTAGGCTTGGTCGTCCTACCCAACTACGTAATATTTCAACGCCGTAACTCTCACACGAAAACGGCGTATAGGTACCGTTCGGCTACTGTTCCGCTGTTCGTATTTTTTTATCGTGACATGTTTGTTTTTATAAATATTTACTAGGTTACGACGTCAAATGCTTTCGAATAATTAATTAATGTGTGAGGTGTTTATTACCAGCCACATGGTTGAGGTGCTATTACATGTTTTATGTATTGCCGTCAACGTGTGTGTCAGTGACAGTAAAGACTAAATTAGGGTGTGACGTTGGACACTCGCTTCGACTGATAAAGATAAGCAATTAAAGTCATGCCATTAGGAAAGACAGCACCGGTTCGCACGACGAAAACTTGATGCGTATGAACCCTTCCGTTGGGGTGGTCAGTATGTCCAGTACTTCCAGCATATTTCCGTATTTGGCGTGGAAGGCCATTAATTGTGTACATGCTTACTTTACGAGGTGCGAAACCTCCATAGCCCCCTGAATGTTTACTCGTTGGCAAACGCCATTTCTAAGCGAGGCTTCCCGAACAAAATTATATGTCTACAGAGCCTTTGTGTTCGTGCAGATATGTCCAGTATCAACAGCTAGTAAAAATTTTCTGTGAAAGTATGTTCTTGGAGCACTTCCAGATTCATCTTCTAGATCGCAGCTATATATTGGCACGCGTCATGAAACCTTAATTTACGGTTGTGGTGTGTGGATTTCTACATCGCGTATTCCTTTCTGAGACTTTTATATTGTTACATTTAACTATGACGAAAGTTAAAAAGTATGGCGTGTACGAACAAGAATTAAAATGAAGGTAATGCTCAGAAAAGAGTTTGACACACAGGTACACAAGTGACAAAAAACATCCTTCTCACCCAAAATCTACCTGCCCTGTCTGCAAACTTTCACGTAGTTGCACTCAGTGGCGTCACGAGGGTCAGCGGCACCCAGGGCGGTAGCCCGCTATGACCCCCCCTCCCGCGTGGCCCGCCGACCCCCCCCGTTCTCGCGTGGCCCGCCGCGGCACCCCCCCCGCTCGCGTGGCCCGCCCAGCCCCCCCCCCGTTCTCGCGTGGCCCGCCGCGGCACCCCCGCCGCTATCGCGTGGCACGCCGCGACCCCCCCCCCCCGCTCTCGTGGCCCGCCGCGACACCCCCTGAGCGCTGCACACGGGGCGGACCGGCCCCCCGCCCCCCTTGTGACGCCACTGGTTGCACTACCTATATTACATCTTTTGTAACGTTTCAATGTTCCCAGTTGAGCATTTCAACTTATAAAAAATGGTAAAGAGCAATTTCTAAAATTTACTTATTTCACAGAAAAAAACATTTTACTACCTATAATTTCGATTACCAGATCAGTTGTGCCTATGATTAGCTCAACCAAGTTCGAGAGAAATCAGCGACCATCGGAACTTTACTGCAGCTCTGATTTAGGTCTCAATACGAGCAAAGCAAAAGACAAACAGGTGACAGACAGACATGAAAGCTTGTAGATGTTTGTTTCTGTCCCCTGTTTGTGTTTTGCTTTCTTCGTAGCGAGTATTAATCCAACATGCTCGGCCAAACTCATCACCTTCAGGGAAAGCGAAAAATGTACCATTAAAATACATTAGTGGAAAGTGCCTCTGACGAATTCACGAAGTCACACATTTTTTTAGAGATGCTTGCGAAATATTTGGATAGATGATTGGTAATACTAATATCCTGGCTTACTGCTATACGCTAATGCTAATTATAAAGCTTTTTAATCCCAATTTTAGTTCAAAATAGTAGACATTTCAATAGAGCCATTTAAGTCATCAATCAATCAGAATATTTTCTCATGCGTATAATAATTGTACGTTAAGAAGATTAAAACGGCGACATCTTCTTTACTATTATTTGTTTCATCTTTTCTTTGGTAAGACTGTGGGGGCATCTCTTTTCAAGCCAAGGCGGATATCTTAAAATCAAATATACACGAATACTCCAGGCACGTAGCCAGGGGGGGAGAGGCATGGGGCCCGCCCCCCCCCCCCCCCCCGAAATCTTTCATTTTGCTGGGACCTCCACTCCACCCTCCCCCTCATACAGCATTTTGTCATGGGCGCCCCCCCCCTAAACAAAATCCTGTCTACGTGCCTGGAATACTCAAAGGGGTGCAGCATTACTTAGCTATTTACCACGCACTCCATGAGTGATCAATCGATTAGTGACTGCATACGAATAATTCGTCAGCAAACTGGGATGAAACGAAGCACAACACAACTCACAACTGGGATAGTTTGCTAAACCGTGACATTTCTCAAACTCTATTGGCCACCACGTTTTTTTTATTCACATAAATAATGTAGCTTTTAAAATATCTTGGTCTACGCGACATACAGCAAAATTATTAAAGTCAACGAGTGTATAACTACCTAGGGACGAAACCGCGAACAGTTTAAAACCAGATTATTATTGAAATGCTTCTTCTCGCATCACCTGATCTGTCGCGGACAAAGAAAATTCATTGCTCACACAAAACGGAAGAATCTCGATCTTCTTTGTATACAAAGCCGTGTTTGTTATTCGGTGAATTTCCGCTGTGCCAATTCAGCCAGTTCTCTGAATTCGCATTAAATCACCAACAATAACAAGGCCTATCCAGATTACCGGAACATCTGCAGGACTTACAGGAAAACCAAAATCCTATAGCAGCTATTTTTTATATTGTTAGTTTTTAGCTACAAGCTGTGTGGCTGTCGCTACGAGGAAAAACAAGGGTACAAATATAGCGCAGTTTCAGCAGATGTCTTTTCTTCGGACAAGTGAATTTGGCATGGGACAGTTTGCTTCTCGTGGAATCTTCTTTAAAAAACCGCTTGCTGAAATTAGTCTCTAATAACCCCAATGACATCTAAACAAATCTGAAGCGCTGAGTGAAAGCTGTGGACCGGGTGCGGTTCACAATCCAGAAAATACGGTACACCTTTATGAGTGGGAATGGTTAAATGTTTCTCGCATAGAAATATACGTAATTTGTTCCAAGAAACAACTAAATCGAAGTTAATAACAAAGAAATACTTTGTTGGCTAATTTCGGTAACAACACGTTTCGAAACATGCTGGTACAATGAACAGAATTAACTCTCCATCTGAACCTCGGAAAAATTAGCACAATGGTGCGAATAAACGATAAACGGTTTGTACTGACCTGGAGTAAGTTGTGGCTAATAAACGTTTCTATTTAGGTACACTGCCCCTGGTACAATGCTGGCACCAAATATTTATTTCCTTTATGTTTTCCAACTATTAAAAGAATAATAAGTCGTCAGCCAATTCATAAAATTTGTAATTGTTTCTACATCTTTAATTGATTTTGTCATTCGTATTTTCTGCGTTTCCTGAAAGACTCAAGAGTCGCTCATCACTACTCTAATGATTTTACAACCACAAGCTGAGGTCGTTTGTGCCACGATGATCAAACTTGAACCACGTTTTGTCTATACCTCGAACACAAATAAAAGATAAGAAAACGGCATCCCAAATGAATTTTAACTCTAGCAGCGACGCTGATAGTGAAAATTTTATAGTAATTGATTTATGCTCTTCTATCGTAAAGTCTTTCTAAATGAATGCCATATATTTCTATAATGACTATGAGGAGAGACACCCTCGTGAGGCATGGACATTGGTAGTATAATTTATATCAATGCATTTCAAACACTGGTTTATGTTTCATAATTAATAAACGATAGATAAATGTGTGTTGCTCCAGCTTTGTAATGACAACTATGAGTACGAAAGTTGTCTCGAAAATTTACGTTTTTATGCTGTCCACAAACCACACAAGGTTGTCAGATTGTGCAACATGGTATACATCTTTATAGACTAAATCAGAGGCTATATCAAGGCTCCCAGGAAAGTGTTACAAGAGAGCTAGAAGTCTAACATTCCGGCTTGATAATACGATGAAAGGTGTTGTTCTTTTATAATAATAAATACCTTAAAATTCCTACAGCAACCACAGTTGTATTTAGAATCGCGTAAGCTTCCACAAAAAGACTATGACTAAGAAACAGAAATATAAACGATCACACTCAAGGCACGCTAGTTCAAATACAGTAGAGAAGATAGAAGTATAAATTTGTAAGCGGGGAATTTCTCAACAGGCGGGGAACTCAGAGGCATGCACACACGTCGATATCCGGAGAGGCGACTCTGTTATAAAGGGATAGGATTCAATGAAGGAATAAAATGTAGCATGATAAGGCGAACATGAATATATTATATAATCTGAACATTATGTTGGGCCTTGTAGATCGTAATTGTACTACACTTTGAAAGGTTTTCATAATTTTTAAATCTTACTGGCTGCGTATTTTTTTTAAATGAGACATTCAACTATAAACCATAAATTTAAAACAACATTCAGGTGTGCGTAAAAGCATAATAATGGTGGACATTTAGCAGTGAATGCTTTCGCTTTAATGTGCAAAAACAAAATTGTGCTTCTGACAAAAACTCCAGTCAAAAATAAGGTTGGAAAGTCAATGTTTATTTTCTTTAAAATGCGACATTCGTAAACAAAATTTACAGGTGGTATTTACCATCTCGATGGCAATGTACAAAACTTATCTTTTTGATATGGTGAATTGAAATATTGAGAATACCCTAATTTAGTTAACGCCTGGAATATCATATCTGACATAGACACGACTGTTTTATTCTAAGGATATAGAGGAGTTTGCTTTTAATTCGAACATAATTTTTTAGAGGTGAGATATAGGGAAGGGTCGTCTTCATGGTATTTTTGTCAGGCTTGGCAGACGTTGGATCAGAAAATAACCTTCATAGTAAGTTGGCTAATTGAATTTAATTGGTTCATTCACGTTTTAATTATCGGGATAAGAGCTGATGTTGTAGTTGCAGTATTCATGGTTATTACTACTGTAGGCCAGACAAATATAAATAATTTTCGCAATGGTAATACATTTTCATATATTATTCTATTAAATTTCATGTTGTTTCGACCGTTTTGAAAATTGCCCTGGAAAGAAGTGACCCAAACCTTGAGCACGCTGACGCTTGCAGGAGTGACGTTGTACTCTCAATCATGTCGTCACTATCTCGGCAACGTGTCCTTGGCGGACAGGGCTTGCTACTCTTTTCCGTCACTTTTTTAAGCGTCACTGTGGACAGTGTTTCCGGCTCTCTTTTTGCGCGCCATTAAATTGGGCGAAAACATTCCAAAGTTTTCTGGTTAAAGCTCCATTAAAGTTTTACAAAATGTACGAACGTATAAATTTGTCTGACCTGAAATAATAATTCCCGTAAATACTGCAATTTCATTATGTCCCCTAAGACCAATAATAAAAAGATAAATCATGCGATTTTAGTTGAGTTGTCAAGTTACCTAGACGATTATCCCCTAGTCTAATGTCCGCCGATCCTGATAAATACATGATAAAGACGGCACTCGTCTAACTATCACCCCTTTCTTTTAAAACATTATCACCCCTTCTTTTAATAAATTATCATCCCTTTTTTTAAAAAATATCACCCCTCCTTTTAATGAATTCGTTCGTATTAAGATAAAAAACCTGGAAAATCCAAACAACTGAAAACACCATTAAAATCATTATGACTCATATAAATTTCAATCGTAATATAATTCGCAAGTTAACAGCATCTTGACGCCGTTTGGACAAACTCCTTCTGACATTTCGTCAGCGTTTGTGCATTAAAGTCGACGTCATATAGATTGTAAGCTTTAGTAACACCATTAACGTCTGAAAAAATCATATTTCATTCGTAATGTCAAGTATGATTGCATGCATGCATGACGCCACCACATTGAAGTTCTGAGCATACTTATATTTAACAACTACTTCTATATAAGGATTGCACAAATATAATTTCAACGTACACCCCACAATGTGGGTATTTCGTCAAGAAAAGTACCTTATGCCGCCTGCGATTTCTCTTCCCAGGTGGAACAAAGATGCCCGTTCAATATAATGTAATGAGAGCACGACGAAGCCAAGATGGCCTAAGTTCTCGGATTAAGATTTAGCTTAAGCTAGCATTTATTTTTATTCCGGAGATATGAGGTTTATGCGGTCAAGTTTCATAGAATGATCATTGTTTTGAGTCCATTGAAGCATCTTGACCGTTCTTGTAAATTACGAGAAACTTCCTCGTCCAAAATCTATCGTCATTACCATTGGATAGTCGAGACTGGAATGCACTAATTTGCCCCATTATTTCTATATATAACATTAATATATTTGCAGCCGCTACTACCCTCCTCTTCTGAACCCCCCCCCCCCCCCCGCTTATAGTCACATTACAATGTTTTAGTATCGTGTGCTTTGTTTCTTGTTCTATTTATATATTTATATATGTGCACACCCTCTTGTGTAATATCTCGTGCGAGTTCTCAAGTGAAATAAGTGATGAGGATGCACGCAATACTTTTACTTCGTAAGTGCGAAGGTTTGAGCAGTTACTATGGTGAAAAACAGCGCGATTGGGACGAGCACAAACATGAAAGATGCACTTAACAAGCCCAACTTGTCCCAAATGTCCCTTCTAGCAGATATTGCGTGTGCTGCAGCTGTGAAGTCCTAATGGAATGAACTGTAAAACTATGGGCTCTTTGCCCTGTAACATTTTAGGAAAATACGAGAAAAGTTGAGCTCTGTGAAGCTCGATAGCCAATCTTTAAGTTACGTACGCTTTAGCGATGGTTAACCCGGGCTGCCTCTACGAATACCCGTTCTCGGCGTCGCGGTGCAATAGAGTAAGGACACACTGGTGACATTTAGCACTGCAAGAGCTCTTGCTACTTATTCTAAACGCAGTTCTGCAAATATAGCCGAACTGTACCTGGAGAAATATAATAGTTGCCCCGTACCGCTTTCCACCTTTTGGTTTTTTTTGTTTGGATTTTGCATTACTTGGTATATTTACAGTATGGTATAAATACAGTTATATATGAAGAAAAGCGGTCCCCGCTCGAAACGTCGTCATGAACTCCGAATTAGTAACTCCGACAGTACGCATCTATGACTTATTAACCTTTCCCGGTCTATTGTTTTTATATTTACCTTACTTCACCTATATATATATATATATATATATATATATATATATATATATATATATATATATATATATATATATATATATATATATATATATATATATAAACTGTATTTGCATCTCATCCGCATAAGCAGACTTCGTATCCGCACTCGAGCCCCATCTGCGAAATTCGGAACCGCATCTGACCTTTCCTCCGCGCATTCCTTTTACATTATAAACGCCAGCACGAATAAAAAAAAATTCAAAAGCATCTGAATGGCATTCTGTAAGCCGTCTGCTTACCTTTGTACAAATAACTCTTCGTGTGAGAATATGGTGAAAGTCATTTTATCGTATTTTGTTTTATCGTATTTATAATATTGTCCTTCCAGAGACACTTCGCATCGCTTAAAAGATGGTCGCAGACATGAGATCGGTATGGGCGTCCGTGACACTGACACTCTGTCCAGAAGATGCGCTCAAAAGGAAGCACATTTTAATATTTTTTTTAATTTTTGCTCTGTAAAACTTAATTGAAGCAGGCGCATATTTTCACTGAATGAAAATTACCGAAGGACAGACTACTAAAATTTTATCATTTTATTTTGGTCAAACAATAAAAAAGTGGGAGTGAAAAGGCAATAACTCACCACAGCAAAGTGCTCGTGTACACCACTGGGAAAATATTTAAAAAAAATTAATAATTGCAATACCGCATATCGCTTTTAATTTTGAACCCAAACCCTCACCTGCATGTTCGGAGCCATATCCTTAAAGACAAATCACTGCCAACTGTCTAGAAAAGAAAACGCACACACACCCAACGTTTCGCTCGTCGAGGTTGCTGCGTAGAAGAAACAGAATATTGTCAACATAAACGGATTCAGACTGGTTCGACTCTCTTTTAAATTAATACCCGCTACTGAGAAGTCTCTTCCCATTGGTGCACTTGATACTGAGATAACATGTACGAACTGCGCTACAAAAGTGAGGTGCGGAAACTTGTGCTTGCTTAAGTTCCACTACTCCAGAGGATAGAATTCAGTTTCGTCGATCTACTTGTAGGTGAAGAAGCCACTTGCAGACTTCTACTTTCTTGTGGCTCGTACGTTTTTGTTTCCTTTATCCAAAGACCATTTTTCACTCTTTCCTTGTCAGGCAAGAACACGCTTTCCCGGGTCGACTAATACTCCTGCATCCTTTACTTTTTTTACGGACAGCTTTTTTTGGCGAGATCGAACGTTCTAAAGCGATATTTAGTAAGAATAAAATATTTCTTGACGTAGAAAACAATTTTCTCCCCGATTGGCACCTTTTATCAAGAGGCGATTTTGCCCCCGTAATACCATTCGATGATGAAATTCATAGTATCACTTACTTATTCATTCTACAGTGCATGGTCGCCCACATTTTTTGGCCGCCTCGGCGAAATTGTAGATCCTGACCCGCGGATATCCGTATCCCATCCGCGTCCGCAGTCTCTGGCATCCGCATCCGATCCGCAATCCACCAAATCTCATTCATTTTTATTCTTATCCGCCAGTTTACTGCGGATATCCGCGGATGATTTGTGGGTTATCCGATAATATGCAGAGCTCAAGTTATAAGAATATCCACCAAGGCATAAAGAGTTTGTATGTTTAAGATAACTAAAACAATACAGATTTGATTTTTATTACTTTCTAATGAGGTTTTTAACAAATCTCAAGATAAGTGAATTCCTGAAATTTTTATAAATATCATTGGTCCTTTAGGTATAATAATATTTAGGCAATAGCAAAGTGCAGGTGTAAGTGTTTCGCCTTTTTCAGTATGAAAACAAAACAAAACTACAAATGAAGGTGCGTTTTTCCCATGACAGTATGCCACACAAAGTTGTGACAGAGCGAAGTTTGTGTCTGACAAACCATCTCTTAGGTTGGTTGCTTCTTTCCAAAATTACTTCAGACTGGATTTTCTCTATACACGGAAACAAGAACACAATATTCAATAATCCTTAAACTGATTAGATTCCCGGTGTACTACCGAATTCAGATATGTTTATCCACCAACCAACAAATCAAAAGAGTAGAACTAATCCGTTTCAAAATAAATATAGCTTTCGTCAAGTTGAGATACTATTCTGCAGTTCAATTCTTAATGTTTGCATCTAAAATCATATAACGATACGTAGGGGTGGGCAGAGATACTGCTAAATGTATTCGGAAATACAAATACTGAGAATAATGTAATTTATGGTCATAATAAATATATTGATACAATTTTCTTTTACACAACAGGATATCCGCGAAATATTAAAAAAAAAAGAATCAGTAAAAATATATCGCGGAATATAGGTACAGATACGTACAGAAATATATTTTTTCTCCAAACGGTGGCCAGCGCGGAACGTACATATCATGAGGAACGCCAATGGAAGCGCTTATGATCCACTTTCTGTGTCAGTGTATGCACCTTCCCTTACAATGAACTCTTCATCTATTTATAACTGCATTCCCGAATGCTGCTAAAACGAGACATTGTGCACCCCTATCTATCAGTGGACCACAAAGATACTGGAGGCCATCGACTGCTTTCCATATTACACAAAAAGCGTCTGCCCAAGATAAACACTATTTCAAACACTATTCCTGCAACATCTCAAACTGTCATTCGTCATTTTATGTGCTTGTGAGTTTTTCGAAGTGAAAAAATTAGATAAATGGAGCCGCACCTGTCTGCACCAAGGCGCTCTCGTCTGTACAGAGCTGGTGGCGACTTAAGATAACGAGGGGACCCTCCCACGTAATATAAACTGTTGATGATTGGTGATATTATCCTCTCTACTGGCCTATTTTCCCGCATTCACTGAGGTAAAGTTGAAAGTGTGAAGGGATTTGTGGGAGGGGCTTATGTTATTCTTTAAAGTGACCTTCCTTCGAACCACTTTTTTGTTTACTTTTTCTTTTCTCAATTTTGGAAATTAGAAAGGCTTCCCCTTGTGGAGGAAGCTAGTCGACGGGTTCGTATTGTAAATTCTGAAACCCCTCGCACTAAAAAACGGTCCTTAGTTTATCACAAAAAAGCAGAATTTGATGTTTGATAATAAATGCAACGAAAAACCTAAGCTTGCAACTATATACTTGAACTATCTCGACACTGATTGATACATCGTTAAATGTAGTTCACTATTGAATTTCAATTACATTTTGCATATGCATCTTGATAAAGAAATAAAGATACTCGAAAATATCTTTGATGCAATCGCAATACATTTTTATTGCGATACTGCACAGCCCTTACAATAGGTATATTCGCAAGAACGCTTCCGTTAAAATAGCGTCCTTAGTGCCAAGATAAATTATAACTGACATCTTGATACGCGTTTAGGTAAAGACAATTTCGATATTCGAGTTACTACCACATCAAAAGAGCGCGTCACATTGTTAAATAGCATTAATCATTTATTTAAATGGGCTGCTAAGCTTGGAATTAGTGGCAAATTCAAACAGTACTAGTTCTGTACGTTTGTTGATTCGTTGCCTTTATCATTTGTTTTAGCATGAATTTGCAAAGACAAAACACTACGGCCCCAGTCAGCCATTCAGAGCGATGCGGCGATTCACGTGACATCTCTACACTGGAGGAGTGCACATCAACTCCGCATTCTCATGTGCCTCGTTTGGGCGCTCTAACTTGCTTTTGTGGGCTTAGTGTACCTGCGGATTTCCCCAGCGGCACGAAACTATGACTACCTTAGTAAGTATATAAAACAAACTACGCAATTCAAAGCACAAAGATCACAATAAAGTTGCAATTCGTGTCAATACAAACATAGTAGGTATACATAATTTACGACGAGCAGAGGTATCTGTAGCCTGTAGGATAGACCTAAGAATAAATATCCAGGGAAACCAAAAACTGTCTCGCCAGATTGGGAGAATGCCTAAGTGATATTTTGACTAGCCTCGAAGCTAAATTTCTTTGAGGACTTTAACTCATAGGCGAAAGCTTTAGAGGAATTTTGCTTTAATGCTTTTTATAAAACGTTTTTATATATTCTTGTGATTGTATTTACGTGACATGATTTGTGCACGCACCGAAGTATTTGTTAAAAAAACGTTTCTCGAGTAATTATCGTAAAGAGGTCGTTCCGATAAGATATCTTTCTAAAGAGTACAGAACTATTAAAAGAAAGAAAATAAAACTAAAGCTCTCAGTGCAATAAAGTCCGGTATGTGTTCACATAATTTTGCAATCAATGATTTGGGGAAAAAACTGTTGGAATGTTGTGCGTCTAGCCCTTGGATTAAAATCCCCCGAAACTGTGGACATCTGCCTGTGATCTCTGGACACGTGATTCAAACTTGAACAAGGTCGGATTGTAAACAGGAACTCAGCCACCTGTGGTTGTTATTCCTTTTTCCTAACTAAAAAGAGTTGAGCCACATTCACTCGCGTATGATAAGGGTATTTTTAATTTTGCTGCTTTTTCTGTTGTTCCACGTGGCTTCAGTTATATTCGTACGATCACCAACTGCGCCCCCCCCCCCTAGCACACCTGCAGTTGATTGTAGGTTGAGTTGAACTATCGCGTTGCACGCTCTCGTCTCGAAAACCGAAACTTCACATGTGTTATAGGCTTTTTTCCTAGTTCCAAAGCCCATATCACACAACGTAAAAGCGTAGAAAATGAAATATATACCGTCTGTTTCAGGTAACGGCCAGGCTCTTTAAATTGACCGTGAAATTTGGTTTTTAACCTAGCGCTACGATTTTGTGCAGCGTTGCCCACAGATATGGTGAATTGTTTTTTGTTTACAAAATTTGCAAAGACCTGAGGAAAAATTAAAAGTATAAAAAGGCTTAACTTGTATGAAAATGCAGCGAAGCCACCGGTCTTCAAACAATAGGGCGCCCTATGGCTTGAAGACTGGTGGCTTCGGTGCGTTTCCATAGGAGTTAAGACTTTTCTTTCTTTTCTTTTCCTCAGGTAAATTCGCTCTTTGCAAATTTTACACAAAAAGAAATGCACCATCTGTGGGCAACGCTGCACAAAATCGTAGCGCGATAGGTTAAGAAACCGAATTTGGCGGTCAATTTAAAGAGCCTGGCCGCTATCTGCTACACCCGGTATAATGAAGCCACTTCAGAAATTCATCAATGGGAGAAATCAGTCGCAGACAGGCGACTCCTCCTTAACATAAAACTATTGTACACAACTGTCGTTTCTTTTTATACGGAGCTTATGTCAATGGCCAGTTGTAAAATGAGAGTAGCCCTTCTATTTCGCCAAAGTAAACAGGTAGCTTTGTCAGCGTCCTTTAAGAATGATGTTCATGGATAGCACGCGACATAATCAACTCTATATCATGAAATCTCAGACACCAGGCCGATTCTTTCTTTTGATCGAGCAAATAGCATTTTATATCCTGTTAACTCCACTCACACCCACTAAAGAGCATGCTACTCAAAATTGAAGCAATCACAACAGACATAATGAATGACTGTCAAAACCGCGACTTTTTGCAATCAGGAATACACCGCCTCAATTTTTACTTGCTGTTAGTGGAGAGGACACCTCCGCAGTGAACTGCGTCGTAGTGCGTGGAGAACGTAGCTTTGAAATAGTTGGAAGCGATTTCTTGCGTCATGTGGGACCACTCGGTTCGAACCACGTCTTTGTGAATTGTAACATCATACCATCATATTAAATACCGGAAGAAACACCTCATCGTAGAAAGGCCTGGCATACAGGCCAAACCAAATGTGCTTCGACCTGTCTAAAAAAGGCAGGCCAGAAAAGACAGAGCTTTTTTTGTGTTTTGTATATTATGATTGTCTGTCCCTTAATTATCTTGGTCTTTCGCCTCTTTCTGATTCGTGACTTTTTCGTGATATGGTGTTTCTTTTTATCACTTGCTAAATTATGTCCTTGAATCTCCACTGCGGCTGAGTAGAATATTATTTCGTGTTCCCGGCAGCAAAATAGGTCCACCTCTTCTTTTTTTTTTTGTTGCTGACTTCTAATGTGGTCCTCCGTTGACACGCGTGAGCTTATGTATGACACGTTATATAACTCAGATATAGAGTTTTTCTCTAATTTTAGAAGTTAAAATAAAGTACTTCAGTCAGTTTTACTCGATTGTGAAATGTTTATTCTACCGCATGCATGTGATTAAATACAAAATCATTTATTCTCGACGCATTAAGAAGGTAAACTGACTACTTTCTGAAATTCGTTCAGACTTCGATTAAACTTATTTGCTTAGCGCTTGTCGTTAACCTTGTACAACCGTGGTCACTTAGGGGGAACGTGCCGTAGTCCGGTGTGGAATGTATATAACCTTCTGCATCGCGCTCCTTGCACTCCTAATTGTAAGCGATGTTATCTTCGTCCTCAATAAAACCTCAAACATACGTACGCAACATTGGAGTCCTTCGTTTTATTTGTGGCATGCCATTCGACACCATTAACTAAAGTAGTGTTTGGTGTGCTTCCGCCTGAGATAAGGGTTAATTTCATGGAATTCGGTGCCTCTACGGTAGTTCCGTTGCGGTAGTACTGGTTCGCCAGAATGGGCCTAGACTGCATATCATTGAACGAAGATAATAAGACACATTTTATCATTTTTTGTGTGTAGGACAATAATATTAGTTTGGACGGTGTCATATTAAAAGTAGCAAAATACTGTGCGTTTGAAAAAAATATGTATAGTCGCTAGTTCAAGACACAGAATATTAAACATGTTGAGACTTCAAGTTCGCCTAAAAACGAAATAATTGATTTTATTCTTTATTTTATATATATTTTTGGAACACAATTCACTTTGGAGGTTTTAAGATCCTTATGGATGAGAAAATCTGGCTTACCGTTTTCGATATGTTATTCAGCCGATTATTTGTGGTAGGCGCTTCAAATATACAAACATACAGGCGACAATAAATTCTATACAACAAACAGAATACGTCTGACATATTCCGTGAAATAGTAAGAATATTTATAATAAATACAGCAATTTAAATTCTCTGTCACGAAGTGGGATAACTCAGGATGCTCACAAAAAGAATCCGGTCCGTCACACCTGCGTAGTTTGTTTAAAAAGCCGTGTATGGAGCAACTCCTTGTTTGTTGACTTCGCAGTATTATGTACAGAGCTGGACGTACATATGTCCTTTAAACATTGCCTCTGACTCACTCTCTGGGTATGCGGCATACATATTCTCAAATCATTGCAGTAATTTATCGATATTTTCCAAATCGTTTATATTGCCGCCCGCAGAGCCGAGAAAGCAACGCTCGGTCACGGTCTTCTAGAAGATTCCCATTCATTCTCGCACTAGTTGTAACTTTCCCTTTGCTTTGTTGTTCTCGAAAGTGCCAGTTCATCCTCGCCCCGAGCGCGCGACGCTCGAACTTTCTTTGCCGAACTTTCGAGATAACGACGCACTGTAGATAAGCAGCTACCCGCGACCTTGTCGAGGCAGTCTCGCTCGTGCTCTCTGTTGTCGCCGCCGAATCGCCGCCTGCTTTTCTGCTGCCTCGACGCTCTTTCGTTCTTTACTTATTTTTGGTTGGCACAAGTTCGCCTATTAAACCGTTATTTTTGAGTTCACTGCTCGTCTTCGTGTCACCTCCGTTCGTGACATTTCTGGTGGAGGTGCGGGGTAGAAGAAGGCCACGACGATGACCGCTCCACCCGTCGTTTACCTGCCCGTCGCCCCTCGGACTCCGACGCCTTTCCACGGGGAGATCCACGAGGACGTCGAGGACTGGATCCAACACTACGAGCGCGTGGCACGCCATAACGGATGGACCGCCGAGCAGTACCTGCAGAACCTCTACTTTTCGTTGGAGGGTACTGCGAGGCACTGGTTCGAGAACCACGAGGCTGCGCTCACGTCGTGGGACGCCTGCGTCACCGAGCTGAAGCGGGCGTTCATGAATCAGCATCGCAGGCAGCGGGCCGAAGACCTTCTCCAGGCGAGGACTCAAGGCCCCAACGAAACGGTCACCAGTTTCGTTGAAGACATCCTCCGCCTGAGCAGCCGCGCCGACCCGCAAGCCACCGACGAGAAGAAGTTACGCTTCCTTATGAGAGGCGTGAGAAGCGAAATCTTCGGCGGACTTATTCGCAACCCCCGACGACCGTCGAAGAATTTGTTGCCGAAGCAACAAACATCGAGCGGGCGTTAATGGCCCGAGCGCACCACTACCATCGGCTCCGCAGCGTCTCAACCTTGGCCTCGGCCCGCTCCGAGTTCAGCACTGGTGCCGACGAGCTTCGCGACATCATCCGAGACGTCGTCCGAGAGGAGCTCCGAAAGCTGCTCCCCGCTGCTGAGCGTCCGGCGTCGCTGTCAGTCGCCGAGATCGTGCGCGAGGAGGTGCAGCGAGCCGTCCAGCCGGAGTCTCCCGTCGACCTGCCACCACCGGAACAACCAACGGTGAGCTACGCCGCCATGGCCCGACGACCGCCACCTGCTGCCCGTCAACTTCCTGCGCCACAACGACGGGACGCACCAGCACAGCCGCACCCCCGACGTCTCGGCGATCGACGTCAGTACCTCCGGCAAGAACAACCGGCGCCCAGGAAGACCGACGTTTGGCGCACGGCCGATCGACGCCCGCTGTGTTACCACTGCGGGGAAGCTGACCACGTGTATCGGCGATGCCCGTACCGGCAGCTGGGGCTACGCGGCTTCCACCCCGACGACCCGCGCCCACGCTACGGTGAGCGACCACGCGAGATCGACGACTACCTACGACGTACACCCTCTCCGATGTCTGCGCCTCGACGTGGGTCCCGTTCGCCTTCACCTCGACGTTCTGCATCACCTGTCCATCGGCCCCGCCGAGAGAGCCTGTCTCCAGTGTCCCGCCGGGAAAACTGAGTGCGGCAATACCGGGAGGTGGTATTGCCGATGACGAACGACGCCAATATCCTCCACAAACGTCGGAGGGCTCCCACACTAGCGACGAGACGGATGGGAACGACGGTTCTGCGACGGTGTCGAATAACCTCGACGTTACCATCGACGGCCACGACGCGAAGGCACTCGTCGACACCGGAGCAGACTATTCCGTTTTAAGTGGGAAGCTCTCTCGCCGCCTTCGGAAAGTGATGACGCCGTGGGATGGCCCGAAAATACGAACCGCCGGCGGACATCTCATCACACCAGTGGGAAGGTGTACTGCGCGCGTGGACATCCACGGAGAGACCTGCCCCGTGAAATTCGTCGTCCTCAAGGACTGTTCGAGAGACGTCATCCTTGGCATGGACTTCCTCTGTGAGTACGGTGCCGTGATCGACCTTGGCGCAAACAGGTTGACGCTGCGAAAGCCCGTGCTACCTCCGGAGGGATCCAAAACGACGCCAGCCGCCGTCCGAGTCATTGCGGACCACGTGAACCTGCCGCCACGGTCGAGTGTTCTGGTGCCCGTCGTGACCGATGCAGTTGCCCGCGGGAAAGTCCTTCTGGAGGGCAGCGTCCAACTGCTTCTCGGAAGAGGAATAGGCGTCGCAAGGGGCGTAACGGAGCTGCAGGATGGACGTACTGTGGTCCTCGTGACGAACTTTCGACCGGAGGCGCAGCACCTCACGAAAGGTGCCGCTGTAGGACACGTTGAGGAACTCCGGGCCGACGCCGAAATCGCCGCGATCTCCGACGAGCCCTCGCCGTGTCAGCCGCACAGTACACCACCGCCGCAGCTCGACGTTAACCCCAAGCTCAGCGCCACGGAACGACGACAGCTCGGAGACCTCCTCGCCGAGTTCGGCGACTGCTTTGCGACGACGTCGAGGGTGCGCCAGACAACAGTGGCGAAACACCGCATCGTTACCAACGAGGACGCGCTCCCTGTGCATCGGCCGCCGTACCGGGTCTCCCCAAAGGAACGAGAGGCCATTCAGGAACAGGTGCAAGAGATGCTGAACGACGACATCATTCAGCCTTCGAGCAGCCCGTGGGCCTCTCCAGTCGTACTGGTGAAGAAGAAGGACGGAACGCTTCGATTCTGCGTTGACTACCGGCGGCTCAACGCGGTGACGAAGAAAGACGTGTATCCGCTCCCCCGCATCGACGACACGCTGGACCGGCTGCGCCACTCACGGTACTTTTCGTCGATGGACCTTAAGAGTGGCTACTGGCAGATCGAAGTCGACGAACGGGACCGAGAAAAGACTGCCTTCGTCACGCCCGACGGACTGTATGAGTTCAAGGTGATGCCCTTCGGACTCTGCACGGCGCCGGCAACGTTCCAACGTGTCATGGACACCGTCCTGGCAGGCCTCAAGTGGCAGAGCATGTCTCGTTTACCTCGACGACGTCGTGGTATTCTCGGCCAACTTCGACGAGCATTTGCGACGCCTTCGAGCCGTTCTTGAGGCTATCAGGACCGCAGGACTCACCCTGAAGCCGACGAAGTGCCGGTTTGCCTACGGCGAACTGAAGTTCCTGGGCCACGTTGTGAGCAACGAAGGTGTAAGTCCTGACCCTGAGAAAACTCGCGCCGTAGCTGCCTTTCCACCGCCCACCGACAAAAAGGCCGTCCGAAGATTCCTTGGACTTTGCGCATACTACCGGCGATTCGTTCAGGATTTCGCCAAGCTTTCTGCGCCGCTCACGCACCTTACGAAAGACGCCGTGAACTTCGAATGGGGTGGAGAACAACAACAGGCATTCGACGAACTGAAGCGACGGCTCCAGTCACCACCGATTCTCGGCCACTTCGACCAATCAGCCGAAACGGAAGTTCACACGGACGCCAGTAATACAGGTCTCGGAGCGGTACTGGTCCAACGACAAGACGGTGCGGAGCGCGTGATCGCATACGCTAGCCGGACGCTGTCGAACGCGGAACGCAATTACTCGACAACCGAGAAGGAATGTCTGGCCGTCGTCTGGGCCATCACGAAATTCCGCCCGTACTTGTACGGGAGTCCTTTTCGGGTGGTCACCGACCACCACTCGCTGTGTTGGTTAGCGAGCCTGAAGGACCCATCGGGACGCCTCGCTCGGTGGAGCCTACGACTGCAAGAGTACGACGTGACCGTGGTCTACAAGTCAGGCCAAAAACACAGCGACGCCGACTGCCTGTCCAGAGCCCCTGTCGAGTCAGCTACCGGATGTGCCAAAGACGACGGCGACGACGACGACCACTTTCTTGGCGCGGTGAGCATTCACGGTATGGCAGCGCTCCAGCGGGACGATCCTGAGTTGCGTGCACTGATCGACCACTTGGAGGGACGAGGGGGTACGATTCCCCGAGTCTTCTCACGTGACCTGCCAAGATTCGCCGTCCGGAGAGGTATCCTCTACAAAGAGAACTTCGGGGACAGCAACTCGACGTGGCTCCTGGTGATTCCTGCTAGTCTTCGAGAAGAGATCTTCCAAGCCTGCCACGACGACCCAACATCTGGTCACCTTGGCTACAGTAGGACTCTTGCACGGATCCGAGAGAAATACTACTGGCCCAAGCTCCCGAAGACTGTCCACCTCTACGTCCGTTCGTGCCACGAATGCCAACGACGCAAGAAACCACCGACGAAGCCGGCAGGTCTCCTGCAACCGATAGCGCCCCCGACTGCACCATTCCAGCAGATTGGAATGGATCTTCTCGGACCATTTCCGCCGTCGACGCAGGGAAACCGTTGGATAATCGTGGCAACTGATTATCTCACCAGGTACGCCGAGACAAAAGCACTCCCGTCGGGGACCGCCGTGGAAGTAGCCAAGTTCTTCGTGGAGTCTATCGTCCTCCGACACGGCGCTCCCCAAGTCCTGATTACGGACCGAGGATCCTCGTTCATGGCGCAACTGACACAAGAGATACTCCGCCTGAGCCACACCGACCACCGCCGGACCACGGCATACCACCCGCAGACCAACGGGCTGACGGAACGACTAAACAAGACCATCGCCGACATGATTTCGATATACGTGGACGTGGAACACAAGACGTGGGATGAAGTGTTGCCCTACGTCACGTTCGCGTACAATACGGCGATTCAAGAAACTACCGGCATTACACCTTTTCAGCTGGTGCACGGCAGAAAGGTGACGACGATGCTCGACGCCATGCTGCCCCACGACCCGACGGACGACAGCACCGACGACGCCCAGCTGGTCACCCAACGAGCAGAAGAAGTACGCCAGCTAGCCCGTCTTCGAATAAAGGACCAGCAACGTGTGGACGCTGGCCGGTACAACCTTCGTCGCCGCGACGTGGAGTTCCAGCCCGGAGACAGGGTGTGGGTGTGGACGCCCATTCGCCGCCGCGGACTCAGCGAGAAACTGTTAAAACGCTACTTCGGACCCTACAAGGTCATCCGCCGCCTTGGGGACTTGAACTACGAGGTGCTCCCCGACGGAACCCGACCATCAGGACGCCGCCAGCCACGACCCGAAGTCGTCCACGTAGTTCGACTGAAGCCGTTCTACGCACGATAGGATTGCGAGCACTGCATGTTTATTTCGTTTCACCGTAAAATTTTTTAGCCATTTCTGTTTTCCTTTCACGTTGCATCGGGACGATGCACTTTTAAAAGGGGGGATAATGCCGCCCGCAGAGCCGAGAAAGCAACGCTCGGTCACGGTCTTCTAGAAGATTCCCATTCATTCTCGCACTAGTTGTAACTTTCCCTTTGCTTTGTTGTTCTCGAAAGTGCCAGTTCATCCTCGCCCCGAGCGCGCGACGCTCGAACCTCCTTTGCCGAACTTTCGAGATAGCGACGCACTGTAGATAAGCAGCTACCCGCGACCTTGTCGAGTCAGACTCGCTCGCGCTCTCTGTTGTCGCCGCCGAATCGCCGCCTGCTTTTCTGCTGCCTCGACGCTCTTTCGTTCTTTACTTATTTTTGGTTGGCACAAGTTCGCCTATTAAACCTTTATTTTTGAGTTCACTGCTCGTCTTCGTGTCACCTCCGTTCGTGACAATATTACATTTTGACAACGCAATGCAGGTAAGTGGTGACCAGACATTTGGATAGGGTTGGTGCTACGTGGAAAGTATTCTGCGCATGATATCAGTCTGATAGGGTCTCGTAAGATTAAGGCTGGAGTACAGCTTACCTATTTCTTAGTTTACAAAAGGACGATGTCAAAAATAAGATGTAGAAAAAAAAACAGAATTTTAAAAATACGTGCCAATACAGTAATTTTAACAATTTGATCACTGATTTTGATGTTTTATCTGGCCAAATAATCTTAAAAGGACACCAAACATCGCAGTTTAGTTTTTGATTTATTAGTCTGAGCGCTGCACTTGCACAGCTGGAGAGCCTATTCCCATATTGCTCTGTGCCGGCCGTAAAATGTTGATGAAGTCACGAGACATGCGAAAAAGCTAGACTGTAGCACTCAAAAACATTCGCCTCACTATGTTCTGACCTTTTTGTTAAAAAAGGTCCTCCTAATAAGTATACACAAAAATATTAAACACATAAACGATACAAATATTTCCTCAAAAAACACTATTCTGTAGGAGTCATGTCTCAGTCTAGCTGAATGGCGGATTAAATAAAACGCTACTTGGTCTCACAATTTAAGGTGAGAGCCTTACTTTTCCCATTTTCGCGAAAAGGCGGTTGCGTTGCGCCCGAAAGATGCTCGCACCAATACGTCAGCAAGTACGCGCTTCAGAAATAAAACACAAAGGAAAGCACAACAATAGCAGATGCTTCGTCACGGAAGGCCTGCGGAAGCGCTCAAGGTTAAAGTGGACGCGCCTCAGAAATAAAACACAAAGAAAAGCACAGCAACGCGGATGCTACGTCACGGAAGCCGTCGTGAAGCTGGTGGGGTTCGCCGCGCCTGCGCAGTGGGGGAGCGTGATCGTGATGTCACCGCTGAAGCGCAGTGTGAAGAAGGAAGACTTGGCGCGCTGCTTCTAGGAATGCACTGCGTGTAGGGATGCCTTGGCATTCCTGCGCGTAAATAGTCTTAAGCGTCTCTGCCGATTTTTTTTTTCAAACATCATTGTGATGTTCTAATAGCAAATAGGTGTACCCTCTCACTCCGAAAACGTTGTTGCTCGCCTCATTCCATAAGTTATATCTACTGTAAAACCCTTAATGTTCACCAGTCCGTAATTTTCGCGAACTTCGTTAATTGAAAATTTCGCGAAATTTAAGGGCACGCGAAAATTTTGGTCCTTAAAAGCTTCAATGCAGGCGTCTTGAATTCGCGAAATTTAGTGGCCGCGATTATGTCCTCTTTGACTGTTTCGCGAAAAATGGGGGCCGCGAAAATAAAGGGTTTTACAGTATATATATTGGAATAAAAACGATAACTTGTGAACATTAAATATCTGAGATATCTAATGCCTTCATAAACTGCAACTTTCAAATAAATTGAAACAACCTCCCACTGGAATAAAAAGTTTTATACAAGCCGCAGGAGTAGTTTTTTTTTTCGTCGTAAAATTACTTTGGTGTGGTGTCTTCGCTACATGAGTAGCGAGGACTGAAAGTGAGGCACATAACACCATCACTCTGATTAAGATCCTCGCAAACATAGTGATGACAATCTGTAATATATTAAGTCAGATGGTGTAGTGGTCAAAACTTTAAACATATATAAACATGGCCAGATTTTGTAACAGATAGGATAAACTTGTTTCATATAATAACAAAAAAAATATGTATTTAATGTGTTCAAAACAACAACTGTGCTGTTGGTGCACTTCCACAAAAACACTATAAGAAACAAAAATATACATCATCGCCCCCAACACATGCTAATACGAAAATAGTACAAAACACAAAAATAAAATGAGTTCATAAAGAGCGAATTACTTAGGAGGCGGTGGAACTGGGGACGATGCACAGATGTTGAGATTCGGATTGGCGACACTGTATAAAGTGACTGGATCCAAGAAAGGGAAAAATACGTACGACCATATTAGAACAAAGCGAACACTTTTCGGAATAAAGCCACTGTTTTGCGAATAATATTCACTTCGATTTAGATGAACAAAGAATATATTTCGACTGCACCAAATACCACAAATTGTGTTTTTGGCTTTTTGTTCAAACTTTCTTGAGCATAATCTTCTTTTTCGTTTTTGCTTATTCCAACGTAGAGCTTACTATATAGCTTCCTACATTTGTACAGCCACTCTGCTCTTAGGTGCACCTACTATCTACAAATACTAATAAGCATCACTTTGTAAGAAGTTAATATAGATACCTGACACAGATAACTCTAGTTCACTACATATTAATACATTCCGTTAGAATTCGGGTATCATTTGTTAAACCTTATTGAAAGTGAAACAAATATTGTTCTAATTCTTACCTCTGCTTGGTAAGGGAAACTCAATTTATCACCAAGAATTTAACATAGATCAAGGATATGTACCCTGAATAGGATTTGTACAGCTGGTTTTATTCAAAACAACTCATTCACGGGCTTGTACAATGTCACTTGCCGAATTAATTACTTCGTTGATTAAAAGATAAAATTATTGTTGTATATTCATAGATTTCACAAACGAGGAGTGTTTTTGGCGTGTCATTCGGGGCTATACGGCGTACTTTAAACTGACCTTGTTCCACTTTTTTGTAGCACATGAAACTAAGAAGAATAATTGTATTGTGGTGGTTTATAATGAAAAGACTCTCCCTATGGGACAAAGAGAGATCACTAGTTTTATTTTGGCGGCTTATACTTTAAGAACTTTTCCTATGGGACTAAGATTGTTTTTTGTGTATAGGTAAACATAAAGTTAATAGCATTCATCTAGCGAGAAATATAGGATTCATTTTCTTCGATACAACGTCTATAATGCATGTCGTTTTTTGTGTAGACAATTACACATGCAATAATAAATAGAGCTTTGAAAAGCAGAAATATGTTTAGGGTGCACTATTTCCTGTCTTATATTTTCAGAATAAATTTTGGAAAGTGTAACAATGTAACACACTTTGTCAAATTATTACATTTTGGAAAAATCAGCAAGATGTTTTTCCGTATTTTTTTTTAAAGAAAACGTAATAGGCTGGGTAAAGACACCAACAGGGTGAGATATACATAATACGTAATTAATAAACTGATGGTAAGGATGTCTGCGTCAGCCTACCTTCACTCTCGTCTTGCCTGCGCTTTCTTTGCGTAGTGCTTTACGATAAATATGGAACTAGTCAGGATTATGTTATTTGTTCCGAGAGTTCCAGACAGTTATACAATCAGAAGCACGCACATACAACTGAGTGCTTTTCGTGTATGTCTTGATAACCAACAGCGTAAGCCAGTACGTCGAAAAGTGCAAATTCTGAATGCTTCATGTGAAATTAATAAAGTAACGAATACACATTGCCGAATTTACAGTTATCAACCTTCTGAAATATTTCCTTAGCACAAGAAAGTCAAAGTATTTCCTAGTTTTTTTCGTGTTTACGTACCAGGGTCTGGAGAATCATATCAGTTCTTGCGAATAAAATTAAAATTAAAAAACATCGATCCCGTGAAAACTGGGGTCGTGTTCGTTTTAAGCATGCTTAACACACTACCATAATTAAAGTCAACATTTAAAAATTTGTATGAAGTTTCAATCCTTCCGTCAATTAAGCGAACACACATTGTTCAACGAAATATGCTATTTTTGCCTGAGGTATCGAGCAGAACATTAACTACTTTATCAAATTTGAGTTCCATTTTGACCACTGGAGAAGTGACAAATGATAGCAGTGAGCGAAAATAAACAACTGTTAGATGGCTGATATGTAAATCAACAAATACTTGAATGTCTGAAGTTTTGGGACAGATTTTGGCCATTTTAAAGGTCAGATATATGCATTGATTTCTTGATATATTTGCTTCGCAACCCAATTCGTATGTCTATACTCTCCTTCCGATTGGAATTATTTCATGTATGCGCTAATTTTAACGCCCACTCTGATTTGTTTATTTATTGTGGAAGCAAAGACCGAGCGTCGTTTTTCAAAGTTATACAGGGTGTCCCTGAAAAAAACAACTTTACATGTTTTTTTTTTGCCGCAAGATTAATTTGGGTATCGCCAAACGCTCAGTCTTCACCCAAAAGTAGCGCTTTAGGTCTGAACCAGATGACAAAAAATTTATCACGAACCCATGTTTTATTCAAGTGATTTTTATTTTTTATTTTACATGGAAAAATGGTGATTGACGGACCTCTCGAATACATGAAGCCCTATGGCGCTAGAAACCGAAAACGGGCAAAAATGAGCCCCATTGTTTCGTTCAAATTAAAAGAAATTTATAACGTTTGAATAAACTGTTGGTTTACGCTGAAACGTTGGCATCTGGTTTGAACTTCTAGCGCCACCTTTGGGCGGAGAACGAGCGTTAGGCGTTGAGTAGTTTATTTTTGTGGTAAAAAAAAACTATGCATATTTCTTTTTGGGACACCCTGTAGATGCTTAAGTTCTACTATGTTTTCATTTCATGCTTGCCATTCTTGAAAGAAGGGTATTAAATATGCCTTGAATGGCATATTTAGTGCTGTTCAAGGACAAGGATCTTCATTGGGTCTCACGCAACTCATGTACGTTTAACGCTCTATCAAATCAAAATGTTTATTCATGGCCGAGAAAAACATTGCAGCTATTTCTCAGTAAGCGCTGCGAACAATACACTCAAATATGGCATCCACGGAATACTTCCTTAAGTTCGAGTTCACAGTTTTTCTTTCAGATTTAATATTTAGCATTTTTACCTGAACCTTGAAAAGAAAACAATGTTGCAAGTTCTTCCGATTATATTGCTGGCAAAACTCACTCTTTTTTCATTCAGATGTTTAACAATAACTGTTAAACTGTGCGACCATTCGCCCGCCCTATTTACCAGGCGGTGTTCGAGACCAGCCAATTAGAATTTCGGATGATGCCGCGAGTGCGAAAGCTATGGTTTGTATTTTATTTATTTCGGCTATATGCTGTGCTGCCAACACAAGAAAGGTGACTGCTGATAAGCCTTTTTATATTTGCTCACTTCCTCTCGTTACGCAAAACCGAGTCCGGACCTTCGCCAATAACTGGACGCTTCATACTCAAGGACATAAAGTTGATTGAAAATGCATTTAATTACAAAATAGGTGGGTGCTTTGTAAATTAAAAAGTATTACGAGACAGTGAACAAAACATTTTCTAATCTTTCGGTTCTACACTAATTTTACGTCTAACACTGTACAAGCATCCCCTTGGTGGCTTTATAATCGTAAAACTCTCTAAAATAATCAGGTAAAGACGAACAAAGAAACAAACACACCAATGGAAAAGTAGCACTGAGATTAGCTTCAGAGGTCGCGTTCCTGCAAATGTACTACCGATCAATATAGTTGAATATTTCTAAACAATTGCTGGTGCCTCAATTTATTTTATAAGGCTAAAATGAAATCTTCTTATCGAGGGATCTCGAGTAGTTTCGTCATTAGTGTCAATACCAAGGGCTGTCCTTTCTGGTACAATAAAGAGAGGTACAAACAACGAGGCAAAATAGAAAGAAATAAAATACAAAGAGGTGAATACAAAAATGTACTAGAAGGAAGACAAAGCCATTCTGTACAAAACGTTTTGTAAAAAATATTCTTCACAATCCACATGCTTTAGTCACAATCCTGCAGTAATTTTTGACTCCAATAACACCAGAAACATAAAGCTACATTAGAATATTTTTTTATATTTTGAACTAATTCATGTATCGATGAATAAATAAGAGAAATTTTTCGCCATACAATTTTGCACTATATTATGACTCCAGAGCCGTGGAGCGTTTGATTGTTTTGAGGTGTCAGAGGAATTAAGATTACGCACATGTACACTTCACACCTAAAGTGTTTTTAAAAAACCTGCGTTTTTACTGATATTATTGCTTTGCTGGGGACAAATATCACGCTTCATGCCGTGATTGAAGTCTCCTAAAGCCACGTATTTATTTAAAAGGTTTAAAGAGCGCGGACAAAAAATAATTAGAAAAGGAAACGGTGCGGTGATGAATTGGTTGTAATATATACGGTGCGCACATCGAGGACGACGTCTAGACCGACCTATAGGACTACATCTAGAACGACGTCAGGGGCAACGTCAAGGACGCCGTCGGGGACAATCTCTAGGAGGACCTCCATACGACATCTAAGATGACTCCAGGTCGACCTCTAGGACGACATCAAGGACGGCGTCTAGGACGGCGTCGAAGATGACGTCCTAGAAGACGTCAACCTTCACGTCGTTTTAGAGAACGACGTAAAGAACGACGTGTAAAACGAACTCTCGGATGACCTCGAGAACGACGTCTAAGAGGACGTCCAGTGGACGACGTCAACAACGACTTCTAGGACGATTTATAGAATGACCTTGATAGATGCTGCATGCCCTTATTGGCGCGCAGGGCCGAGGAAGCAACGCTAGGTCACGGACTTCTAGAAGGTTCTCGTTTATTCCTGCTCCGGACATAACTTCTATCAATTATTCCTGCTTCTGTTGTTCTAGAAAGTGCGTGTTCATTCGCGCCCCGAGCGCGCGACGCTCGAGCCTTTGTCGCCGAATCTTCGAGATAGTGACGCACTCTAGATAAGAGGCCGCCCGCGACCTTGTCGAGTCAGTCTCGCCCCAGCGTTCGAGTCTGCTCTTACGCCGACTTCGACGCCCGCGACGCTCTGCTGTTATCTTCTGTTCCCTTTTTATTTTTGGGCACAAGTTCGCCCGATTAAACGTTCAGTTTACTGAGTTATTCGCAGCCTCACCATTTGTCGTCCGCGACATTCTGGTGGAGGTGCGGGGTAACCAACGCATGTCCCTGCAGCGTACCCCTTCGAGGGCCCGTAGTGCAAGTCCGACACCAATCCCACGAAGACCCAACGAAGACCCCACCGAGACCCGAGCAAGCCGTCGCATCCAGGGCCTGCCCCCAGAGTGAGGTCAACTGCCAGAACCATCGAAGAAAGCCCGGTCGACGATGAACAGCCAGTCGGCGCAGACCGAGACCACCCCACCCGTCGTTTACCTGCCCGCAGCCCAACGAACCTCAACGACCTTCCATGGCGAGGCCCACGAGGATGTGGAGGACTGGCTTCAACACTATGAACGCGTAGCCCGCCATAATGAATGGACCAGGAAGCAGCGCCTCCAAAACCTCTACTTCTCTTTGAAGGGCACCGCGAGGCAGTTGTTCGAGAACCACGAGGCTTCGTTCACGTCGTGGGACACCTGTGTGGCCGAGCTGCAGCGGACCTTCGCCACCCAACACCGACGGGAGAGGGCGGAGGAAATCTTCTTCGGATTCGAACCCAGACTTACCGAAAAATCCGGTATAACTTTTCGCTATCTGGATTATGGAACCGGAAATCTATCTGGATTCTATCTGGACTCTATCTGGGATTTAGGTTTTCAGAAATTATTCCTTTTTCTGCAATCTGGATTTCGCGTTTCCAGAAACAAATTTCCGGTTCCATAATCCGGATAGTGAAAAGTTATACCGGATTTTTCGGTAGGAGGGACCCAACGAAAGCGTCACGAGTTTCGTGGAAGATGTCCTGCGCCTTCGCGCCCGTGCCGACCCACTAGCCTCGAACGACAAGAAGCTGCGGGTCCTCATGCGCGGGGTGAGGGACGACATCTTCGGAGGCCTCGTCCGCAACCCACCGGCAACCGTCGACGCATTCGTCACCGAGGCAACCAACATCGAGCGCGCGCTTCAAGCGCGCGCTTCTCACTACCAGCGACATCCAGGCGTCGCTGCACCCAGGCTGCTTAACGCCGAAAACACTCCGGGTACGCTGGACATCCGGGAAAATATACGGGAGGCCGTCCGGGAGGAACTACGAAGGTTGCTGCCAACCGCCAGTCGTCCGCCAACCCTTTCCATCGCCGAGGCTGTCCGAGAAGAAGTGCATCGGGTGCTCCAACCAGAGGTACCCGTCACCACGGTGGCAACGGCGGAACCGACGTTGAGCTACGCTGCCATGGCCCGACGACCGCCGCAAGCTCCCCGCCAAGCCACGGCGCCACCCCGAAGAGACGCCCCAATGCCGCAGTACCCCCGACGCCACGAAGATCAGGCGCACGTTCGCCCAGAGCAACCTGCGCCGAGGAAGACCGACGTCTGGAGGGCGGCTCGACCGACGCCCGCTGTGTTAACACTGTGGTGAAGCGGACCACATCTTCCGACGATGCCCCTACCGCCAGCTCGGCCTACGAGGGCTTGCACCCAACGACCCTCGCCCACGTCTCGGAGAGCGACCTCGGGACATCGAGGACTACCTCTGCCGCTCTTCATCTCCTGAGCCGACTCACCGCCGAGGATTCCGCTCACCGTCTCCTGACGCTCGCCATCGCCCTTCCGCCGGTCTCGCCGAGACAGCCTGTCACCCATCGCTTCCCGTCGGGAAAACTAGGCGCGGCAATGCCGGGAGGTGGTGTTGCCGAAGACGAACGATGCCAAGATCCTCCAAGATCGTCGGAGCACTCCCACTCTAACGCCGCAACGCCCCGAAACGACGTTTCGGCAAGAGTGTCGAATAACCTCAACGTTATCATCGACGGCCACGACGCGACGGCACTCGTCGACACCGGAGCAGACTACTCCGTTTTGAGTGGGAGACTCTCTCGCCGCCTTCGGAAAGTTACGACGTCGTGGGACGGACCGCAGATATCGAACCGCCGGCGGACATCTCATCACACCTATCGGCAGGTGCACTGCTCGCGTTGAGATCCACGGTGAAACCTGCCCTGTGAAGTTCGTTGTTCTGCAAGACTGTTCGAGGGACGTCATTCTCGGAATGGACTTCTTGTGCGATTACGGCGCCATCATCGACCTTGCGGAGAACAAGCTGACGCTTCGGAAACCTATCCAATCGGCGGAAAATCCCGAAGCGACGTTAGCTGCAGTGCGAGTCCTTACCAGCCACGTAAACCTGCCGCCGCTGTCGAGCGTCTTTGTGCCCGTCGGGACCGAAGAAGCCACCTGCGGTGTAGCACTGTTGGAAGGAAGCATCCAACCTCTCCTTGGACGAGGGATTGGCTTTGCAAGAGACGTAACCGAGCTCCAGGACGGGCGTACCGTAGCCCTTGTCACCAACCTCCGGCAAAAGTCGCAGCACCTTACAAAGGGTACAGCTGTGGGCTATGTCGAGGAAATTCAGGACTCAGCCGCGATCGCCGCGATCTCAGGAGACGAATCTCCGACGCAGCACAAGAGAACAACGCCGTCAGAGCTCGACATCGACCCGTCCCTCCCAGCCCCACAACGACGACAACTCAGTGACCTTCTCGCCGAGTTCAGTGAGTGCTTCTCCGCGTCGTCAAAGGTGCGCCAAACGACGGTTGCGAAACATCGAATAATTACTGATGACGACGCACTCCCTGTGCATCGGCCACCGTACCGAGTCTCCATGAAACAAAGGGAAGCCATCCAGAAGCAAGTTCAATAAATGCTTGATGACGACATCGTCCAACCCTCAAACAGTCCGTGGGCTTCCCCAGTAGTCCTGGTGAAGAAGAAAGACGGAACCCTGAGGTTCTGCGTGGACTATCGCCGGGTGAACGCATTAACAAAAAAGGACATCTATCCGCTGCCCCGCATCGACGACACCCTGGACCGGCTGCGCCACGCCCGATACTTTTCGTCGATGGACTTGAAGAGCGGGTACTGGCTGATTGAGGTCGACGAACGAGATCGTAAGAAGACGGCCTTCGTCACGCCGGGCGGACTGTATGAATTTAAAGTAATGCCCTTCGGGCTGTGCACAGCGCCGGCAACCTTCCAGCGCGTTATGGACACCGTCCTTCCCGGCTTGAAATGGCAAAGCTGTCTCGTCTACTTCGACGACGTTGTGGTGTTGGCAAGCGAATTCGACGAGCACCTGAGACGACTGCGAGCCGTGCTACGGGCCTTCAAGTCTGCTGGACTGACACTCAAGCCTTCCAAGTGTCGGTTCGCCTATGGTGAGC
The DNA here is from genome assembly GCA_037355805.1 of Ixodes ricinus. Taxonomy (NCBI): domain Eukaryota; kingdom Metazoa; phylum Arthropoda; class Arachnida; order Ixodida; family Ixodidae; genus Ixodes; species Ixodes ricinus. Next base: position 160,783 of record JAZHYW010009559.1, read on the forward strand.
TGAAATTCTTGGGCCACGTAGTGAGTGCTCAGCGTGTAAGCCCTGATCCTGCAAAGACGTCCGCTGTCGCCGAATTCCCGAAGCCATCAGACAAGAAGGCCGTTCGAAGATTCCTTGGGCTGTGCGCCTACTACAGACGTTTCGTTCGTGACTTTGCACAAATGTCTGCACCGCTGACGCATCTGACAAAGGACGACGTGCAGTTCCAGTGGGGAGAGGAGCAAGAACATGCGTTCGACGAACTCAAGCGAAGGCTCCAGTCGCCCCCTATCTTCGGGCATTTTGATCAGTCGGCGGAGACAGAAATCCACACGGACGCGAGCAATACCGGTCTCGGTGCGGTACTCGTTCAGCGACAAGAAGGGGCAGAGAGAGTAATCGCTTACGCAAGCCGGGCGCTGTCTAAGGCAGTACAAAATTATTCAACGACCGACAAGAGAATGCCTTGCTGTCATCTGGGCGATAACCAAGTTCCGTCCGTACTTGTACGGCATCCCGTTCCGCGTGGTCACAGACCACCACGCCCTCTGCTGGCTCGCAAACCTCAAGGATCCGTCATGACGCCAAGCCCGCTGGAGTCTTCGACTGCAAGAATTCGACTTAACCATTGTGCATAAGTCCGGCCGCAAGCATAATTACGCTGACTGTTTGTCTAGGGCTCCAGCCGAACCTCCCATTGCCGGCGCCGACGACGATGACGACGAATGTTTCCTAGGTGCCGTGGACACCGACCACATGGCAGGACTACAACGAGACGATCCTGAGCTGCGCGCCCTGATTGAGCATCTAGAAGAACGAGGAAGTACCGTTCCTCGTGTCTTTTCACAAGCCCTGCCAACCTTCGCTATTTGACGAGGTGTACTTTATGAGAAGAATTTCGGAACCAGTAATTCGCCGTGGCTTCTGGTAGTCCCTACCAGCCTTCGAGAAGAGATTTTTTAAGCCTGCCACGACGACGCTACTTCAGGACACCTCGGTTACAGCCGGACACTAGCCCGAATACGTGAAAGATGCTACTGGCCCAAGCTTCCGAAGACCATCCATCTCTACACAAGATCGTGCCATGAGTGCCAGCGACGCAAGAAACCGCCGTCAAAGCCAGCAGGTCTCCTTCAGCCGATTACCCCGCCAACCAAGCCGTTCCAGCAAATTGGAATGAACTTGCTGGGTCCTTTTCCACCGTCGACAATGGGGAACCGCTGGATAATCGTCGCCACAGATAATCTTACTCGTTACGCCGAGACGAAAGCCCTTCCGTCGGGGACAGCTGTCGAAGTCGCCAAGTTCTTCATCGAGTCCATCGTCCTCCGGCATGGCGCCCCCGAAGTACTGATCACAGACCGAGGGTCATCGTTTATGGCACAGTTGACCCAAGAGATCCTTCGTCTAAGCCACACGGACCACCGTCGAACAACTGCATACCATCCCCAGACCAACGGGTTGACGGAGCGGCTCCACAAAACAATCGCCGACATGGTCTCTATGTACGTCGACGTGGAGCACAAGACCTGGGACGAAGTGCTGCCCTACGTCACGTTTGCCTACAACACGGCAGTGCAAGAGACCACAGGAGTGACGCCCTTCCAGCTCGTGTATGGCCGGACGGTGACGACTATGCTAGACTCCATGTTGCCGCATGAGCCAGTCGACAACGGGAGCGATGACGCCCAGGTAGTTGCTCAACGGGCGGAAGAGGTCGGCCAGCTAGCCAGACTACGGATTCAAGACCAGCAACATGTCGACGCCGGCCGCTACAATCTTCGCCGGCGTGACGCCCACTTTCATCCCGGAGACCGTATGGGTGTGGACACCAATTCGGCGACGTGGGCTCGGCGAAAAACTTCTCAAGCGCTACTTTGGACCCTACAAGGTTCTTCGCCGTCTCGGGGACTTAATCTACGAGGTGCTTCCCGACGGAATTCGACCATCAAGACGACGCCAGCCGCGACCCGAAGTAGTCCACGTCGTGCGCCTCAAGCCGTATTACGAACGATAGAACTTTGGACTCTCGTCAAACTGTGAACTGTGGCTCGCAATTCTGCTGTCCTTTTGTTGTGGATTTGTGTTTTCGGTTTGTGCTGCATCGGGACGATGTGCTCTTAAAGAGGGGGGGGGGAGGTAATGCCGCGCGCAGGGCCGAGAAACCAACGCTCGGTCACGGACTTCTAGAAGGTTCTCGTTTATTCTTGCTCCGGACATAACTTCTATCATTTATTCCTGCTTTTGTTGTTCTAGAAAGTGCATGTTCATTCTCGACCCCGAGCGCGCGACGCTCGAGCCTTTTTCGCCAAATCTTCGAGATAGTGACGCACTCCAGATAAGAGGCCTCCCGCGACCTTGTAGAGTCAGTCTCGCCCCAGCGTTCGACTCTGCTGCTTACGCCGACTTCGACGCCCGCGACGCTCTGCTGTTATCTTCTGTTTCCTTTTTATTTTTGGGCACAAGTTCGCCCCATTAAACGTTCAGTTTACTCAGTTATTCGCCGCCTCATCACGACAATATGTCCTATCATTTATGCCAGTTTGGCCAATACAGCATTTGCCACATAATAGGGCAATGTCAAGAAAAAACTTCCTTACGTGTTCCATAGTGTCTTGTGAGAGATATTGCGAATTCTCTTCAGGTCGGAGTTGCGATTTATTTGCGGCACATAGAATACGCTTTGTTTTGGTGCAGGAACACGACCCTAATGTCCTGCCTCGCGGCCTACGCAATCTAGGATCAAGTAGAGGAAGGAGCATTAAAATTATAGTTTGTAGTCCAGCAATATATCTCTCTTTCTTCTATCTCTTATTTTTACGGTTTCTTTCGTCTCCCAAGTTCAAGCTGGCTTTACCTACTCAAACCAGTAACTCAAAATGTGACTTTGAATACGCGACCTTGCAGTTCCGCCACGGGCGTTACGTGACCTTGATTACGTGATCGTGAGTGTGGTGGCACCTATAAAGCTACCGCTCTAAAAAATAAAACAAGGAAAGCATGCAGACAACAGAACAGGCGCTAACTCTCGACTAATTTTAAACCTTTTAATTAATATGAACCGACTAGCGCAGCCCGAAGTTTTAATGACATGTATTTAGTTGACTTGTGTTTTAATAGGCCATTAAGAGCTGGAGTAGAGTTCCTTTTAAGCTTGAAAGTAGCTACAAAAACTTGGAGGGCGCTGAAGCTTTACCTTCAAAGGATAATTGCAAAGAAAAAAATGTTTTTTTTTTAAATAGCCTAATTGGGACAAGCATGTCACAAAACAAATCTTCCGCGAAAACAAAAGAAGTTCTTAGCAATATTTACACCAGAGGACGTAATTTAGTCGGAGTCATAACCTCTCCACATTTGAAACTCCCGCCGCTTTCGACCCGCGCGGAGGAGAAGTACGCCCCGTCCCTCACTCTTGGATTTGCTCTTTGATTGACTTGGCTGCGGAGTACGCAGCTTCTCGACTTCCGGTGCGTCCGCGGATTTGGCGGGGGCGGGGGGAAGGTTCTGCCGTGTACGCTGGAAGCTAGGGCCGGTTTGCTTTCGTTGTTTTTGGTTGGTCGAGGAAAATGTGGCAACAACACATGTTCAACATGGCGCCGGTATTGTTCTGGTTTGACAGGACGCGAGAAGCTTCGCGGTTTGCGAGCACATGTAGCGAAGACGTGACTGAGAAGTGCTCCTGTGATGTTCCCGGAAGACGGAAAGTATCATTCGTAATCGTCGTGTGTGCTTTGAAAGCGAAGGGAGTCTAGGGTCCACGAATGCGCTACCACAAGCCAACGTTCACGACAGCGCTGCGTTTACTTCGGCGATCTCGTTCTGTTTGGTGCAACACCTCGCTGCGACAAAGAACTGAAACGTTCGTGGTGTGTGGTGCGGGGCTCCGAAGTAGAAAGAAACCCAAACTAACACGGAGCGCAAATTGGTTGTTGTGGGGCTGAGGTTCAACGAGTTCAGTCTCGTCATCATCAGCTGATCCGGTCCAGCTGGTCCGGGAGGACGCAGCGAATTGTGGCAGCGAGCGTGTTTAAAAATAAATCTTCCTTCGTTTCGTTTCAAAATGTGGAAGATTCCCGATGCATACCATGATTAAAAAGCTGCGGGGCGTTTTGAACAAAATTACGTCGTTTTAATTGAACAATGGACTCCGGATTGTTGTCCAAAGTCTGCCGTTTTTATGCTTCGTGTTGTTGGACTGCGTTTGCACAGCGACGTGTTTGCACAATGACGCACACCGCTCGAGTAGATGATTCGGTCCTGCAAACGACCGGTTATACAGAATTTCAGGGAAACTTAAGTCACCACCGATATTTTCCTCTAAATCTCGTGCGAGTTTGTTGCGCTCATCATGCGGTGTGAATAAATTTGGGCAAGATTTCCTACCTGCCCACAGATGCATGATCTGAGACCATTTTTTACGTAGTGAACATAGTGCTCTTTCGTTATTTTGAGAAGAAGCGTTGGTGCATTTATTATGGTACAATCACCTGAGAGTTCCGAAATTGGGGAGCGCGATGAAACCTTCCCAACTTTGTCTCTTTCCTGTCTGGCACTGCCCCTAGTTTCAAGTTGCAGTTGCAGTAGGCATACCTACTAGCACGTACAAACTGCTCTAAGGCAGGCAAAAGACTGGGAAGTCAGGACGGTCCGGACTCCGTGTTTCGCAAGGTGACTGGGGACGTACTTTTGTGAGGTATGCGGAATATGCAAACGATTTTGTTATGCCCGTCGCTTGCGTCTATCAAGAAATACGAAGAAGATGATCTACAAAGGCGTAATCGCAAGCCAAGATTTACGATAACAGTACACGTTCAATTCAAACAACTTTACGTGAGATGGTTCGGAAGCCAAGAAAAATTACACCATCTTCTTGAGGGAAACCATGGGGTGATGCGGAGCATCGTGGTGGTTCCGAGGAAAGAGTCAGTTGCGTGCTGACGTCGAGAGATGGCGCCACCGACTGCCCTAGCGTAACCCCCTACGCGAGCCTTCGTCGCGGCTCGCGGCAGAGAAACTTGGAACGCTCGCCGCTCGCCGTTTATTTTTTTTTTCACACTTGAAGGAGAGGAGAATAGAGAGGAGAGTTGCGCGTCCGCGCGCGGTGTGAGTAGAAGCGAACGCACGCGCAGTGCACGCAGCTGGTGGAGAGAGAGAGCGGAGAGAGTAACGCGCAGCTGTTGGAGAGAGGGAAGGAGGAGAGTTGCGCGTGCGTAGTGTGAGTGCGGACTACAAGGCCGCGGGACATAGACCCGAGCAAGAGATGCTCCGCATCTAAAGAAAATCTGTCGTCTAACTCAGAATTTGGACGTCCGAAGGCTTCTGCGGACAGCTGTTACGTAATAACCTGGCCGTGCCAGAGTTTTTGCAGTAACAGCTGTGTCTCAGTCGCGGTACGTTCGTTGCGCGCCGGTGGAAATCTCGTAAGGCCTCCGGAGCGAAATGACGAGAAAATAGCTGGACTCGTTTGTCGCTGCGCGAACGTCCGATTGCCTGCAGCCAAATAGCATTCAGCATGTGATCTTTCGGGGCGACATGGTTGCTGGAAGACTTGATTTCGCGATTACTCATCTCGCAGCACTTTACAGAGCAACGGCGCCGCTTTACAGGAGGTGACAGCTCCAAAAAGACGGCATTTGCAAGCGCAAGCAAAAAAAACAAAAAAGCACGCTGAGAAAGCAAAGAGGAAAACGAAAGTAACAAACAGCGCTATGAAAGCCAAAACCCTGCGTCGCTTCCTATGACTTACAATGGCGACAGGCGCCAAACACACATACTTCACTTGAGGAAGTCTCACTCAAGCACCTGGGTCAACACGAAAGACTGCTCACTTCGGCGAAACGACTAGTTGAGGTTGGCGGACAGGTGGGAGCAGGGGACTTCGGCGGCCATAAAAGATTGGCGCAGCTTTTGTTTGTTATGGTGAATCCAAACGGAAGTGTTACCCGTCTTGTAACCTTTTGTAAAAATAATAACTCTCATTACATGGGTTATTCTTCAAAAATACAAATATGCCGCTCAAAGAAAATTACAACATATAACAAGGGTTTAACAACCAAGATCTAAGCTGCCAATCAAATTCTTAGCCAATAGCAGCGTAATTGTTGCTAAACATCACTGAACATGAAATTTGTGGCGCGCGATTTAAAACGGAGGAAATAGCCGCAAACTAAAATCAGTCTCACGCAATACATATTGCTGTAATTTTTTATTTCTCGCGGAAAAATTGTTTGTGCACATTCTTGTCCAAGTTAGGCTGTTTAAAAAGAACATTTTTTCTTTGCAGTTACCCTTTACGAGTGGCACACGATAGCGTTATCGGGCCCCGTTCGCAGAGCGTTCAATTAAGGGCATTTTCGTAGATGTTTTTCGAAGTCCCGCAACGCTCTCCTCAACCCACTCCGATACCCGGAACTGTACAGTCAAGGCCATGGGCGCGAAGGCGCAGTAGTGGCTTCTTCGTTGCGAAGGCTTAGCGGAGGGGAAAGGCGGTCTGCGAAAACTCCTTATTAAACCCGCGCTCGTTTCCAAGCCGTGCAAGCGTGTGTGCGTGGTCTAGTCGGTATCCTTACGTGTCACGTGACGTCACATGAAGTCACGAGTTTTCATTGAAATTTTCCCGCCATATTTGGCGGGAAAATTTTCCGCTAAATTTGGCGTGTAACGTTTTGTTAAGTTTTGAAGTAAACTTTAGCGGGTCGATAGAGGTCATAACGTCACAGCCACGTGTGACGTCACATGCAGCTGCGCACGTTGCATTATGGGAATTTTCGGTCCCACCGACGCCGACGCCGAACGCCTGAATTTTTGCGATACAAGCTCCTAAACGCTTTCGCGTTAAAAGAATTCTTCCCTTTGTCGTACAAGCGCGACAGAGGTATTGGTAACACAAATTGTACTCTGTTAGTGTAGAAAATATGTGTACACATGTGTAGACTGGACGACGCAAAGCGGCCCTGTGTCACGCAAGTCAAGCGCATGAGCGCTCCGTGGATATCTTACTGGTGGGTTCCATCTTCTTCGGTTGCTGTGCAAATGCGACTTTCTCAGAGCCTCTTGGACTATGAGAGGCGGTAGATGGAGCATTCGGAAAACAGAACAATTGTCACGCGGCAGCACCAAGGAGAGGCCCGTCACCCCCTCGTCGCATAAGAGGACCAAACTCACGGAACTATCTCAACCCGTTGCGCCAAAGTAGTCTCTCTTTCTTGTTTTTCTGCTTTTCTTGCGCTCTTTCTTTGGGGAAACTTGGAGAGTGCTCGTCTCACAGAGTAGACCACCGATGTACGTCTAAACTCCTGATGATTTATCCCCGCCGAAAGTAACCCGGATGCACTCAAGGAAGTGGTTCGGATGGCACTTGTTTCCCATCATTGAGGTGACGAGCGCTGCGTCAACGTTCCGTCGGAAGTCGGCCTTTTCGACTTTCGTTTCTGCCATCCAACCGGATCTGGTTAGGTGCCAGCCATACAACACATTCTGTGCTAAAAGACAGCCCTACTCAATAAATTATAAGGACATTCCTTTTTAACCTAAAAATGCAATTCAGTGCTGTCAAATATAATACGAAACGTACGACAAGCTACATCCTGTCGTGAGCTAACTCTGCCACAAACGAGCAATGCACCATTTATATATTTTATGCTAGGGATTAAACACTATTCATTCATAAGTGTTCCTACATATGCCACGTGCTTTGGGAGGTCGCGAGTATAACTCATGGCCTTTTAAACGTGGTAAAAGTCACGCTGACATTATTTACAGATATTGCTTTAACAATGAACGTAGAAGACGCAGATTCACTTCATTCATTTTCTTTCTTCTGTACGTCAGTTGAAGGTTGAAAAACAAAACCCTATGGATTCCGTGCTTGCTTTAGGCACCTATACACGGTACTATTTGACAGAATAAAATTTATTCATTTTTAGCTAACGTGAGCACATGCACTGCAGCCAATGTACCTAATATTGAGCTTGCACAATGGTCAGTACGTGGAGATCTTCGCAGCCGTACCATCTACGAACAAGGTGTTCAAGAAGCCTCAATCATACAAGCCTTTCAATACACTTATTCTTTACACTCCAAGAAATGGATCGCGGTCGTATGAAAATTTTACCTTCATGCAAAGCGGCTCAAAATCGACCGACTTTGTAATAACATCACGTTGTTATTCGCTTTGTATCGTTCGGGACTATCGCACGTATCCTCGAGCTTGATATAAATTTACCACATAAAAGAGCTCGCCAAAGTCACGGGAAGTGTATGTTTTCAGTTGCACCTGCATGAGGTTTCGTGCAGTTGGGTTAGAGCAATTAAACTGTATCACAATTTGTGGGGATAAAACTAAAAGATAAAAGAATATATAGATATAGTTCAAGTTAACCAAGGTCGTTTTTCTAGGCACGTGTGCTACAGGATTTTACTTGTTTAAGTTTTGCCGCAGGGCCATATCTGAGAAACAAACGTCAGTCAAAGACGAAGCATTAATAATTCCACTTGCATTCCGCAAACTCTAAACAAGATACCGAAAATTATTTTGATTATGAGCACGTGCAGAAAACGAATGTGTAACACGATAACACTCACTCATTTTCTAAACGTTGGTAGCTAACTGTTAAGCCAGCCGAATTGCGGAGAACATTTTTGTAGTCCATAGCCATTCGGAATATTCCTGGTTTCATTTGAGCGAGAGTTTTATCACTCGAAAAAGGCAGCGGCATTATATATAATATATTCATTTTTTATGAAGTTCGCATTTCGGTCAGTCGTTTGCCAAGAATCGTAATTTCTGCATCATTTATATATCGAGAAATGTATACCCTGTTCAAATGCCCAGAGAGCACCCACAGAGAATTTATGTGGGGTCCGACAGGTCTCTATGGGACACCTGTAGGTTGTGTGGGTATCCCAAAATCTCCGTGGGGAGATGACCGTGGGTCTATGAGGCGTGTGGGGGATTGTGCGGGTTGCTTTAGGTAACCCACACACCCTGTGGAGTAGGACCAGACGTGTAAAAATCCGTCAAAAGTAACAAAATTACTTGTGTTTTTTTCTAACTTTTAGCAGTAAGTTTGTAAGGAAATGATTGCATATTTCCTAGAGTAATTGTAAAGGAATTATCTTATATATTTATGAAACATATTTGTTGTAAACCCTTACATATTTATTCACGCCCCTCCCCCCCCCCCCGGGCACAAAATTTTTGTTTCTTTATTTCGCTTAAGTCGAGGGCGGTAACGCTGTCACCCTGTCACGCGCAGTGACCAGCGCAAAAGAAAGCTTGGCACTCTTCAGTTTCATAAAGCCTTTCTTTACAACACCAAGCTCGAGTTTTTTGTTGTTTTTTACCCTAACAACAAAGCCGGAAGATCCAAATGGGTATTTCTACAAAAGAAAAAAAGAACTGGGGTGAGCTATATCCGCTTTTTCTAGTCCTTGTGTTTGTATTTGAGATAGAATACTAAGATGACACCGAGTGATTGTAGCCTCTGCGAGAAGCTCGAGGCAGTAAGTGCACAGAACAAGAATTAACAGTATCTCTCTCGGTTATAGTGAATACGACCATTTTCATAATCGCACAACAGGAGAAAACGTTCTGTCTACCGTAAAATCCACTAAAAGCGATGTCATAATAAGTGAAGGCGTTATTGCCACAAGCATCCTCATCTCTTTCCGCACAAAAGGTATTAAAACACTTCTCATCTTTTAGAAAACAGGATTTATTTTTTCTGCCTCTTTTCACCTTCTACACCCAAGTTTTGAAAGCCACTTACTTTGCTTGTAGTCCAACCTCTGGGGTTGGCCCACTTTGTAAATTCTACTTCCAGCCAGGTTATCTGCATCTGTCACCCTTAATGTGCGTGACCTTTTTGCGAGCTCATCGGAAATGGTATTGGTCTCTTTCTTTTTGGTCTCATGTTTCTACCCCAGCAGGACACATCTCAAACAAATATTTTAACAAATAAAACGAAATGGTAGATGACGTATTCTTGAAATTCTGGGCATGAGGGGAGTGAAACTCGCGAGTGGGGCTAGGGTGGTGCTTAATTATCTGCCCTTCGTAGCCCGTGGCTTCACCAGACGTATATCTGGAGAACACCGGAGTGCACTACAGCCGGCCCGTGCTCCATACGTTTTTGAACGGCATCAAGAAGGGTACACACGGAAAACGGGCGTTTACATTGCCTTGTTTAACCGATGTTGTAATTGTTGATAATCTTTCTTTTTATTACTTAAATGTTTATAATGAAAAGGCTTTTCTTATTCAACAACATATCAACCGAGGCTCGACCTGTTCAGAGCCAAAAGAAGAATATTGATAGACACCTTAAGTAAAGGTTCGTTCGTTCGTTGGTGGTGTTACTTTGGTCCTGCCAAGTTTGGCAGGCTGATGGTCGTTGAAGTTCTCAGGAGGCGACGGAGACTTTGCGAGTTCTTTGGCGAACCAATTTATTTTACAAACTATGTACATCTGTACAAAGTAGGGGAAGTTGGCATACTCGGATCGAACAGGTCTTACAGATGTCCAAATCAGTCCAAATATCGACCTCCTCGCCCCGTCCGAGGCTTTTGAAGGCACTCACTCCCTCGCCCTCAGGGAAGTTTTAACCAATGGTTTCAAACTTTTTCGAAATCACGTGGCGTCAACCCTCCAATGGTCAGCTGGGGGTCGACCCGGCCGTACATCAAGTTTGCAACGGCCACGGCTGACAGCTCCGTAACATTGGCACAGCCTTGGGTTCCAGACAGAGTGGCGCCACACCAGAGCTCCTGGCCCGAAACTCGATCGTCGCCAGCGTACCCTGTGGGACGCTGGAGCACACAAGAAAACACGCGCACACACAAAACAAAAACGCCCCCTTCGCGGAAGAGACAACGTCTTCGCCGCGGGGTGCCTGCTCGGGAGGACCGCGGTCACCCGTCGAAAGTAAAAAAAAACAACGACAGCCAGGGTGCGTCCGCTTCCCTCTTCCCCACACCCCCGCGCGGCCGTGGAATGAGGACCACCCGGCGAGGGGGTCCCTCGCGACTCCTTTACACCTTATTTACTATTTATTTTCACCTTGCTGTTACCAACTTTGATACCGCATATATTTGATATATTTGAAGGTATAGTTAGATATACATAATCAATTCTTATTTTATGTTTGGCCAGTTGTATGACAACTTATACAGCTTCGCGATTCCGACAGTATCAGGCACCGGATGCAACGACGAAGCTTTGCTTCGATCTTCAGGGTAAAATGTACTTCCAGTGCTTCGCTGAAGGTGCACAATGCAGAGCGTGAATTATTCGTGAAGCACAATATGGCACTCCCATCTAGTGCCTCAGCTGAATGGGTGTTCAGCGCAGCAGTCGACATCTTCACTAAGAAATGAAGCAAGATGGCTGATGAGACTTTCGAGAGTCAGTGGTTGCTGGAAATACTCATGGTTTATAATGGAAACGGTAAGTAACAATAAACACTTTTATAACCCTTTTCCCTTTGTTTCGTACTTGAGGAAAATAATGTAGGAAGTAACGCCACGAAAGTAACGGATTACTTGTGGGGAAAACGCGGTCACTTACTTTTATAAACGGGTAATTGCAATTGTAATAATTACAGTTCTGCGTTACGTAAATGTTAATCTAATTCCTTACTTTTTTAGTAACGTGTACAAGTCTGGGTAGGACCATGACCCTGTGGGATGTGTGTGTAGTTGTGAGGGTTGCATAGGTAACGCCGGACACCCTGTGGGGATAGCAACGTGGGCTCTATGGAACTTGACGGAGATTGTGTGGGTCAATTAATTAATCAAGTATCTCAAACATGCACCTGGAGCACTCTTTTTTTATGTAGACAGCCGGTGGGTGAGTGAGAATAATTCCAAACACCGTATATCCCCGGGTATAAGTCGACCTTTTCAGAAATTGGTATCTCAGAAATAAATATTGAAAAACAAACCACCAAACAATTTTTTATTGCTCAGAATTTAGGAGTGGCAAGCACATATTTCGATTCAATTTTTCCGCGGTAATATACGGTAGCTTGTGAGAGTCAGAAAAATAATCTTAGCTTTAAAATGCTTGCATTTTATTATATTTCAATCGGCTTTAACAGCTGGTCGATTTCTCGTTTTATGTCGACATACGCAAATCATACTTTGAATGCCTTGAGTCTATATTCATTCCTAATATTTTTCTCATGGGTCAGAGTTCAGTCTTATATTTGCTGTTTAGTACGCACTGCTCTCAAGTTACCATTCTTGCCTTTTGTATCTTCCTAACTTATTGGTATGTTGTGCTCTGCATTGTTGTGACCATGGTACTGCTGTGGAAACGGCTCACAGGTTGCCCAATATACACACTGGGTGGTCAATCAATGAGAGCGCAATAGGCCATTCTGAGTAAAAAATACTACTGTCAAGTTATTTGGTGTCTTAAGATTTTTTTTTATAAATATATAGTCAAAAGACTAAGAAAATTGCAGAGCCCGTCCACTTCACGTGAAGATAGAGAACCAGCTAAGCTCTTATCTTTACGACAACTTTACGACAACTATACGACATCTATACGATTTACATATGATTGCAATGGAGACACGTACATGACTTCGTTGTTCAATTGTCTTTATTTAATTCTTAGTGACTAAAATGATCATTGCTTTATGGTCACGTTATGGGTAAGTTCTAAACCCAATATTTGAGGCACACCTCGAGGACAGTTTTTCCCGATTGAGCCCAAGTATCTTTATCAGCCTCGTGGAAGCGAAAGAAAAGAAGGTTAGATCGGCGTGTTCTGCCCTCAGCCTCATCACAGTGCACTTTTATCTGAGATAAGTCGGTGACCGTAGATGATAACAGGGGATCAGGACCTCACTATCTAATAATGTCAAGGAAGGCTGACTCACGCGGGTTGTCCCCTCTTTTATTTATACTTGCCACGACCAATTGGAACGAAGGAGCGCTGTTTAAACTGGAGTCTTTTTGTTAACATCCATGGACGCATTTTTTTCCAGATCCTAGCACATAACAGCTTCGCTGTGAAAATAACTATAAGGCAAAAGAGCTAGTACTTTGGCAAGTTGTGGGAAAGTTGCCTTGCTGCGTGCCTAACCCGGAGGAACAACACGGAGCCAGGATTTTTGAAAAGTGAAACTACATTTATTAGTAAAGTGCAAGCATGAAGTTAGTATTAACATAGGTCGTCGGTCGACACCGCCGCAGCGTGTACCTTCCATTGCAGGCCCCGCCTCTCTCTCCCTCGGTCGGCGTCGCCGCTGCTGCTTTGATCCATTCTTTCACGTGGGGTAACGCCCCCCCCGCGCTCTCTAGGCACAGTGGCGCCCCTATAGCGTCCACAACGTGTACGTGAGCAAACACAATCATTCACAGATGAATAGTGATTTTATCTAACATGTGTAATACAATTATCAAATAAGGATTTAAGTTTTCTAGGTAATGATAATGATGTCAATTAAGCTCATATGTTCCCAGTATTCCTAAATTACTAAAAGAGGTACTGTGTTAGTGCAGTGCATGATTGTTAAGGGGGTATGGAGAGACTGAAGACATAAGTAAAAATATGTATGGAAGTGAAACGGTATTTAAATGAGGAGTCGGTAGCAAAGTGTGTTAACGCACCACGGTTCGGGCCAAGTGGAGCGAAAAGATCGTTCTGCAGAGCCCTGAGGTTCTGTGCTCTATCCCCAGCACCTAGCATTAAAAGTATAACTACAACCCTCAACGGCCCTCAAATGGGCATCATGATCAGGTGTTAACGCATTGTAGCTCGGAGCACGAAGAGCGACAGCAGACTGCATACGCATATCTGGTTTGTGGGCTCAATATGCCACTGAGGCACTAGCAGTCGGACAAAGACTCACTGTCATAGACATTTTGCAAAGCATGGAGCACTCTCTGCAGATCCAAAAGGAATGCCAAGAAATGACCGTATGAAACCGGCTGTAGCAGACAACAGAGACGAAAGAGGAAAAGTTGTCCAGCGAACGGCACAAGACGAGTAACTGCGCAGTTGTCTCTCTTTTGAGTGACACATAGGCGGTGTTCCAAAATGTATTCCTCTCACTCTAGGGTAAAAGTCGTGTACCTCGGCGTTCAAAAACCTACGCGCGTCTGTCTTGTCACGTCGCATTATCCGCCGGAATAACTGGGATCTATTCGAGTAAGCTTTGGAACACAGCTTTAATAAATCCTCAGGCGCAACAAGGAGCGTGCAGGATGTTCCTATAATTCGTCGTCTTTGGATGTTAGCAAATGGTGTGCTAGGCAACAAGCAAACAAATTTAAAAAAATCTAGTGACCTACCAAGATGGTGGTTCACACTTTGTCTATTAATGTAATCAAGATTTGCAACAAGCATGCAGCAGTTAATTTCGCGAAGATTTCGGTCTCTACAAATAAATGTAGAATTCTCTGCATCCAATGTAGACAGAAAGCATTCTCAGGAAAGAAAACTTCCTGGCTGAAATATGGAGGACAACGGGCAACGAATAGTACAAAAGGCGTGCCTTACAAAGATTGTATTCACTGACCCCCAAGGAAACCTACCCAGCTTGGAAGGGGGCATAATGGCTTGCATTATACTCTACTAATCCAACGCACTGCCGGATCCCCAAGATATAAGCCCCCCCTATCCCTTCCCACTGTTCTGTCAAAGCACAACCTCCAAAGTGTTCTAGAAATTCGCAGGTGGACAGCATCCATATGGTAAGGCACAAAAGATTCAACTGTATTAAATGACGTGACAAGTTTAATAATGGCGAAATTAAGGCGCATTCACGCTGGCAAGTAGCAGCTGTTGCATGAAAACGTTTCTCGCAAAAGCAACTGGTTTGGAGCAGTCCATTCTAGTCTGATTTTGGCGACCTCCCGCCGACTCGCCCGGTGGCTAAACCAATCAGTGGCGCCTCGGAAGTGATCTGGGGTGCGCCTCATATTTCTTGACATCCGGCACGTCAAACTTCCTTGGGAGAACCAAGCAACATGTCCATCCAACGCCTCGGTTCGTGGTAGTGGCCGTGAATAGAGTCACGGAGGTGTCTGCGGCGGCTCTGGTACGCGCTATTAAAAGATACCCATTTTCTAATAAGACCAGCAGGCAGATTTAAATGAAGGCCCGAGGAAGAACTCAGACTGTCAGCAAATCCGTGCCACTTTTGTCTTGACACGTATATACTGCGACGCGGTAGCTCAAGCGAGTACGTGCTGATACAGCAATTAATTGTGCTTCGTTGCACGGTTTCGAAGAGCCCAAGCCAGCATAACAAGTTTTTTTTATATGGCAAAGATGACGGAACGTGTAGCAGTGAGACAACGAAAATGGGAAAGCAGCATAGCACGAACCCGAGCCGTGGCGGGGAGGACGGAATTGACGGCAGTTCCCGAGAGCTTCAGACTACCGAGAATTGGCTCGCCGCGGCCATGGATAGAGAGCCATGGAGGTCTCTGCGGTGGCTCTGGTCAGAGTACCGATTTTTTTATAACAAGCAGCAGCTCTCTTCGAACGACCGGCCGAAAAAGAACTTGGCTTGGCAGCAAATCCGTGACTTTTGGCTTGACAAGTCCGCACAAGCTCATGTGAGTGCGTGCAAATGTAACGATTATGCTTCCATGAATATTCCCCGGCATATATTCCAAGTCTTTCTTTTCTGGAAAAAATGACGCACGTAAAAACAAACTGAAAAAGCAGCGAAACCCGAACCTGAGCTGTGGCGGGTTTCGAAAAGAGAATCGCCGATTGTCCGGAGTGTAAACGTCGGTGGTTGCTTGTCGCTAGTCGCACGCACGACTGTCACTAGTCGCAACTGTGCACGCGCCTTTAAACCCTTTACAATTAACACCTAGAGATGTTATTTAGTACCTATCACGAATTGCAGTCTTTGCTTTCCGGTCCTCAACCGCCTTTGCACTCAGTACATAACAAAATTCCCCGTTAACGAGGGGTCCCGGATGAAGGCACTATAGCTAAAACCAAAATGTGAGTTAAACTGCATGTGTTCTGGAGCAAAGTACAGGCCACAGAATTGACACGGCAGGTTACTACAAATGCCTTACTTAATACCTCAGTGCTGGTTGTGCTTACGTGAAACTTCCTAATCACTAAAACGTTCGCAATGCTGAAAAAACTTTTTCAAAACACTTTCCCTGAAGGGTGATTTTTCCTAACCAAAAACTAGAAACAATTATGTTTCTACTGGCCATGCGAACCAATTCTTACATTAAAAACAAGATATCCATCTGTGCTACACGTAAAACAAATATTTTTGGGGTTGCCAAGAAGTGAAAACCTTCTACGTAATTCCTGGCACATCTGTGTATTGCATTTGTCCGAAAACATGTTTCTTGGTCTATTAAACATTGTAGCCAAGAAGCTACCATCTGAAACTCTCCAAAACACTCTTTAGTAGAGCTGCTATTGAATATATTAAAAGCCTGTCCAGTTGCATTTTCCAACATCAAACAATTACTAGCAAATATGGCATTTCTGCAGATTCCTCTCAACAGTTGAGGTCAATTCAACAGAAAAGTTAGACAATATTAAACAGCATCAAAGTTCTTACAGAAGTTTAGAGACTTCTGAAATATATAAAGAGAGTTGGGGACAACCTGTCTTTGAGAGTAAGTGTTAACTAGAAGTATTATGTCTCTTATCCCGGTCGTAAACAACTCAATGCGAATTGCAAACAATATATTAAAAATAAAAGTTTCCATTTTGGTCAAATGTCTCATTTGAAGGCCTGCTGCCTTCCATCTCGCTGAAGGGTTCCTGATCAGAGGCATCATGGAAATTATCATCACTGTACTGTCCCGAACCCAAGTCATCAGGACATACGAACCAATTTTTACATTAAAAACAGGGCATCTATATGGGCTACATGTCAAACAAATATTGTTAGAGTTGCCAAAAAGTGAAAACTTTCTACATAATTCCTGGTACCTCTGTGTATTTCATATGTCTGAAAACATCTTCTTGGTCTAGTAAACATTGTAGCCAAGAAGCTACCATCTGAAGCTCCTCAAAACACTCTTCAACAGAGCTGCTATTGAAACTATTAAAAAGCATGTCCAGCTGCAGTTTTTCATATCGAACAATTACTTACAAATATGGCATTTCTTCACATTCTTCTCAACAGTTAAGAGCAATTCAACAGAAAACAAAGTTAGACAATAATAAACAACATCATATTCTTACAGAAGTTTAGTCACTTCTGAAATATATGAAGACCGTTGGGGACAACCTATCGTTTAAAGTAAGTGTTAACTAGAAGTAGTATGTCTTTTATCCCGGTCGTAAACAACTCGATGCGAATTACAAACAATATATTAAAATAATGGTTTCTGTTTTGGTCAACCCCACCCCCACTACTAAAAAAATTTCTCATTTAAAGGCATGCTCCCTTCCATCCCGCCGAAGGGTTCCTCATTGGAGTCATCACGGGAATTCTCGTCATCACTGTACTGTCCCGAACCCAAGTCTTCATTAGAGGCAGATGACGGCTCCTGTGCAAAATAAAGCGTGTCAATTTACAGTGTCAAAATGTAGCAAAATACACCGATCTCACTAAGCGTTCATTGTACGCGGGACACCACCATAATTGCAGTGTGGAAGTGGTACGTGCCCGTACACGAGATAGCTCGCGCCGGCTCGTGCTCTTCTTGCGCAGACACCCAGCAGGGTTATCGCATGTTCAGAAAGACTACAGTTCCCACGATGCATGGCAACAACGGTGGCATAGACAAACTGGCTGGTGAGATCAATCTATTCTAGTCTCACACAAACAGTCCTCCACTTGCAGGACACTAAATTGTGCGGTAAGGGTACGGCTAGCATAATTATCCCGTGATTCAACTCACAAGGTTCGTCAGAGTTTCGTATGCAAGCACACGCAACGAAATTGCACTGTTAGACCCCGAGGAAAGAGGAATCGCTATAAGTATGTTGAAGGAGCAGAGTAACTGGATGCGGGCTGTGACTTCTATGTTTTCTGGGAAATTGCATAATAATGTCGTGAAGTTTACTTACTTACATAAACAACCTACAGTGCCGAAGAAAAGTCATTTAATAGACTGTCTAAAATACGAATCTTGTTTTAATTATTGCGCGTGCACGTTTTGTTCCTTTCACTATTCCCATGTCTGCTATTTACAATAATTGCGTCAGTCTCCTCAGTAAATGGTCGATTTGTTGCATACATTTCGGCATTCTTACATACATCACAGTAGCAATACCTACATCGTAAAATCGTTTTGTTGGGCCACCTGGGGTGCTTGATTCACTTTGATGAATTATAGACGATGAACAGACGAGCATCAGCAGCATTATTGAGGTCTTTGCTTGCATGCTTGAAGTAGTCCTGTAAAAATCATTGGTTCTAAATTCTACGTTTTTATACTCTTTGACCGAATATATATATATATATATATATATATATATATATATATATATATATATATATATATATATACAACCGCAATACAAAACAGGCTTGCTTACACGTTAGGGGATAATATTTCGCCCTAAGCCTAAATCTATTTTCTGCGTTTTTTTCTGATAAAATACTCGCCAAACAACAGTAGCTTCACGACGACGGTAATGTGACCGGACTGAAATTCCCTTAATAAAACTGTAAATATTTGATGAAATTAACACAAATATGTGACGATCTACTTGCTCTTGTTATGTAAAACAAAATATGAATCAAATTCAGGCTACAACGTGCATAGACGTAGTGCCGAATAAACAAAACACGGCAGCATGCATGGCACTATAATCATGTGAGAAAAGAGTGTTTTCTACTACGGAGCTTTGCCGTATATATTGTAAGTCTACTGGTGCTCTAATAAATCATTCCCTTTAAACGTTATATAATATGCCAATACGCTGGTACTGTGATATCAGTGCCCAAACTCCAATTGACCAGATCTATTGAAAGAAAGTGGCAAATTAATGTGCAGCTGTGGTTGGTCACGTAATTATGCAACCACATTTTTGTTCATGTTAAACACTCTCCGCTATACCGTACTTGAAAAACCTGGTCAAGGTAGGTTGAACGATTTTTTATATATATAAGCAAACTACTTCTAATGAGGAGTCCTTGCTATTTTCATATGTTACGTTTTAATGCAGCCGTTTTGCTGGTGTTATGATAACGAGATAATGGAGCTTAAAACGAAGCTTCTTCAATGCTGCCTGCGCATGACTTAGTTGTAGGGCAGTGAAAAGACGAATAAAACAAAACAAACGACGGTTCACGGAAATACTATTTGCCGTCGACTATGGTGCATAAAACACTACTGGTGTATCATGATTAGGAATGCCGCGAACTTTTTTTCGCACCGAAGGTTCGACGATTGAATCAAGTGGTTCGAAAGGTTCGGAAGATTTCGAATTTTCGAACGTTTTATATCGAATAATTCGACGGAAGTCGAATTTTCGACCTTGTTAAACTAAGAAGTTCGATGCTTTTCGAAATTTCGCACTTTGCACGTTCAAGTGCAACTGCAATGTTTTTCGAACCTTCGAATTTATTACTCTAAAACGTTCGATCCTTGTCGAACTTTCGAACTTATTACGCTGCAAAATTCGATGCTTGTCGAACTTTCGAACTTGATAAACTAAAAAATCGATGATTTTTTAACTTTCGACTTTCTTGCACTAAGACGTTCGAAGGTTTTCCATCTTTCGAACTTCCTACGCTAAGATATTCGATAAGCATAATGTAGGTAAAACAGCGCAGAACGACAAGGACTAGAAGGAAGAAACAAACAGGACGGGACAGGCGCTGACTCGGAACTGAAGGTTTTATTACCGGAAACATAAAAAGTAAACACGTAAGCCAGCAATCCACACATGCGCCAACCTTTCTGCAACATCACATAGGGCACCGGTCATTCACGTGCCGCGTGCTTCACCCCCCCCCCCCCTTTTTTTTTTTCATTGTCGAAGTCAAAAACAACATCTCTTTCAGAGATAGCGTCACCGACGGCTCGCTGATGCACTGCGCCCCGCTTTCCGCTATGTAAAGAGCCTCTATCACCTTCCTCGTCACTTTCTCTTTGTGCCTATCTACAAGCGTGGTCTCCTCAAAGGACGGCTTGCACCAACAGTTCTTACAGTGCACCGCCAAATGCCCTCCGACCGTGGCTCTCAGTGAATAGTTGTGCTCCCTGAGCCTATCATTTAGACACGTCCCCGTCTGTCCAATATAGGCTTTATCACACTAGAGGGGGACCTCGTATACCACTCCGGAAACACAGCTCCCGAACGGCTTTGCGTGTTTTTTTTTGTACACTTGCTTTTGACAATCCTTTTGCCTTGGCCCTTACCCTCGAACTCATCTGGCTCAACTTCTGGGAGGCGGAAAAGAGAAGTTGAGCCAGATATGTTCGAGGGTAAGGGCCAAGGCAGAAAGGGTTGTCAAAGAGCAACCTAAAAGTTCGACGAACTTCGAACATTTAAGGTAAAAGTTCGAAGTTCGTCGAACTTCGAAAGACCGATGGGCGGTTTCATTTGGATTGAAGCAGTGAGGTACATTCGTAATATTTTTTTTCCGAATTTTTGCATGCGGTGTTGCATTTCTTACGAAAGACAATGCCGTTTCTTTAAATGTTCTGGCATTCCCGAAGGAGCGAGGAAAGGACGACGGGTTTTTGACAATTGTCGTTTGTGCCATATTTGAAGCGCGCTATAGCCGTACTGTTTATGGCAGAGGTGTTAAACTTTTTAAGAATGATCTATGTATAGTTTAGGTTAATATCGTCTTAAGATATAATTATTGTTACTCAAGATGAGTTTCGAAGAAATGTTGAAACATGTATCTACGGGCAATTATCCCTAAACTTGGTAATTTTTTTCGTCTAAATTGTTTGAGGTATCGCATTTAAATTAACACCACAGACAGTACATATAATTGCCATCTGCAGAATACAAAATAACGTATTTATTGTTTTTTCACGTTGAGGAATAAATTAACTCATGGGGGAAGATTTCTAATATTGTACAAAATTCAACACGTCATTAAAAAAAATTGTTTTTCTTTTCTTGTTTCACGTTTCTGAGACGTGCTTCATTTATCCTGCACACACTTTGGTAGGAGAAACTTGTTTCGAAGTTCTGAGCATCTGAATATGCAAGAATACAACACTTCCGGTGGGTTTTTGATAAGTTTTTTTTTCTCTCCAGTTTTTTCATCGCCATATTATTAGTGTTTTTTTTCCTCTGTTTTTTATCAATAGCACAGTTATTTAGGTCGAAAAGACATAGCTTTGAACTTCCGAACCACTAAGCATGTGACGAGTAGTGCCTTCCAACAACGAGTTCCCAACAATGACCATCTACGTGATATTTAGCGACAGTAGCTATACATATGCATAAATAATTTCAGATTAAAATAAGCTCGACCACGCCCTCTTTCCCCGTATCGTTTTCTTTAGCAGTCCGAAAAATTTGGTGGGGGGGGGGGTGGAGGCCCTCTTCTTCCCTTCCTTTCCGTTTTTCTTCTTCCGACGTCACTGGTATGGTAGAACGCTCCTCGACCCCAAGTTGTGTCGGCATCTGTGCTTTTTCTGTGGCGTTTCTCCCGTCCCGAAAAATAAACCTCTAGAGCAATTACAAACTAAACTTACTATATCCCAGCGTCACTCGGCTGGCGTTCGCTCTGATTACTACCAGCGTGCAAGGGAGTAGGAGGTAGTTTGCCAGATCGCTTCAAGGTCTTTCTGAGCCTGAACCATCTGCCCGCCGCTGGCCGTTTCGAACTGGATGAGTATCGTAAAACAGTGCGTTCGTGTGACCACTACTGCGTGATGCACGTTAAACACCCCCCCCCCTGGGCTGGTGGTCGCAATTACTGATCTATGGTCACACGTCACTCTGCACTGGCAAATATTCCAGCACATCCGGGACAGTCGTATGCTCATTTAATTGCCTGACCAACTTCGCAGCAGTCTAAATGTCACACCCGAACTTTTATTAACCTGATTTTGTGAAAACCAGTGAGGCGTGAAAACGTTGTTAGAAACCGAAACTGTGGAGCAAAGCTAGGAAAGTTCGAAATCTTCGAATTTTTCGAACCTCAAGTAAATAAATATTCGAAATAATCGAATCCGAACTTTTATAAAATGTGAAAGCCTCGAAATTTTCAAATTCGAAGCTCCTCGGTGTTCGAAAGTTGCGAACTTTTCGAATTCAAACATCGGTACGATCGAAAATGTCGATATTTTTCGAATTCGACCTCAGTTCGGTTCGAAAATATCGCAAACCTTTCGAATTCAAACCTAGGGTTGTTCACGATATCCCTAATCATGATATATCATACTTAATTATCTTCTCCTGAAGGCGCCAAGTTTGCAGCGTTGATAAAGTTTTCTGAAATTTTGGAGTGTGCGCCTTCCCGCACATCACCAGGAAAATCATTATTGCGTTAATTATCTATATTCCTTTATAACAGGAATAAATCCCCAGCTTGACTTTAGACGCTTTCAACAAAAAACTACATTTGCAAAGGAACCATTTTCGCTACACCTCTTCATTATGCCAAACCTTATGTGCTAGATTCCTTTGGGTCCTTTCTCGTTGTAAGCATCCAGCGAGAAGTATGTTTGTACACTTTCATGCAGTCTGTGCCTCAGCAATTAAGTGTAAATATCCTGACGATTGGTTCATGTCAATATTTTCCTCTATTGAACCCGGGTTCATTTATTGAATAAATTAAATGGGGGAAATCATTATATTCTTATAAATATTTCCTTCAGAACGTCACAATTCTCTCCAAGGTAGGCTGCACATCAATTTCTATGAATGTATCGTTGTCGGATCGGTAATAAATGTATTAAAAGTTACTTTATTAGTTTCGTCGGGTTGTCAATTACTTGTAGAGGTTTAAAAGTGCCGAAAATACACAAGGACCTACACGAGGAAAGAAAAACGCAAGGCGCACTCGCAACGCCTTGTTGCGAGTGCGCCATGTGTTTGTCTTCCTCTTCTCGGTCCTTATGTATTTTCGGCGCTTTTAAACCTTAAATTAAAACCAACTGGGCCATATTAACACCACGTTTTAGTTCCTTGCTCATTAGAGATTATGCAAGAATCTGTTCCAGTACCTATTATCAGAGTGCTGTATCTTTGTGAGAGTACTCAAATAACTAAAAGTAAAGGAAGCAAAGGATCATATTAACTGTTACCTAATAGCCTTTATCAGAAATGAATTATCACTTTGAATTATATTTATTTATTCTTGGTAAGCAAATTTCCAAGCCAAGCGCTTCCATAGTAAAACCTAGGTTTTCTTTAATTTTTACAGGGAAGCTGTATACCTCTACAAGCCAAGGAAATGTTCGTGTCGTTGGCGTTGCAAGCGAAAACCTCCCGGCGAACAATTGAAGGCAAAACAGCATATATCCTTTGAAATTAGGCATACAGCATACAGTTCAGTATCAGTTTCAATAAAGATAAAGAATAAAGAAAACCACAAAACAAGCATCCAAACCACATGATGGATGATAAGGCGCGTGTGAACAATAGGAACACACTCCACGCGTTCCGGTAAAGATTAGGTTTGCAGCTGCTTCAAAAGGGTTTGACGTCATTCGAAGTCCTCGTGTGAAGTGCAAACCGCATAATGGATGATAACGGCGCCTGCGAACAATGCGAAGCACGTTCCTTCTCCCCGCGTGTGTTTTCGCGTCGGCGTTCTCAAGGAAAAACACTACAGAAGATTGAAGCGGAAAGTACAAACACCACACATACAACATACAACACAACATTCGTTTCAATAAAGAATAAGCACAAAACAAGCATCCTAACCATACAAGGAATGATAAGGAACTCCTGAAAACAAGGCAAAGCCCGTAGCACTCACCGCATACAGTTCCCGGTGAAGATTACTGTTGTCCAAGCTGCTGCGGCGACGGCAGCTTGCGACGTGGGGAGTGACGCCACTAGCATTTCATATATAAAGAAGAATCCGCCTATACCCTGTATCACCTTACGTCTGGACGCAGCGGATGCTAGGAGCCATCTTAGCCAATCCTGTTCTGTGGACGTGGCCCGTGAAACGCTTTCCGCGCGCCGCTGTGCCCCCTCTCTAAAGTCACGTGACACTCACATGGCCGCCGATTGGCTCCGACGGCTCGTAACATCCGCTGCGCTTAAACGTAAGATAAAACGGAGTATAGCAACTGATTTCATTGTTGCTGCAACACCGCTATGAATAGGCCACGCATAGTTAGGACCTTCGATGAGCTGCGTGAATACTAGGAGCGGCAAAGGGAAAAGAAACGGCAATACGACCAGCGGCGGTGTGCTGCGACCGGCGGCGGCATTTCGTATAGGCAATCGTTGCAGGTGATACCACAGCTTCGCTGACCAACCACCTTCAGAGCGTGGATTGGAGCTACAATTTTTTTACAATGAGTGTTTACGATGAGTGTTTAAAATGAACATGTTCAGTTTTGACTAGAAAGGAACGGTAAATACGCAATTTCTTACCCTGTCTCTTGGTGCCTCGACTTGAAATTCTACAGATGTCCAAGAATGTCTGTGAATACGGCTCAACATGCCTCCTTTATATATACCAAGCTGTGTTCTAAACCAACCAATCAGAGCCTTGGGTGATGTCACATGAGAATGACGTAGGATTTTAATTTTATTTTGTAAAGTAATACGCCGCACCTGTTGAAATGAGAGCGAAAACATCAGATGGATCATCTGGTGTCCTCGTGGAGCGCTCTGTGAGAGTCTTGTTTATTGCGTGTGTGAAAGCCTGAGTGACATTTTTTCGAGTTCGCTGCAACGTCGACCAAGATAAATCCTGTCGTGGCTTATTTGGTAGATTTCCGTCGTATCAAAATACGTGCCGGGAGTTTACTTTTTGTAATGGGAAATTGCAAACACAAAAAGGCACGTGGCATACAAAGTTCATTCAAAAAAGAGTACCAAAATTTCCATGTGCAATTACATTTCTATAGTGAGGTTAAAATAAACGATATATAATTTATACGTTCTCTGAACACAACATTTTATTCTCCAACAAGTTCACCATCATATCGTGGTGACCTTGATTATAATAAGAAACAGCGTCCTAAAATAATTATACAAAAGAAATGCAAATTCTTGAAGAGGTGGTGATGAGTGCTGACGTTGCATGCCCACGTTGCATTCCTAAATATAGGTAAATGTGCTAATAAATGATTAAATCGAACTTGTCTATACCATGATACTTTTCCACTTAATTGTTTCTGATCAAACCAAAAGACATGCCACGATAAATTTGTTACCGTTCTCCAATTTATATATCTTTTTAAATGTCCCGCCAATAGCGTTTTGCCCTCAACAAGCATGTTTTTATGAGCACATAACGCTGTAAATTTAGGTGTAATATGAATAAAAACTTTCGTAAGAACGTATGATGAGTCTCATGAAGAAAAACTGAACAAACCGACGTCAAAGCTCAGAAGACAAAGTAAAAGGGCGGGCAAAGTACATTCAACCCCGCCCCCTCTAATGTACCTTTCACTTTTTACGTGTTCTACATGAAGAATCGCCGACTCACATGTCTAGACATTGCTTAAAATCCCGGATGTTTTTTTATCTAATTCTTTCTTGTTTAATGTGGGAATGTCCCACGGCTTAAATGGACACATGGCGACGAAGAAAACATGCACTTAGTGGGCTGACTGAGTTTTCTATTGGTCATGCTATATAGATTACCAAATTATTACAGCGAAGCTGTATACCTCTACCAGCCAAGGACATTTTCGTGTCGTTGGCGTTGTAAGCAAAAACTTCCGGTGAACAATTGAAGGAAAAACAGCGTATCTCCTTTGAAATCAGGCAAACAGCATACAGCTCAGTATCCATTTCAATAAAGATAAAGAATAAAGAAAACTACAAAACAAGCATCAAAACCACATGATGGATGATAAGGCGCGCGTGAACAATAGGAACATCCTCCCACGCGTTCCCGTAAAAACTAAGTTGCCACTGCTTTAAAGGGATTGACGTCATTCGAAGCCCTCGTGTGAAATGCAAACCGCATAATGGATGATAACGGAGCCTGCAAACAATGCGAAGCACGTTCCTCTCCCCGCGTGTGTTTTGGTGTCGGCGTTTTCATGGAAAAAAATACTTCAGATGATTGAAGGAAAAAGTACAAACACCATGCATAAAACATACAGCCCAATATTCGTTTCAATAAAGAATAAGCTCAAAAGAAGCATCATAACCATACGATGAATGATAAGGAGCTCCTGAAAATAATGCGAAGCACGCAGCTCTCATACGTTCCCGTTGAAGATTACTGTTGCCCGAGCTGCCGCGGCGACAGCAGCTTGCGACGTGGGGAGTGACGCCACTAGCCTTTCATATATAAAGAAGAACTCGCCTATACCCCATTTCACCTTACGTGCGGACGCAGCGGATGCTACGAGCTATCTTAGCCAATCCCGTTCTGTGGACGGGGCCCGTGATACACTCTCCGCGGGTCGCTGTGCCCCTCTCTGAGGTCACGTGACACTCACATAACCTCCGATCGGCTCCGATGGCCCGTAACGTCCCCTGCACTTAAATGTAAGATGAAACGGAGTATAGCAACTGATTTCATTGTTGCTGCAGCACCGCGATGAATAGGCCACGCAAATTTAGGACTCCCGAGGAGCAGAGTGAATACTAGGAGCGGCAAAGGGAAAAGAAACGACAATACGACCAGCAGCGGCGCTGCTGCCGACCGGCGGCGGCATTTCGTATAGTGCAGTAGGCAATCATTGCAGGTGATACCACACCTTTGCTGACAAACCACCTTCACAGCTTGAATTTGAGCCCCAATTTTGTTTCTTTAATAACTTCCCTGTTTTATATTTATTCGGACAGTAATGAAGTTTCGCCTGAAGAGTTCGAGTCTTCCGAAGACACCGTGGATGCTGACAGCACTGCGGCGTTCATGGATGCTATTGCATCCGGAAAGATACAAAAGGCGGTGCGTCTTCCCCCCCCTCCCCCCGCACATTTCGGACCGCTCACACGTATGCACTAGAACTGGAGGCCGATCGCAAGGCGTCACAGTGCAAAGCCATGCATCTGTCGGCACCCTCCCTCCCGACGAGGACTTGTTCCTGTTACCGCCGCTGTGAGGTACCCATAGGGTGCCTCACAGCGGCGGATATAAGTAACAGCAAAAAAGCAGAAAGTGAGGTACAGTTAATGTAAACAAATATACAAAAAACGCAGCAGAGACAGAACGATACCAATATTCCGTGTTTCGTGGCGACCGCCGTATTCAATTTTGAAGTAGCTGAGTTGGGGAAAACAGCAAATCACTTTATTTGCCGATTGGAAGGTGCTAGAATTCAAGGAGTTTGCGCCAATAGTTCTACTTTTCTATTGGCTATACTTTTTTGATGTAGGTATGCTTAAACTATTCAGTTTAGATTTGGCAGCCCAACCCAACTACGTAATATTTCAACGTCGCAACTCTCACACGAAGACGGTCTATTCTATACGTATCGGTCGGTCACTGCTCCGCTGTTCGTTTTTTTTTTATCATGGCACGTTTTTCTTTTCCTAGATATATAATCACCAAGTTTCCACGACAATTGTTTTCGAATAATTCTTTAATGTGTGATGTGTTTATTACCTGCCACTTGGTTGAGGTGCTATGACACGTTTCAATATTGCAGTCAACATGTGTGTCAGTGACACGAAATACTAACTTAGGATGCGGCGTTGGACACTCGCTTCGACTCATAAAGACAAGCAATTAAAGTCATGCCACTAGGAAAGATAGCAGTGGTTCGCACGACACGACGAAAACTTGCCGTGTATGAACCGTTCTGTTGGGGTGATCAGTATGCTCAGTACTTCCAATAATTTTTCGTATTTGGCGTGGAAGGCCATTGATTGTGTACATGCATACTTTATGAAGTGCAAAACCTCCATAGCCCCCAGAATATTACCTCGCCGGCAAACGCCACCTCTGCGTGAGGCTTTCCGAACAAAATTATGTTGTCTCTAAAGCCTTTGTGTTGTTTCAATTTACACATCGTGTATTCCTTTGTGAAATGTTTATATTGTTATATTTCACCATGACGCCAATGGAAACGTATGGCGCGTACGAAAAAGGGTTAAAACGAAAAATGCTCAGGAAAGAGTAAAATGCACAAGTATAAAAAACTCTTCTGAAAAAATCAACCTGTCCCGTTTTCGCATAGTTTAACATTCTATATAACAACATATCTGTTGTTATGTTTCAGTTTTTCATGTTGAGCATTTCAACTTAAACCAACTGTAAAGAACAACTTCTAAAATTTACTCACTTCACAAAAAAATAATATTTTACGACCAATAGTTTTGATTACCAAATCAATCTTGTCTATGATAAGCTCGACCGATTTCGAGAAAACCAGCGACCATCAAAATTTTGCTGGAGCCCTCATCTAATTCTCGCTACGAAGAAAACAAAACACAAACAGGGGACAGAGACAGACCTGAAAGCTTGTACATGTCTGTTTCTGTCCCCTGTTTGTGTTTCGCTTTCTTCGTGTTGAGTATTAATCCAACACTCTCGCTCACAAAACTCATCACCTTTAGGATAAGCAAAAAAATGTATCATTACCATATATTGGTGGAAAGTGGATCTGAGGAATTCACGAAGTCACACATTTTCTTATAGATGCTTTCAAAATATTTGGATAGATGAATGGTAATCTCATCGCTTACTGCTATACCCTAATGCTACTCACAAACTCTTTCAATCCACATTTTAGTTCAAAAATAGTATCCATTTCAGTACAGCCATTAAAGTCATCAATCAATTCGAATATTTTCTCATGCGTAATAATAACAGTGCTTTAAGAAGAGTACAACGGCGACATTTTTTTTTACTTTTATTTCGTTGACTCTATATTACTCGTTTCCATTGGTTAGACTTTGATGGAACTCTCTTTTTAAGACAATGCGGATGTCTTGAGAATTAAATATATGCAAATACTCGAAGGTGTGTAGCATTACTTTGTTATTTAACACGTACTCCATGAGTGATCAATCGATTAGTGACTGCATACGAATAATTCGTCAGCAAATTAGGATGAAACGGAGCACACCACAACTCACAACTGGGATGGTTCGCTTAATTGTGATCTTTCTCATACTCTGTTGGCCATCAATGGCTTTTTTATTCACAGAAATAATGTAGCTTTCAAAATATTTTGGTCTACACGAAATACAGCAAAATTATTAAAAGCAACGATACCTACCTAGCGAAGAAACCCCGAAGAGTTTAAAACCACATTTTTATTGAACTGCTTCTTCTCGCATCACCTGATCTTTCTCGGACAAAAAAAAATTTCAGCGTTCACACAAAACGGAAGGATATCGAACTTCTTTGAATAAAAAGCCGTGTTTGTTATTCGGTGAATTTCCGCTGTGCCAAATCAGCCAGTTCTCTGAATTCGCAATAAATCCGAAAACAATAACAAAGTCTAACAAGGTCACCGAAAACATCTGCGGGATTTACAGGAAAACCAAAATTCTATAGCAGCTTTTTTTTTGTTAGTTTTTAGCTAAAAGCTGTGTCGCTATCGCTACAAGGAAAAACAAGGGTACAAATATGGCGCAGTTTCAACAGATGTTTCTTCTTCGGACTAGTGAATTTGGCACGTGACATTTTGCTTCTCATGAACACTTTTGTGAAAAACACTTATTAAAATAATGTATAGTAACTCCGATGGCGTCTAAACAATTATTTAGCGCTGAGTGAAAAGAGTTTAGACCATGAACACACTGCATTAAATTTGACATCAAAACCTCTCTTTAATTTTCAGAATGGGGCAGATATCAGTTATAGCTTAAAAAAATACGACGACAATAAGAAGCCTTTTTGCACTGGTTAAATTAACACGCGCTCTCTGAGTTATCAATAAAGTGATTCCAGCTCAATAGTTTCTTAGCAAATTAAGGTCATCGAGGGCACAAGAAAGTAAGCAATATTTGCTGAATTGAGACGTATCACATTCCCATTTTCCAACACGTCAACACGTTTTTCTTTCCTCCACAATATTATTTATCTTAAAATATAGTGCGCGGTACGTTTTGGTCGACACATTTCTGTATTTCTGATGGAATTGCGCCCTGTGAACGTAAACCTAAAAGTGCAAGGTAATTTTCATCAGCGTTTGGGGGCACTGTCTGCGGATGTGAAAACCATTGGAAATAGTATTCATAAAGCTACCTTCATTTAACATCTGTGTACAGGTCACAAAACTTCCCTAACATGTTTCCCAACCTCATTGTCGCGAATCATGATAGAAATTAACATTGTGTAATAAGTAATCGTTTTTCGAGAGAAACTTCACATGACTGTTTCAGAGTGTGTCTTTTAACTTTCCACCAAGGCAAATTATATAAAGCACGTTACTGACAGGTTTCTCGTCGATTACTGGATCGATGCTTTGAATCTTAAAGAAAAGCTCCGGTGAATTTATATTCTCACGAATGACAAGTGATGAGGCGACGAAAACTAAAGTAAACTAAATGTTTAATGGGGCGAACTTGTGCCCAAACTAATAAAAAGAAAAAGGAAACGAAAGATAACAGCAGAGCGTCGCGGGCGTCGAAGTCGGCGACAGAGCAGAGTCGAACGCTGGGGCGAGACTGACCCCGGCTTGCCACGCGGAGCCCCTTGTACCCGCGTGGGCTTCTGGAACATGCGGCGTAGAAGGTTCGGTGTGTGGAACATTCTAACCTCGAATCAGCAAGACGGTTCTCGAATTCACCAGAACATCACATTACAGCATTACCAAAAATGTGTAGACGCGGCCAGGAATCGAACCCTGGCCTTCTGCGTAGAAGGCAAGCGCGATAACCGTTAGGCCACGGGCGCGCTGCCTACTTGGTCAGCTGCGAACGCGGCAATATAGTCACTGATTGGTCTGAAAATTAGTTAAATAGATTATGACGTACATGTAAACTAGTTACTCAGATTACAGGCTAAAATGTATTTTAGCAGGCTAAAATGTATTTTAGCAAAGCTTTTCAATTTTTAAATTTTGTGTGTGAGCCTGAGAGGATCTATTAGCAACACCGAAACGGTGTCATCGGATGTTGTATTTTAGCGAAACTAGTTTTCAACGGGTTAAATAAGTTCGGTGGTTAGAAAAAAATCCTGGGAAAACTCGCGACAGCAAAACGAAAAACTTATATGCAAAATACTGTATTTTTAGAACCTTAGCGAATTACCCGAGGCTGGGTGAAAAACCTGGTAATTACATAAACGGTGGGAGATAAAGAAAAATGTGACAAGAGGAGAAAGTCTGTGGGAACCACGTGTTCTCCGCATCCCTATCTAGGCCTAGCTCGGGCAGGCAGTGGGGCGTCGCCTTGTGGGGGCGCGTCCCGGATGCGAGGCGAAGCAGTATGCTCTTGCGGACGGCTCTCCCTCGCCCTTCTCGGGTGATTTGCCAAAGGCACACCCCTCGGGATCATGACTTGGACGCGGCCGCCATTCCGAAGAGCCAACCTACATCCAACCCACCCCGGGCGCGTCCATTCCAGCAGGCTATATAAGACGGCCCTAATCCAACGGCCAGGGACTCTCGCTGGAGGAGGCTCTGCTCGACGGAGCCTTCCTTTTCTTTTACCGATCCTCCACCTCCGTGATACTGTCAATAGCGGCAGCGCGGACTCCGACTGGCGATCCTGTCAAAAGAGACAGCGCCGTCATCTCCGACATTGTTGGCCCTCGGGCAAACGTGTGGCGTTGTCGTAAAATACACACGTCATTATCCGGACCGAAGGTAACCTACTGTCTTTCTAAGTGGTGCCCCCCAAAGGGCAAACCCACAAGTCTTAGGCTGGCTGCTCGACTGGCGAGTTAAAGGGGTACTCCGGCGTTTTCTTCGTAGTTAATGATTTGCCTAAAAACTTGCTAAACACACAAAAACATCGCTGAAATAGTAACCCAACAATTTGGCCAAGATAAATTTTTTTCGCGAAGTAATTGAATTTACAATTTTGATCCTTATCGTGTTCTTCAAAGGAAAAGCTCTACTGGCACCATTGAAAAAGTGACGTCATGGCAAGACAGGGGCTCACAAACGCCGATTCAGTGTGCGAGACCCACGCTGTCAAACAGGGTGAATGTGGGTGCGGCATGTTTATTCTGCACCGGTTCCCCCTGCTCCGGACCTACGACGCCGGTGGCTGGCGAATTTAAACAGGAAAGACTTCTTGCTATCGAAGAGCAGTCGTGTGTGCTCCGACCATTTTCTGGACGGCAGGCGAACTGCGGAGAACCCCGTGCCGTTCCTTCCCCTGGGCTACGACCGAAAGGTAAGCGGAGGTCGGCTTAGACATTGAAAAAGAAAACAGTGTCGTGACGCCCGGTCCACTGATTTAATAACTCTATTTTTCTTCAGGTGGTAATTGGCAGGCGTCGCCTGACAATTACCACGCTGAAGAAGAAGAAAAAGGAAAAAAAGGTTGGCATGGCCAATGGTGTTGGGAACGTTTGGGAATGGAAGGAAGACGGGAAGGGGGGGGGCGTTTTGTTCTGACGCCACTGTGCACAGCAAGACTGGGCACAGAGCTCAGACTTTGGCTTAGGTTTGTGATAGACTCTCCAACACGAATATTATACCGGGTGTTCATTTTTAATTCGAACCGATTTATTTTAAAAAATCCGTAAAAGATGCACTGATACGGTTTGTACAGGTGAATTATACGGCCAGGGGTACATTATGTGGGTGGCTCATTGTTGCGATAAGTCGGCTAATTAATTAAAATTTGTTAATTAACCTTTTCATTAGTGGAAATAAACATAAGGTTCCAATTGGAAACTTAGACAGCCTCATCGAAAACCACTAAATCAACTCTTTTTAGAACGACTTGAAGCTCGTGGGAAACTCGGGGGCGCGCCAAATGTACCACTTGGGAAGCAGGCGAAAAGCCAGCAGTGGCGGAACGCGGATGATTAGATAATTATCGCGTTCCGCAACTGTAGCTTTGCGCCTGCTTCACGAGTGGTAACTTTGGCGCGCCTCGAGTTTCCCACGAGCTGCAAGTCGTTCTAAAAAGAGTTGATTTAGTGGTTTCGATCACGCTCTCTAAGTTTCCAATTGGAAGCATATGTTTATTTGCACTAATTAAAAGTTTAATTAACGAATTTTAATTAAATAGCCGACTTATCGCAACGATTAGCCACCCACATAATGTACCCCTGGCCGTATAACTCACCTGCACAAACCGTATCAGTGCATCTTTTACGTATTCTTTTAAATAAATCAGTTCGAATTAAAAATAAACACCCGGTATAACACAGCCTCGTTTAGTACACGCCGCGACACAGTTTGCGCACAAATAATTCTCACGCGAGGCGATTACAGAGAGGCACATCAATGTGCCAATACTGTGACAGTGGATTCCAAATCAGAAAAAATGGAACCGTCGCACGTGCTATCTGTACTCGGTATTTATGTATCGATTCATAATTAAATTCGAGATTTCTACTATTTCAATTAAAGCAGACGTGGCAGCGCAGGTCTGAGCCGCTAACCGCGCAGTTAGTTCAAACGTTCCCCGCGCCCCCAAGCTTCGAAAACTCGAGTTCAGCGCAAATTTACATGCCTTAATTAGTGCCATCCTGGCTTCGTTCAATCCTCAATTTCACTAGCGATCGTCAATTTCACTAGCGATCCCCAATTTCGTTAGCCATCGAAACGCCGAGTCCGGTTGGGGAGCGACGACTGCCCCAGAACCGCGCTACGTATTACCTACAAAAAGATGCCAGGAAAACAGGATGCACTTTTCCCATGCCCTGATATACCAATTAGGAGAGTGTTTTCCTCCATAGACGAAGACGATGAGCCGAGGGCGCCGAATACGGCAGCCGTGCCGGCAGAAGCCGCTGCGATCGGTGTGACTCGGTGAGCAGGGTAACAGTCCAGTAATGGCGGTCGGTCATTCGGGCAGGTTCAGATTCTCCCAAAGTCCCAGATGAAGGTAGGCGGCGCTACACTCGTTAAAATGGCGCCGGCTAGGAAGCCCAACTTGAAACGGTGTATACACGCGTGGTCTAAATCTGGAGCAATTAGCGTAGAACGTTCGGCGAGCAGGACATTCTAACCTCGAATAAGGAAAAGGGTTCTCGTATTTACCACAACGCGACATACACAGAAACATCAAAAAGTTATAACCGCGGCCAGGCATCGAACCTGGGATCCCTCCACTGCCTACTCGGCCAAGTGCGCGCGCGGCAATATAAAATACTGGTATTTTGAAAGCTGTGGAACACCTACTTAAAAAGCGAACTGTTTAGGTGTAAAATACTTTTTCTGATTTTCACTTGTGTGGTTTGAATGCATACATTATAGTAAAAGGGGATGTCTTCATTATAGATTATGAAATTAAGCTTTCTGAACGACGTCTATGCATAAGCTATTAGAGGTTGATAAGTTATAATGACGTACAAACTGTTGATCAAGTCACCGCCGAAGACTGGAAGGCATTGAAGTATTCTTCGGTCTTTACTACACGTTATATTCAGTTATCAACTCTAGGGGTGCGATGGTTTCACCCTTCAAACTTCTTTTAAATTTCTACGGTAATGTCTCGTTCCTCATTTTGAGAGAGCGAAATAATAATGTGTGGCTTTTTCACTGCCTGAATCAATTATGTGTCCTCAACTTAGCAGGATCATATTGCCGCCCGCAGAGCCGAGAAAGCAACGCTCGGTCACCGACTTCAAGAAGATTCGCGTTCACTCTCGCACCAGACGTAACTTTCCACCTGCTTTTTTGTTCTCAAAAGTGCCAGTTCATCCTCGCCCCGAGCGCGCGACGCTCGAGCCTTCTTTGCCGAACTTTCGAGATAGTGACGCATTGTAGATAAGCAGCTACCCGCGACCTTGTCGAGTCAGTCTCGCTCGCGCTCTCTGTTTCGCCGCCGAATCGCCGCCTGCTTTTCTGCTGCCTCGACGCTCTTTCGTTACTTATTTTTGGTTGGCACAAGTTCGCCTATTAAACTTTTATTTTTAGTTCACTGTTCGTCTTCTTGTCACCTTCGTTCGTGACATTTCTGGTGGAGGTGCGGGGTACCGCAGCCCATAAAGCGTACCTCTCCGAGGCTTCGCAGCACAAGCCCAGTCCCCCGCTTAAGGAGACCGTACATGGAGACGACCGAGACCCGAGGAAGCCGCCGTGTTCAAGTGTTGCCCCCGGAATTCGGTCTACTGCCGAAGAAGACCAACCAGTCGACGAAGCCGACAATGGACCCCAGTCGTCGCAGACCCCGACCGCCGCCCCCGTCATCTACCTGCCCATCGCCCCTCGTACACCGACGTCCTTCCACTGCGAGATCTACGAAGACGTCGAAGGATTGGTTGCAGCAATACAAACGGGTGGCGCTGCACAACCAATGGACTCCGAAACAGCGTCTGCAAAACGTCTATTTTTCCCTCGAGGGCACGGCGCGACACTGGTTCGAGAATTGTGAAACCTCGATTACATCATGGCACCAGCTGAAAGGAGAGCTCCGAGGGACGTTCGCCAGTCAGCACCGAAGGGAGAGAGCCGAAGACCTCCTTCGGACGAGGACGCAAGGCCCCAACGAAAGCGTCACCAGCTTCGTTCAAGACGTCCTGCGTCTTAGCGCGCGTGCCGACCCACAAGCCACCGATGACAAGAAGCTGCGTGTCCTCATGCTCGGGGTGAGGGACGACATCTTTGGGGGCCTCGTCCGCAACCCGCCGACTACCGTCGAAGCGTTTGTCACGGAGGCAACGAGCATGAAGCGCGCCCTCCAAGCACGCGCCTCCTACTACCAACGACATCCCGGCGTCGTTGCCTCCCCGCTGCTTAATGATGACATCGGCGCCCATACCACGGACATCCGTGACGTTATCCGGGACGTCGTCCGAGAGGAGCTCCGAAAGCTACTCCCCGCTGCTGGGCGCCCGGCGTCGCTGTTGGTCGCCGAGATTGTACGCGACTAGGTACAGCGGGCCTTGCAGCCTGAACCTCCAGTCGACGTGCCAGCCTCCGAGGAACCGACGTTGACCTACGCCGCCATGGCCAGACGGCAGCCGCAAGCTCCCAGCCAAGCTACGGCGCTACCACGACGTGAAACTCCAGCGCCACAGTACTCCCAACGTCGCGAAGAACAGCAGTACGTGCGCCCGGAAAAACCAGCACCCAGGAAAACCGACGTGTGGCGAACGGCCGACCGACGCCCGCTTTGTTACCATTGCGGGGAAGCCGACCATGTCTACCGCCGTTGCCCGTACCGGCAGCTGGGGCTACGCGGCTTCCACCCCGACGACCCGCGACCACGCTACGGTGAGCGACCCCGGGACATCGACGAATACCTCCGCCGGTCGCCATCCCCGGGACCGACTGCCCGTCGCGGTTTCCGATCGCCGTCACCCCACCGCCCAGCATCGCCTCTACGCAGATCCCGCCGTGAGAGCCTGTCGCCCCTCGCCCCTCGTAGGGAAACTTAGGGCGGCAACCCCTGGAGGTGGAGTTGCCGAAGGCGACCGTTGGAAACATCTTCCACAAGCGTCGGAGAGTTCCAACACTAGCGAGGAGACGCATCGGAACGACGCTTCTGCGACGGTGTCCAATAACCTCGACGTAATCATCGACGGCCACGACGCGAAGGGACTCGTCGACACCAGAGCAGACTATTCAGTTTTAAGTGGGAGTGGAAGGGCCCGAAAATACGAACCGCCGGCGGACACCTTATCACGCCAGTGGGAAGGTGTACTGCGCGCGTGGACATCCACGGGGAGACCTGTTTCGTGAAATTCGTCGTCCTCAAAGACTGTTCAAGAGACGTCATCCTTGGCATGAACTTCCTCTGTGAGTACGGTGCCGTGATCGACCTTGGAGCAAACAGGTTGACGCTGCGAAATCCCGTTCTACCTCCGGAGGCATCCAAAACGACGCCTGCCGCGGAGGGATCCGAAACGACGCCTACCACCGTCCGAGTCATTGCGGACCACGTGAACCTGCCGCCACGGTCGAGTGTTCTTGTGCCCGTCGTGAGCGATGCAGTTGCCAGCGGGAAAGTCCTTCTGGAGGGCAACGTCCAACTGCTTCTCGGAAGAGAAATAGGCGTCGCAAGGGGCGTAACGGAGCTGCAGGATGGACGTACTGTGGTCCTCGTGATTAACTTTCAACCGGAGGCGCAGCACCTCACGAAAGGTGCCGCTGTAGGACACGTTGAGGAACTCCGGGCCGACGCCGAGATCGCCGCGATCTCCGACGAGCCTTCGCCGTGTCAGCCACACAGTACACCACCGCCGCAGCTCGACGTTAACCCCAAGCTCAGTGTCACGGAACGACGACAGCTCGGAGACCTCCTCGCCGAGTTCGGCGACTGCTTTGCGACGACGTCGAGGGTGCGCCAGACAACAGTTGCGAAACACCGCATCGTTACCAACGAGGAAGCGCTCCCTGTGCATCGGCCGCCGTACCGGGTCTCCCCAAAGGAACGAGAGGCCATTCAGGAACAGGTACAAGAGATGCTCAACGACGACATTATTCGGCCTTCGAGCAGCCCGTGGGCCTCTCCAGTCGCTCTGGTGAAGAAGAAGGACGGAACGCTTCGTTTCTGCGTTGACTACTGGCGGCTCAACGCGGTGACGAAGAAAGACTTGTATTCGCTGCCTCGCATCGACGAAACACTGGACCGGCTGCGCCACTCCGATACTTTTCGTCGATGGATCGTAAGAGTGGCTACTGGCAGGTCGAAGTTGACGAACGGGACTGAGAAAAGACTGCCTTCGTCACGCCCGACGGACTGTATGAGTTCAAGGTGATGCCCTTCGGACTGTGCACGGCGCCGGCAACGTTCCTAACGGGTCATGGACACGCTCCTGGCAGGCCTCAAGTGGCAGAGCTGTCTCGTTTACCTCGACGACGTCGTGGTAGTCTCGGCCAACTTCGACGAGCATCTGCGACGCCTTCGGGCCGTTCTTGAGGCAATCAGGACCGCAGGACTCACCGTCAAGCCGACGAAGTGCCGGTTTGCCTACCGCGAACTGAAGTTCCTGGGCCACGTTGTGAGCAACGAAGGTGTAAGTCCAGACCCTGAGAAAACTCGCGCCGTAGCGGCCTTTCCACTGCCCACCGACTAAAAGGCCGTCCGAAGATTAATTGGACTTTGCGCATACTACCGGCGATTCGTTCAGGATTTCGCCAAGCTTTCTGCGCCGCTCACGCACCTTACGAAAGACGCCGTGAACTTCCAATAGGGTGGAGAACAGCAACAGGCATTCGACGAACTAAAGCGACGGCTCCAGTCACCACCGATTATCGGCCACTTCGACCAATCAGCCGAAACGGAAGTTCACACGGACGCCAGTAATACAGGACTCGGAGCGGTACTGGTCCAACGACAAGACGGTGCGCAGCGCGTGATCACATACGCCAGCCGGACGCTGTTGAACGCGGAACGCAATTGCTCGACGACTAGGAAGGAATGCCTGGCCGTCGTCTGGGCAATCACGAAATTCCGCCCGTAATTGTACGGGACTCCTTTTCGAGTGGTCACCGACCACCGCTCGCTGTGCTCGTTAGCGTTCCTGAAGGCCCCATCGGGGCGCCTCGCTCGGTGGAGCCTACGACTGCAAGAGTACGACGTGACCGTGGTCCACAAGTCAGGCCGAAAACACAGCGACGCCGACTGCATGTCCAGAGCCCCCGTCGAGTCAGCTACCAGCTGTACCAAAGACAACGACGACGACGATCACATTCTTGACGCGGTGAGCA
This sequence comes from Ixodes ricinus, assembly GCA_037355805.1. NCBI lineage: Eukaryota > Metazoa > Arthropoda > Arachnida > Ixodida > Ixodidae > Ixodes > Ixodes ricinus. The sequence goes on from JAZHYW010009559.1 coordinate 199,522, forward strand.
TTCACGGTATGGCAGCGCTCCAGCGGGACGATCCTCAACTGCGCGCATTGATCGACCATTTGGAGGGACGAGGGAGTACGATTCCCCGAGCCTTTTCACGTGACCTGCCAAGATTGTCCGTCCGGAGGGGTATCCTCTATAAAGAGAACTTCGGGAACAACAACTTGACGTGGCTCCTGGTAGTTCCTGCTAGTCTTCGAGAAGAGATCTTCTAAGCCTGCCACGACGACCCAACATCTGGTCACCTTGGCTACAGTAGGACTCTTGCACGGATCAGAGACAAATACTACTGGCCCAAGCTCCCGAAGACTGTCCACCTCTACGTCCGTTCGTGCCACGAATTCCAACGACTCAAGAAACCACCGACGAAGCCGGCAGGTCTCCTGCAATCGATCGCTCCCCCGACTGCACCATTCCAGCAGATTGGAATGGATATTCTCGGACTCTCCCGCCGTCGACGCAGGGAAGCCGTTGGATACTCGTGGCAACTGACTATCTCACCAGGTACGCCGAGACAGAAGCACTCCCCTCGGGGACCGCCGTGGAAGTAGCCAAGTTCTTCGTGAAGTCTATCGTCCTCCGACACGGCGCTCCTCAAGTCTTGATTACGGACCGAGGCTCCTCGTTCATGGCGCAACTGACACAAGAGATACTCCGCCTGAGCCACACCGTCCACCGCCGGATCACGGCATACCACTCGCAGACCAACGGACTGACGGAGCGACTAAACAAGACCATCGCAGATATGATCTCTCGACGTGGAACACAAAACGTGGTCACGTTTGCGTACAACACGGCGATTTAAGAAACCACTGGCATTACACCTTTTCAGCTGGTGCACAGCAGAAAGGTGACGACGATGCTCGACGCAATGCTGCCCCACGACCCGACGGACGACGGCACCGACGACGCCCAGCTGGTCACCCAACGAGCAGAAGCAGTACGCCAGCTAGCCCGTCTTCGAATAAAGGACCAGCAACGTGTCGACGCTAGCCGGTACAACCTTCGTCGCCACGACGTGGAGTTCAAGCCCGGAGACAGGGTGTGGGTGTGGACGCTCATTCGCCGCCGCGGTCTCAGCGAGAAACTGTTAAAACGCTACATCGGACCGTACAAGGTCATCCGCTGTCTCGGGGACTTGAACTACGAGGTGCTCCCCGACGGAACACGACCATCAGGACGCCGCCAGCCACGACCCGAAGTCGTCCACGTTGTTCGACCAAGCCGTTCTACGCGCGCTAGGATTGCGACACTGCATGTTTATTTCGTTTCACCGTTAATTTTTTAGCCATTTCGGTTTTCCTTTCGTGTTGCATCGGGACGATGCACTTTTAAAAGGGGGATAATGCCGCCCGCAGGGCCGATAAAGCAACGCTCGGTCACCGACTTCAAGAAGATTCGTGTTCCTTCTCGCCACAAGCGTAACTTTCCACCTGCTTTGTTGTTCTTGAAAGTGCCAGTTCATCCTCGCCCCGAGCTCGCGACGCTCGAGCCTTCTTTGCCGAACTTTCAAGATTGTGACGCATTGTAGATAAGCAGCTACCCGCGACCTTGTCGAGTCAGTCTCGCTCGCGCTCTCTGTTTCGCCGCCGAATCACCCCTGCTTTTCTGCTGCCTGGACGCTCTTTCGTTACTTATTTTTGGTTGGCACAAGTTTGCCTATTAAACCTTTATTTTTCAGTTCACTGTTCGTCTTCTTGTCACCTTCGTTCGTGACAATATAATAATAATAATAATAATAATAATAATAATAATAATAATAATAATAATAATAATAATAATAATAATAATAATGTCTTTATTTTCATTCTTTCTTTATAGTGTATATTCATACAAGAGCATGGCTCTAGATTTTCATCAAATCAAATTTCAGACTTGGGTTGATTTCTTTTTTTTTCAGTCTAAGCGCTTTGTAAAGCTAAGCTTTGAAAAATATTGTAATCTGCGTCCCAGCCTTTAATATTGTTTGTCTCTCTCTAAATATCCAGGTATAAAATGTGTACATCGTACCAATTTAAATATAATAGTTCAGGCTTATTTCGAGCCGGAGAGTTATAACCTAGATTTTCTAAACTGCAAAATTTATGATACATCTTATAAACACACCCACGCATCGTGACCCGAGTATCGGCTGCGCGACTACATTTAGAAATTTTGCAATAAAATAAGTGTTCATATTATTCCTATGTTAGTGAAATGTGTTGGTTTCTTGATTACTTTTGCATTGAGAAATCTGGGTGGCCGTTTTTAGACAACGTTCCTGCAAACAACCATGTGGCAGTTTCTTTTCCTAACTACTTTATACCAAGTTTACTTACTAAAAAGATGCAACGTGGATCTCAAACCAATAGCAAAGTAAAAAGTAATCACCCTTCAATTACTGGCTCAAATATAGGTTGTTCAAAATTATACAAGGGTACATGTGCTACTGTGTAAGCATCCGTTTGTGGTATATACCACGTGGTGTTTTCATCGCAGCCATATGGCGCACTGGATAATACCATGGACATAAGAATTACAATTTTTATATTTTTGTTTATCCATCCATTCCCACCGCACCCGACAGGAGAGTTATGGCAACTAGGGGCTATTTGTGTGTGTGTTTGCTAAGTTTGATAAAATTTTCCACAGTGCGTAGAATACAGCTGGGGGTCTCATGTAACATTAAATACTTAAAATTAAAGGGCTCTCACGTCATTCGTGTTCCGTTGAAAATATTTTGTTCTTCACCTGACGCACGTGCTGCACGGCGTTTATATAAAGCATAAATACAAAACAATTACATTTGTGATAAATGCAGTTTACATTAACGTGTCCGTCCTACCAATCAATATGCCTTACCGATGGTTGCTGTGCTCCTAGATAAGTGCAATAGTGTTAACATCCACAATCAGGAACAAAATTATTCTTATGAAGGCTCCTTGCAGAGACTCAGCTGTGTATATAAAACTACTGAACAATCATCTCAGTCCATTTCTAAAGAAACTTCAGATTTTTGGCATTAAAAAGCGACTATAAAGATGAACATCCAACTCAGATATACAAAGTAACCTTCTACTATCCTTCGCCCTGAAAGAATAAGCAAAGAGAGTGTACAAAAAACTGCAAGAACGAGCACGAAAACACAGAAAGAGGTCAAACACACGGAGTTAGTGTTTAGCTTTCTTGTAAGTACAGTCTTGGTCAACAAAATACGAACAGCTGATCGCGCTCCGTTTTTAGAGTGCCTTAAAGTTGCTGGCCTGGCGGATGAACAGATCGCAGCATTTGTGATGACTCGTCGCATTACCCAGTCATGCAAGCCTCTACTTGGAATAAATTATCCCGACATCAACGAGCACTGCATAGTTCGGTATTTTCACGGACACGAGCCGATCGACTGGTCTCACGTATACGAGGTCAACACATCACCGGACGCAAAATGGTGGCCGCGGCCGAAAAGGCGACATTTGCCCTCCCGAAGGGCGTCGCCACGCTAGCAGAGCGCAGCTAGCGAGCAACATCGAGGTGCTCTAGACGTTTTAAGATAGACCCCTTTCGAAAGACTGCTTTCTACTGGGAGTTGCGGAAGCCCTGCACAATGGCGGACTAAAACTGCCACCTCACTCAACACTTTGTGCATTCGGTTGGACTGGAAGGCAAAAAACACACCCACAAAAAAAGGTGATGAGCGCAGTGACGTTTAATTTTCTACTCTCGACGCGGCTTGATTGGCTCGTGGTCTTGTGGCTTTGGCCAGGCTCCGACGTTCGATCTCTTATGAAATGACATGCACGTTTCCCGGGGTAAGTTGTTCAGACATTTTTCAGTGGTTCCGACCTTCTAAAAATCGGCACATGACTTTCGAAAAGGGTCTATTGCAGAAACCTCTTGCGGAGTTTGGTGGTACCCGTGGTACTTCTCGGGCGAGATTATTGTCGTTGTTTCTCGCCATGGAATTATCTTCACTTTTGGCCACACTTGGCACGACACTCGCCATTTTGCTGGAAGGAGCATCCTCGAATCGATGCTCCTCATAAGCAAAAGACAGTCAGTGATCGCGTGGACAGGGGAGCACGCAGAATTTAGCACTGTCATCGTCAATCAACGACCGTCGGTGTGTTTTTGATTCCGGTAACATTTAATGAGTGCACAGATTGCGTACAAATCACAGTGTCAATAAATTATTAGAGAACGAAGCCCCTTCGAAACACATTAAGATAACTTCAAGCAATTGACTGAGCCGAATAGGTCAATAAAATTAGCTGCTTCGATGGGTACATGATCAGTCGTCACGATGTCGCGAATTCTTATGAAGGAGCAGCATCATTCGCAACTTTCAGCGATGATGGTACCGCGGTGTGAGAATCGCGCACCCTAGCTCCTGGATGATTGGCATCTAAATGAAGTTGCTTGTTTACCCCTTCCTGACGTAAAAGAATGTCGCTCTTATCTTACAAAATGATAATCACTTACGTGTCGGAGATACAACCTCCGGCTGCTGTACTATGACAATCATCCAGATGACAGCCATTTCATATGAACTGGTGTACCTCTATAAGCCGTGAAAGTTACAAAATATTGCAGCTGGCCACTCAAAAACACAGCGAAGAAGTAGCACAGTTGGCGATAAATCATGGACATTAAATTGGTCACGACAAATAAAGCGACAAACCGGATTTGCGCTTTAATTATTGCCCACATCCGCCGCTGTGAGATAATTATAGGTTCCTCACAGCGACGAATGTCAGCAGCAGCGAAAAAACAGAAAGTAAGGTACAGTTAATGTAAACAAATATACAAACACCGCATCAGAGACCGAACGATACCGATATTCTGTTTTTCGCGGCGACCGCCGTATTGAATTCTGACGTAGCTGAGTTAGGGAAAACAGCAAATCGCCTTATCTGCCAACTGGAAGGCGCTAGAATTCACGGGGTTTGCACTACTAGTTGTACTTTTCTATTGGCTATACTTTTTGATGTAGGTATATGCTTAAACTATTCGCTTTAGGTTTGGCAGCCAAACCCAACTGCGTAACACTTCAACGTCGTAACTCTCACACGAAGACGGTCCTTAGGCATCGGTCGGTCACTGCTCCGCTGTTCGTATTTTTTTATCATAGCGTGTTATTTTTTTTTCTAGATAACTAATCACCAGGTTTTCACGCCAATCGTTTTGAATAATTATTTAATGTGTGAGGTGTTTATTACCAGTCAAGTGGTTGAGCTGCTATGACATGTTACATTTTTGCAGTCAACATGTGTGTCAGTGACACAAAATACTAAATTTGGGTGGGGCGTTGGACACTCGCTTCAACTGACAAAGACAAGCGATTAAAGTCATGCCACTAGGAAATATAGCAGTGATTCACACGACACGACGAAAACTTCCCGTGTATGAACCAGCTTCTGTTGGGTTGATCAGTATGCTCAGCACTTCCAGTAATTTTCCGTATTTGGCGGGGAAGGCCATTGATTGTGTACATGCTTACTTTACGGAGTGCAAAACCCTCATAGCCCCCAAAATATTACCTCGCCGGCAAACGCCATCTCTACGCGAGGCTTTCCGAACAAAATTAAGTTGTCTCTAAAGCCCTTGTGTTCGTGCAGGATATCCTGTATTCAGATCTAGTAACCTGGTCTGTGAGAGTACGTTTTCAGTGCACTACCAGCTTGATCTTCGAGATCACAGCTATATATTGGTATGTTTCATGAAATCTGAATTTACGGTTGTGTTGTTTGGATTTTAACATCGTCTATTCCTTTGTGAAACTTTTATATTGTTATATTTTACCATGACGCAAATGGAAAAGTATGGCGTGTACGAAAAAGATTTAAAACGAAGGTAATGCTCAGAAAAGAGTAAGATACACAGGAAAGAAAAAACTCTTGAAAAATCGGCCTGTCCTGTGTTCCCGTAGTTTCACTTCTTATATTACAACATCTGTTGTTATGTTTCAGTGTTCCGTGTTCAGCATTTCAACTTAAACAAACTGTAAAGAACAACTTCTAAATTTACTCACTTCCCAAAACAATATATTTTACGACATATAATTTTGATTACCAAATCAATCTTGTGTATGATAAGCTCAACCAATTTCGAGAAAATCAGCGACCATCAAACTTTTTCTGGAGCCCTCATCTAAGTCTCACTACGAAGAAAGCAAAAGAAAAACAGGGGACAAAGAAAGACATGAAAGCCTGTACATGTGCGTTTCTATCCCCTGTTTGTGTTTTTTCTTTCTTCGTGTCGAGTATTAATCCAACACGCTCGCCCGCCAAACTCATCACCTTTAGGATAAGTGAAAAATGTATCATTAAAATATATTGGTGGAAAGTGGATCTGAGGAATTCACGAAGTCACACATTTTCTTATAGATGCTTGCAAAATATTTGGATAGATGAATGGTAATCTTCTGGCTCACTGGTATACGCTAATGCTACTTACGAAGTTTTTCAATCCCCATTTTAGTTCAAAAATAGTATACATTTCATTACACCCATTCAAGTTATCAATCAATTCGAATATTTTCTCATGCGTAATAATAGTAGAACTTTAAGAAGATTAAGACAGCGATATGTTTTACTTTTATTTTGTTGGTTTTATTTTACTCTTTTCCATTGGTTAGAGTTTGATGGACCTCTCTTTTTAAGACAATGCAGATGTTTTTAAAATTAAATATACGAAAATGCTCGAAGGTCTGTAGCATTACTTTGTTATTGAACACGTACTTCATGAGTGATCAATCGATTAGTGACTGCAAACGAATAATTCGTCAGCAAACTAGGCATGAAACTGAGCACACCACGACTCCCAACTGGGATTGTTCGCTTAATTGTCATGTTTCTCATACTCTGTTGGCCAACAATGGCTTTTGTATTCACGTAAATAATGTAGCTTTCAAAATGTTTTGGTCTACACGACATACAGCAAAATTATTATAAGCAACGATTGTAAACTACCTAGTGACGAAACCCCGAACAGTTTAAAACCATATTCTTATTGAACTGCTTCTTCTCGCACCAACTAAGGTTTCTCGGACAAAAAAAAATGCAGCGTTTACACAAAACGGAAGTATCTTGATCCTCTTTGTATACAAAGTCATGTTTGTTATTCGGTGAGTTTCCGCTGTGCCAATTCAGCCAGTTCTCTGAATTCGCATTAAATCCCAAAACAATAACAAGGTCTACCGAGATCACCGAATACATCTGCAGGATTTACAGGAAAACCAAAATCCTATAGCAGCTTTTATTTTAGTTTTTAGCTAAAAGCTTTGTCGCTATCGCTACAAGGAAAAAGAAAGGTACAAATATAGCGCAGTTTCAACAGATGTCTCTTTTCGGACTAGTGAATTTGGCACGTGACATTTTGCTTCTCATGGACACTTTTCTGAAAAACACTTGTTATAATTAATGTATAATAACCCCGTTCGCGTCTAAACAATTCTTAAGAGCTGAGTGAAAGAGTTTAGACCATGAACACATTGCAGATAAATTCAACATCAAAGATGTTGAAAGATGTCCGTCCTTGTCCGTCCTTTTCGTTTATTCTTTCTCTAACAAGTTATAAAAACCAATGCGCTCACGTTCAGCTATGTCAGTAATAGTGTACAAAAATACGACGACAATAAGAAGCATTTTTGCACTGGTTAAATTAACACGCGCTCTCTGAGTTATCAATAAAGTGATTCCAGCTCAATAGTTTCTTAGCAAATTAAGGTCATCGAGGGCACAAGAAAGTAAGCAATATTTGCTGAATTGAGACGTATCACATTCCCATTTTCCAACGCGTCAACACGTTTTTCTTTCCTTTACACAATTATCTGTCTTAAAATATAGTGCGCTGTACGTTTTGGTAGACACATTTCTGTATTTCTGATGCAATTGCGCCCTGTGAACGCAAATCTAGCAGTGCAAGATATTTTTCATCAGCGTTTGGGGGCACTGTCTGCCAATGTGAAAACTCTAGGAGTTAGTATTCATAAAGCTACCTTCATTTAACATCTGTGTAGAGGCCACAAAACTTTCGTCACATGTTTCCTAACCTTATTGTCGGGAATCATGATAGAAATTAACATTGTGTAATAACTAATAGTTTTTCGAGAGAAACGTTACGTGACTGTGGTTCAGAGTGTTAGACTTTTAAACTTTCCAGCAAGGCAAATGATATAAAGCACGTTACGGACAGGTTCCTCGTAGATGCCTGGATTGATGTTCTGCATCTTAAAGAAATTATCCGGTGAATTTTGTTATAGTCACTAATTTGCCTCAAAATTATCTATATGCATTATTAGTCACATGTAAACTAGTAACTCAAATTACAGGCTAAAATGTATTTTAGCAAAGCTTTTTAATTTTCAAATTTGGTTTGAGAACCTGAGAGGATCTACTAGCAACACCGAAACGGTGTCGTCGAATGTTGCAAATTTAGCGAAACTAGTTTTCAACGGGTTAAATACGTTTGGCGGTTAGAAAAAAATGCAGGCAAAACTCACGACAGCAAAACGGAAAACCCATATGCAAAATGCCGCATTTTTAGAATCTTGGCGAATTACCCGCGGCTGGGTGAGAACCCTGGTAATTACATAGACCGTGGGAAGGAAAGATTTCACAATAACTATTTTGAATTTTGCAGTGCTAAATACCATACCGGAAAGAGTAAAATATGTCGATTTCGAAAATATAGCTAGGTGGGGTTGCTGGAAAAATCGCCGGAGTATCCCTTAAGCACAATGTGACATCACTACACTATAGAAGGCGCAAAAACGTTTTACAACGAAGCTGTATACCATTACCAGCCAAGGAAAGTTTCGTGTCGTTGGCGTTGTAAGCAACAAAACTCCCGGAGAACAAATGAAGGCAAAACAGCATATCTCCTTTGAAATCAGGCATACAGAACACAACTCAGTATTCGGCTCAATAAAGAACACCACAAAACAAGCATCAAAACCACATGATGGATGATAAGGCGCTTGTGAACAATAGGAACACCCTCCCACGCGTTCCGGCAAAGATTAGGTGTGCAGCTGCTTCGAAAGGGGTTGACGTCATTCGAAGCCCTCGTGTGAAGTGCAAACCCGCATAATGGATGATAACGGCGCCTGCGAACAATGCGAAGCACGTTCCTTCTCCCCGCGTGTGTTTCCCGGTAAAGATTACGGTAGCGTAAGCTACTCCGAGTGGAAAAGTACCCAACAGCAAAGAAATCACGACGTAACCAGGCTTTCATGTATAAAAGGTGTGGTTAAGTACATTTCACTTGTCTCTGGTTTCACTCTTTGTATAGCCACTTGTGTGAATTTTCAAGTGACGTTGCAATGGGTAATTGTAGTGGGTGTCGTTTACAGCTTCGCTGTCCAACCACCTTCACAGCGTGGATTGGAGCCCCAGTTTTAATGTTGGTTTTGACAAAATATTGTTTGGTTGTTTTAATAATAACTATTTTGCACTTAGAGAGAATGAGTAGCATCCCGGGAAGTGCAAAGCCTTAGTATATAAAAAATATGTTTAGTTTGGTAGTTCTAAAAGCTCCTCTTCATAGAGACATTTCATGGCTTCGGACGTCGCTTTAACTAGAAGGCTTTAACTAGAAATAAGAATTCTCCACAAAATAACAAAAATGAAGATCAACAGTATTTGTACGCAGTTAAGCATAAAACAAGGTATTATGAAAGGGGGCAGAAATAATTGGAAACGTATGCTTGAAGATTATAGTTAACACGTCTGAAGTGTTCTTTTTTCACGTGAAAAATCTGGCATAGAGACAGCGCTTCGTTTTCCCTTGCTGCCTAAAAAACCTAGGAGCACTGTATTGTTTATTCGCACCATTCCTGTCAATGTTTCGAAGGTTCAAATGGAGGGTTAATTCTGTTCGTTGTAGCAGCATGTTTCGAAACGTGGTGTTACCGAAATTAGCCAACAAATCATTTATATGTGATTCACTTCGTTTTAGTTTTCTCTGACAATAAATGACGTCTATTTAAATGCGAGTAACATGTAACCATTCCCACTTATAAAAGTGTACCGTATTTTTGGACTGTGAACTTCACGCGGTTTATAATCCGGTGGATGACGTTGTGTCTAATAAACGTCTCTATTTAGCTAGACCGCCCCAGATATATTGTCGGCACCGGATATTAATTTCCTTGATGTTTTCCTTCTGTTAAAAATGAAAGACGTTTACAGTTCTCTGTAATGCCGAATTAGAGCACAGCTCTTGAGAGCAGGAGGGAAGGGTACGGAGTGGAAGGAAAGGGTACGAAGGGGAATTTACACAATTTCCCGGTAAATTCCCCCGCTACATTTAGCGGGAAAATTCTCGGGCTAAATTTGGCATAAGAATTTCCCGCTAAATGTAGCGGTGAATTTACTGGAAATTTCCTCTAAATTAAGAGTGGTATTTTCCCGCTAAATCTGGCAGAAAATTTTGAAGCTAAATTTAGCGAGAAAATTTTCACACTGAATTTTGCGAAAAACTTTGTCCACTTTCTTCGCCAATTTGTTTCGCTAAATTTAGCAGAGAAACTTTCGCACCAAATTTAGCAGGAAAGATTTTCGCCAAATTTGGCTGGCAATTTTTTCTGCTAAATTTGGCGGAAACATTTCTCCGCTAAATTTAGCCGAAAAACATCGCCCACTGAATTCGGTGGAAACCTTTCCCCTCTAAATTTTGTGGGAAAATGTACCTGCTAAATTTAGTGAAAAAATTGCCCGCTAAATTTGTCGGAAAAATTTTTCTGCTAAATTTACGCCAAATTTAGCGGGAAAATGTTCCCACTAAATTTGTCGGAAAAATTTTCCTGCTAAATTTGCTGATTATCTCCGACCAAGCAAAAACAACGAAAGCAAACCGGCTCTAGCTTCCAGCGTACATCGGCGTTGCGCCGTGGCCAGATTTTCTCTGTCAGCTCTAACTTAAAAAGGTCCTACAGATGCAGCAACACTGGTATAAAGTTTTAATATGGCGGCCACCATGGAGCACCGTAAATTCTGAGGACGCGCTGCATGGGAAGCGGCGGCGCCTTCACTTGCAGTTGAAGGGTTGAAGCCAAAACGAAACCAACTGCAATGTGACGTGTTCAGATCGAGGGCACGCTTTTTATATCCATTTTAACTGTTTAGAACGAGTAATTAGACCCAGAACTTTATTTGTGGTGTGTGAGAAACTATTGTCAGACCACTAAAATAAATACAAACATGGGCGACAAGAGGGAAGCCGCATTGCCATCGACCAGAATCAATGGCAGGAATGGCAGCGAGCGCGGTAAGCGCCGGGTTCGCCCCGTCCCGCGACATGTCGTAATTACTTTTGGTGCATATCTGTCTCCGAGACATGTTTCTTTCCGCGGCATTTGTCTCGACGGTCCTTTCTAGGCGTGTCCCCAAGCATTCCAGTGCTTCAATAGCCGGCAATGCTGCGGTCGTCGCCGGGGGGACGCGTGTTTTCGAGGTCGCCTACACGGCTAATGAGTGTATGACCGAACCAAAACACGTTTTTACAAGCTCGCATGATTTTTGAACGAATTATCCATTACTCAACGTGTAAATTTATGGTAATATGTGTGAATAGCGTGTTTTTACCCCAAATATTCACCAAATACACGTGACGTGCTAACACTGCATGTTAAACGAACATAAAAATATTGTATAATCAGCAAATTATGTTTGGCCTTACAGGTCGTAATAGATTGACATTTTGAAGGGATTTCTTCATTTTTATAAATTTACTAAGTTCGCATTTTATGAGACATCACCTATAAACCATAAATTTAAAACAACATTCAGGTGTGCGTAAAAACATAATATTGTTGGACATTTAGCAGTGAATGCTTTAGCTTTAATGTGCAAAAGCAAAATTGTGCTCCTGACAAAAACTAAAGTCATAGATAAGGTTGGGAAGTCAATGTTTATTTTTCTTCAAATGCGACATTCGTAAAAGAAGTTATGCAGGCGGTGTTTACCATCTCGATGGCAATGTACAAAACTTACCCTTTTGATATGGTGAATTCACAGATTCAGGGTACCCTGACTTAGTTACCGCCTGGAATAAAATATCTCACATTGACTCGATTTTTTTTTCTTTCAAGAATATACAGGAGCTTGATTTTAATTTCTACATATTTTTTGAAAAAGGCGAGATTTAGTCAAGGGTCATCTTCACGGCGGTATTCTGATGAGGCTCGGCGGACACTGAATGTCAGAATAACCTTCATAGTAAGTTGGCTAATTAAATTAAAATTGTTAATTCACGTTTTAATTTTCGGGAGGAGATGTCGTGTTGTAATTGCAGTATTCTTGGTAATTACTACTGTATGCCAGGCAAATGTAAATAATTTGCGAAATGGTAATACATTTTAATATAATATTCAACTAAATTTAGTGATTTTTGGCCCGTTTTAAAAATTGACCTAATAAAAGCTACGCAAACCTTGAACACGCTGACGCTTGCAGAAGTGACGTTGTACTGTCAATCATGTCGTCACTATCTCGGCAACGTGTCCCTGGCGTGCAGAACTTGCTCCTCCTTTACGTCACTTTTTTAAGCATCATTGTGGACAGTGTTTGCGGCTCCCGTTTATCGCGCCATTAAATTGGGCGAACACCTCCCAAAGTTGACTTGTTAAAGCTAAAAATCCATTGCAATTTTTACAAATCGTAAGAACATATAAATTTGTCTGACCTGAAATAATAATTGCCGTCAATACGGCAATTTCATGACGCCCCCGAAAACCAATAATTAAAAGATAAATCATCCGATTTTAGTTGATTTGTCAACTTACCTAGACGATTATCCCCTCGTCTAATGTCCGCCGTGCCTGATAAATACATGATAAAGACGGCACTCGTCTATCACCTCTTTTTTACTAAATTATCACCCCTTATTTTAATAAATTCGTTTGAATTAAGTAAAAGCATGGTAAATCAAAACACTTCAAAATGCCATAAACAGTCAATTAACGTATGACTGGATTTCAGGTTTCCAGATATAAATCTAGTTAGATTTTCTGTCCTATAATCTAGTTTATACTGTTTTTTTTTGTAGAGAATTTTAGCGTACACTTCACAGTGTGGGTATTTTGTCAATAAAAGTACCTTATACCGTCTGCGATTTCTCTTCCCAGCTGGAACAAAGATGCGTTTTCAAGAGAATATAATGAGAGCACGACGAAGCGGAGATGGCCTAAGTTCTCGGATAAAGATTTAATTGAAGCTGGCATTTTTTTTATTCCGGAGATATGAGGTTTATGCGGTCAAGTTTCATAGAGTAAGCATTCGTTTGAGTTCATTGAAGCATCTTGACCATTCTTGTAAATTACGAGAAACTTCCTTGTCCACAATCTCTCGTCATTACCATTGGCTATTAAAGACTAGAATGCACTAACTGACCTTTGTATTTCTATATGTAACACTAATATATTTGCAGCAGCTACTACCCTCTTCTTCTAAGCCGCCCCCCCCCCACCTTTTTCAAGTTACATTACAATGTTTTAGCATCGTATTCTTTGTTTTTTGCTCTATTTATATATTTGTATATGTGCACACCCCTTGTGTAATACACTCTGCGAGTCCTCAAGTAAAATAAGTGATTATGATGCAAGCAATACTTTTACCTAACAAGTAAGATGGTTGGTGCAGTTATTATGGTGAAAAGCAGCGCCACTGGGATGATGACAAACAGGAAAGGTACACTGAACAAGCCCAACTCGCCCCAAATGTCCCTTCTAGCAGATATTGTGTATGGTGCGAAGTCCTGATGGAATGAACTGTAAAACTATGGGCTTTTTAACCTGTAACATTTTAGGAAAATACGAGAAAATATAAGCTCAATGCAGCTCGCTAGCCAATCTTTAAGTTACGCTTAAGCGATTGTTGACCCGGGCTGCCTCTGCGAATACCAGTTGTCGGGGTCGCGGTGCAACGGAATAAGTACATACTGGTGTCATTTAGCATTGCTACAACTCTTGCTACTTATTAGAGCTCTGCAAATATAGACGAACTGTACCTGCAGAAATAAAATCGTTCGTGTCGTACCGCTTTGCACTGTTTGTTTATTATTGTTTAGATTTTGCATCACTTGCTATATTTTTTCACATTTTGAAAGTTCTGTATTGAGTATTACGAATTTATTTTCTCGAGTTGAGCATAAAATAAACAAAGATATTGTCATAAAATACAACTCAGATAACATTGAAATAGATTTTAATTACTTTTCTTCAGTTTTGATCTTTTCGGAGTTTATCTGAACAAATAGCCTGCGATCGGAACAACAGTCTCCATTCCTAGTGTAACACAATATTCTACATGACAATTTTTATGTCGGGAACATCTCCAATAACGTATCTAAAACGTTCGCTTAGTGTGTTCAAGAAAAAACTCGGTTCATTCGCTGCCTCTTACTTCATATGTAACTCCAATCATAAAGTTACTAACTTTCATAATATGAGCAATTGTGTTGTATACAAAACACGTTAAAATCTCGATTTGCATTAGGTGGTATACCTATCTTTAAAAATTGTGCTTCCCCGTCAAAGTGTTCCAGCAAGATTAAATATTCTTTAACAGCTGAAAAAGGATAATGTATTTTATACTTATAAGAAGATGCTCAAAGGCAAAAAGGGTTTGTGTGCTTAAAATAAAATAAGTAAAACGATACATATTTAATTTTTATTACTTTCTAATGAGGTTTTGAACAAATCTCAAGATACGTGAATTCCCAAATTTTTAAATAATGCTATTGGTCCTATAGGTATAGTATTATTTAGGCAATAGTAAAGTGCCTATGTAAGAACATATGTTTCGCTTTTTTCATTTGAAAACAAAACAAAACTACAAATGAAGGTATGTTTTCTCCGTGACAGTATGCCACACCGAGTTGCGTCAGAGCGAAGTTTCTGTCTGACAGACCATCTCTTACATTTTTCATATGCATCTTGATAAAGAAATAAAGATACTCGAAAATATATTTGATAATATCGCAATACATTTTTATTGAGATTCTGCCAGCCCTAACAAAAGGTATGTTCGCAAGAACACTTACGTAAAAAGAGCGTCATTATGTGTGAAGCTAAATTATAATTGACATTTTGATGCGCGTTTACCTAAAGCAAATTTCGACATTCGAGTTATTACCACGTCAAACGAGCGCGTCACAATGTTAAATAGCATTAATTATTTATCTAAATGCTCTGCTAAGCTTGGAACTAGTGGCAAATCTAAAACAGTAGTTCTATACGTTTGTTGATTCGTTGCCTTTATCGTTTGTTTGGCATGAATTAGCAAAGATAGAACGCTACGACCCCACTCAGCCAATCAGAGGGATACGGCGATCCACGTGACACCTCTACACTGTAGTAGTGCACATCAACTGCGCATTGTCATGTGCCTCGTTGGGGCGCTTTAACTGGCTGATGGGGGCCGATGTGGAGCCTTTGTGGGCTTAGTGTACCAGTGGATTTCCCCAGCGGCACGAACGTATAACTGCCTTAGTACGTATAAAAAACAATTGCGCAATTCAAAGCACAAAGATCACAATAAACTTAAAATTCGGATCAAAACGAATTTTGTGATTACAAAATTTACAACGAACAGAGAGATCTGTAGCCGGTAGGATGTACCCAAGAATAAATTTCCAGGCAAACGAAACACTGTCTCGCTAGAATAGGAGAATGCTTAGCGATATTTTGATTAACATCGAAGCTAAATCTCTTGAGAATTTTAACTCACATGCGAAAGCTTCAGGTGAAGTTTCCTTTAATGATCTCTATAAAACGATTTTACATATTCTTTTGGTTGTATTTGCGTGACATAATTTGTCCATGAACCGAAACATTTGTAAAAATTATTTTTTTCTCAAACAATTCTTGTAAGGACGCCGTTCCGATAAGATATCTACCTAAGGAGTACAGAACTGTGAGAAGAAAAAAAACTAAAGCTCTGAATACAAGAAAACCCGGTATGTGTTCACATCAGGTTATCATTAAATGATTTGGGTACAAAACTGCTGGGATGTTGTGCGTACAGCCCTTTGATTAACATCTCCCGAAACTGTGAACATCTGCCTGTGATCTCTAGGGAGATGATTCAAACTTGAATTCCGGATTGTAAACAGGAACTCAGCCACCTGTGGTTGTTATCCCTGTTCTCTAACTAAACAGAGTTGAGCCACATTCAAGCGCGTATGATACGGGTATTTTTTTATTTTGCTAACTTTTATGTTGTTTCACGTGGCTTCAGTTATATTCGTACGATCACCAACTGCGCCCCTCTAGGACACCTGCAGTTGATTGTAGTTTGAGCTGAACTATTGCGTTCCACGGTCTCCTCTCAAAAACCGGAGCTTCATATGTGTTATATGCTTCATTCCTAGATCAGGAGCCCAAATCCCGCAACGTAGAAGCACAAAAAGTGGAATAATATTTATTCTGAGGCCACTTCTAAAATTCATCAATTTAAGAAATCAGTCGCACACAGGCGACTTCACGTTAACATAAAATCATTCTACACAAACGTTGTTTCTGTGAATACGGAGCCTTATCATGTCATGTGTCTGTTGCAAAATTAGTCATTTCTTAACCGCGGGGAAGTCACCAGTTATCTCGAATGGCATGATACCGCCAATTTGCCGAATCGCCGCTCTTTTGGAACGCCCCAGATGCCACCTTTTAGATGACCGCGCCACAGCACAATGTGTTTATAAGTTTTTACAACACAACATGAGAAGTATTCTGATATGCGATACAGCAGTGATGGCCTTTCTTGTGCTAAAACATTAACATCAAAAGCAAAGCACGGTTTTACTCATTTTGTCTCAAAGGGGTACGAGGCGTCCGGATAGGATACCGACCGCGAAACCACCACCCCGCAGCGAATCAGAGTCACCGCTACGACGGGTTCGTTAGCTGGCTACACCCGCTAGCCGGAACTCACGAAGGGAGTGCACGGACACGCAGAATAGAGGGACACCCAGGGGTTTATTAGCTCCGGTTAAATACCAACAGAATAAGACTAGAAACGGCAAGAGGGAGGAGGTCCTTGCTGTACTTTCCCGAGAGCCTAGACGGAGGTGGGGCAGCAGAGCGCGTGGCCGCACGTCCGATCAGTTTCAAGTCCCGCAGAACAGTTCCATCTGAGAGCGGCCAGGAGACGCCGCTCTCTCTCTCTAACTCTCTCTCTCTCTCTCTCTTTCTCGCTGGCGGCTCCAGCCTCGTTTCCCGTTAGGCGGGCGACCCCGCACAGTGGAAACTTCCCTACGCCCCCCCCCACGGAGGGGGCGACACGGTCGGGGGAGTGCCGAGAGCAGACAACCAACATGGCTGCCTCTCCCGGCCACGATAAGGCACGCTCCGGTCGGAAGCCAGGTGGCTCCCGACGTCGCGCACGCGGCCCTAAGACGGGATCAGGGAAAGGGAGTCAGGGGCTCCCACAGAGTGTGAAAGGTTCTCTGTTCTTACACTGTAAATTCTGTAATGCGTGATTCAAATTTTATTGGTGATCCCACAGGGTCGTCACTTTTATGTATTTTGTGCAGCTTACTCCTATGCATTCACCCTGACCACAATTGTCAGAAAAATATCAAGCGAGCAGTTCGTACCGGAGGGCCCATCGTACCATGTCTCATGTGCAAAAGCGGTTACCTAAAACTCTCTACTAACAGTTACTAGTGGTCGCAAAACCCAGGTGGCGCTAGTCAACGTCAAATTAAAAATTAGCAAGTAATTATTGTTGCCTTGATGGATTTCTTTCCACACTGGTTACATTCATATTTGCACAACATTTAATTCACATTTTCACACGTAATACACATTTAACACAGACAAGTAATTTGAACACAGAAGACCCCACACACACAACACACACGCAACGACGCGATAACCAAATTGCTGCCCCCAATGGCTACTCATGTGCCTTTTAAACTGATTATTTGAGAGAAGTCGTTTGCTCAGTGGCCACCTCGCCCGTAAAAGATGTTACATATATGGTGCCGCTTTCGCACCAATATTGTTGTCCAATATTTTTGCTAAACATTCCAAGGAATGTATCTCTTACTAGGAAGTAACAGTACACGCAGTAATTATTTACAAGTCTATAAAACAGTGTCCCCATAGGTTCCCCGCAGCTATGTTCTCACTTCCCCTCATAGACTACCCCGGACCAGACTTGTACCTAGTTCAACTACTCTACTCAAGTTAATTACTGTAGCTTAACTACTTTTCTGGGTATTTTAGTACCTTTCAATTACATTTTATATTGGTAATCAGTACTTTACTTAATTACTTTTTGAGTAACTTCTCGTCGAGTTACAAATTACTTTCAAATTTTAGTGGTTGTTTTGCCTATTAACAAAACTTCCTGAACAAAGGAGATAAGATGTTGGAATATCAGCTGATATTTGCAAAGAGGGGGGAAGCATGTGGCCTAGGAAAGGGGGGGGGAGCAAATGGTTTGGAGAGTCCAAAATCCCAAAAACATTTCACAAGCCCCCCCCCCCCCTTTCCCCAACTGCAACAACACTACTACGAGGGGCGGGGTGCAAACAGACACGACGCAAGAGAGGCCGAGTAACTGCGAGATTAACGCCGAAGTCTGGCGTTTCTCTGTGTCCCGAAGCTCAAGGAGACTTGACCCATTTCAAGAAAGGGCTGGTGCTTGCTTCTCCCCAACGTAGAAACTCTCGCCCACTACAGGAGGTGCACACACTGCATCCTCACTCAAAAGACGCAACAAAATGCAGCACCTGCTCTGAAACTCACCTGGTGCTCCCGTTGTTTGTGGAGTACCCGAAGAATCGCATGCTAAAAAGCAACGCAAAACATTGCCTTTTTGCGTTGCCTTTCCTCCCGAAGCTCAGAATATGCAGATCTTCAAAGATTCAGGGATCGTTCGAGAAACCTTTAGTAATTCCCCCAACGTTTTTATATAAAAATTAATAAACAAGCAGTGTTGGGAAGTACTCTATGTACATAGTACTTAATGTACTACTGTTTAGAAAAATTGTACTTTACTTGAAGTAAATTCTCTGAACATGTACTTGTATTTTCCGAGGAAAATAAAACTCCCGACTTCAATGTACATGCCCCGAATTTGAAAACAAAAAATGGCGGTATCGTCGTGTGGAAACGCGCTCTTTCGAGAAGTCCTCTGGTCATTTCTCTGAGTGAAGTAATGGCGGCTGCAAGACCGATGGAAATAAGTGCGTTATAAGTTGATTGTGTCGAATAGCTCGTCAGCGAAAGTAAAACAACTACTTTGCGGCGACTTGACCTTACACAATATTTGCTGCCATTTCCGTAAAAAGCTGATGCACCTCCGATTACCCGTGAAGCAAATCATACCAGTTAAACAAACACTGTCTAGGGAATGAAAAATTGTGTTAAAAGTGATTGTACTTTACCTTGAAATATATTGTATTTATATGCGTTACTTCAACTACATTGCACCCGGTGTACTTACTACATTACTTGAAGTACATAACCTCTCATCTACTTTCTACTTTACTTCAAGTACTTTTTAGATGTACTTTACGCAACACTGTAAACAAGCAAACACTGTATAAAAAATCAAGCGCAGGCAGTGCTAAACCTCAAAGTGTAAATGACACGTTTGCAGTACATCATTGACCAAACAAACAAGAAAAGTACAACACAATTAATTAGGCACGCAGAAGCAGAACCAGCTATTAAAGCATTTCTGTGAAAAAAACAAGCCGATTCATGTTTCGCTAGCACAATTTCGCTAACGGATCAAAACCTCTGTACTTTCTTTTTACCATAAAAAACATATAGAAGTAACTTCAAAGGTAACTTCAAAAGTTATTCGCTACTTTTTTACGGCAATTAGTATTTTTCTCAATTACTTCCTATTTGAGTAATTTCTAATCTACTCAAATTATTTTTGATGTCAATACTCAGTAACTTAAAACTTAATTACTTTTTCGACTGACTTGTACATGTCTCCCCGGAACAGCTAATTATACTGGGAGTCACCTTTTCATGGAACTTGGACTTTTCTGCGCACATTGCAACTGTGATCGCAAATGCTCGAAGGACTCTGGATTTTGTTTCTCGAGCCACAAAGCCTGGTGTACCGGCGGCACTGAACACACTGTGTACTGCCCTAGTCCTACCCTCTTTAGAATATTGCTGCGCAGTGTGGTCACCTCCCCAACAACACCTCATCGACGGCCTAGAGGGCGTGCAGCGTCGTGCATCACGCACCACCTGTGCTCGGATCCCAGGCCATGTTGATATCTCGAACCCCGCGAGGTTGAAGGTCCTTGGCTGGCGTCCTCTCGACCAGAGGCGAAGAATTTAGCGGGTACGCGTGCTGTGCCATCTGCTCGACGAATCACTTACTGACAGCAGAGTGTCCGCCATCGTACGTGTCAGCGGAAGGACCGGGCAGCCCCAACCCTCCGTGGCAGGACTCTGCGACACAGCGAATCCTTTCTGCCTGTGGCTGCCAGGGACTTTCTGACCATGCCATTGGCAGCCCGTTGTCCTCTGCCCAAGTCGCATGAGGAGTCCCAGGCTCTCTGTAAAGTCTTCGCGGGACAAATGTCCTCGAGCCAGGGTTAATCTAAACTGGCGACAACTTCTCATCTTTCTCACCCTGTATTTATCTTCAATGTCATCATTTCATTTTATTCTCAAATCTTGCTTTATTTTTCAGGATCTCCTTTTGGGACTCTTAATGCACACAGCAGCGGGCAAGCAGGCGCACACGGGTTAGTGTTTTAACCTCTCTGCTTCGCCATGCACGCTGAAGTGTACGTGCTTGATATGTGCAAATAAAACTCAATCAATCAGTTCATCACTGATTGATTAATTTTCAGTTAATCAGTTAATCAAAATGTTGCCAAGCGTCTCTTGCGAAAGACAAAGATTAAAAAAAAACACAATACACAAATAACTTTCTTTTCTTTGTAAATGTCTTAGTAGTGCTACCTGGCTATCTTCATCCCAGTTAAAACTGTAATAAAAATGTAAACACTTCCAAAATATTGCAAAAACGAATGAGGAAAGGAAGTAATGCAAACGGGAAGCCGCACGCATCGCCATTGCATCAACGATGGCTGTCGTTGGCGGCGCTCGCGGCAGCGCTGGCTTCCACGACGTGCTGGAACAGAGGCTGCGATCGTTGTAAAGTCAGTTCCAACCCTTTAAACGTGTCATGATTGTTTTTGATATCACACCTATTGGACTTTTCTGTCTGTAGCCCGCCTTGGAGAATAACACATCGAACTGATTCAAAAAAGCGTAGAAATTTATTTACCATCATCGACACTAGCCGCGACATGACCTCCCCCTCGTCTTTTTTCGCTGGCCTTTTATTAACGGCGGGGAGCGTCTACACTCTTAAACAAAAGGGTCAGTATAGTCCTCCCTAAAGGGAGGAACGCTCTTGATACATATATTCCTACGAAAAGGGAGAAACTTTCGTCCCTAAAGCAGGGGAACAAAAGTTCCTCCGTCGCCTGCATCTCATTATGGCGGCCACGAATCGAGCAAATCGAGCTCAATAAGGCTTAACGAGAACACGAAGTCTATTGTACGGAGCGAGAGGAGCAGCAAATAAAAACGTAACACGAGCTTTCCGCGAACTGTATTTATTTCCGAAGCCGGCTTTCCCCTGCAGATAAAGAAACTTCCGTTTTGAAAGCATGCAGTCACTCAGTCGTCTGATCGTCAGCACTGCGATGTTAAAGGGCAACTCCGGTCCATACTTTCGATTTTGGGATTATGACTGTTTTTAGTGCAGCCAGCGTCCCTGAATTGCAAGGTGTAATTTTTTCTCGTTATCGTGCGCAGTTTTAAAGATGTCGACGCCTCAAAGTTCTGTTTGGGGTGCGGCCGACAAAAACCGGAACTAGCCGCTCAAGGCCCCGGCAACACTGGAAATCGTGGACGTGACGTCAGGATCGTTCTCGTTCAACGAGTACGCAGGCCAAGCGGAACCTATCCTCTGTTGCGCTAGCCGTCTAAAGATAGAAGGCAAGCTGATTTTGTTTTAATTCTGTATACGTGGAAGTTATCCAGAATATGTAGCAAGAGTTAGTGCGAAAACTTAAAAGCTAGCGACTGGAAAACCCGTCAACTCGTTCGGTGACACACTCGGCGGCCGCCGCTGTGCGCGCACTATGCCGTAACGTCGCTTGTATACCCAAAAGCTAGCGACTGGAAAACGAGTGATCTCGTTCGGTGCCGTACTCGCGGCTGTCGCTCTGTATGCTGTCCGGCCGTACACATCGCTAGGCCTAAATTGTCATTAGGGCTCCGTGGATGGAGCGGCGTTGCTCCACACCACGCTGCCAGTGACGTACAGTACTGGGGCCCTCTCGCTTTCGCGCTGCGGGTCATTCTCAGACACGAAGCTTTGAGGCTCTCGGGCGCGGGCCGCGGCGCCCGAACAGACGTGTGCTGGGCTGTACACGTCTGTTTTTCGTTATTTTTCACTCAGGCGCGTAAACGCCGAATTTGTAGCTGCGACACTAATTTACCACATAAGCCGCAAGCAACCAACACCCGTAGGTTTCGTTCGTAACTCTCCGGCGAAAAATGATCGGAGCAGAGCTTCGATCTGGGGCTCGGCGTCCAAGGCTTTCCAAAGTCCACTCGTCGAACTGCGTTCACCCACACCTTCTCCGATTTCCGATCCGTTTGAAACTTATGGAAAAGCACCTCCGGGTTGCGCAGCGGGTTGTTTGAGGAGCCCACAGCGCTACAAGTGGTACTTGGCATCTTCCAAAGAACAGCTGGGCAGTCTTGGGCGCACCGAGTTGCTCGCTAAAACGAGTCTTGAAGTCCTCACAAGCAAATAAACAAAAGGCTATACCGAAGCTACACGGGCTACAGATAAAAGCAACGACTAAACACGCAATCACAACCCGAAGTAGCGGTGGTAGCGGCACAAAGAAGCGCAAAGCGCGCGCAACGGCTGCGCCCGTCCGGACCGGAGGAAAAAAGAGAACGATAGTGACGTCACCGCCCAATGTTGCTTAAGTGATCGGAAACCCACTGGCCGCCCGCTAAGGAGCAGCGGCTCGCGGCGGGTCGCATTTTTATTATCGGCATTAGTTGAGAACGCGGCGTCGCCCGGACGTAAATTTTTGGCTGGGGTCGTATTTTGTGTCACTACAACGATACCAGTAATTTATTTCATTTTGAGTTTTGGCCGGAGTTGGCCTTGAAACGGAGACAACCGGCACCCAGTTCGCGCACTTTGTCTTACCTTTGCTATTCCTCGAGCCACAAGTCCTTCGTAAACCGTTGCGTCAACCGCACATCACGGAGGAGTGGTAAACCATTCGCCCGCACAACCAAAAGCCGCTCTCAAAAAAAATTACACCATCTTCCCGAGGGAACCATGGGGTGATGCGGAGCATCGCGGATCGTAATCAATTTATTCCCTTCTTGACTGATTTCTTTTGGGCGGCCGGATTATGGCTGCGGCGGACGCGAGCGGCCGAGAAACGCTAGCAGCCGACAGCCGCAGAGTTGCGGGGAAAGCCCACCCCACTGGAAAGCACTGGCGTGGCGCTGCGACCCGCGCGCCCAAAACTATCCTCCTTTCACTCCTCCGGGGGAACGCGCGCAGCGCGCTACCGCTGCTTATGTTCACACTTGAAGGAGAGGAGAGATTGCGCATGCGCGCGCGGTGTGAGTAGAAGCGAACGCACGCGAAGTGCACGCAGCTGGTAGAGAGAGAGAGCGGAGAGAGTAACGCGCAGCTGTTGGAGAGAGGGAAGGAGGAGAGTTGCGCATGCGTAGTGTGAGTGCGGACGACGCCGACGCCGACGCCGCGGGACATAAACCCGAGCAAGAGATGCTCCGCATCTAAAAAGCAAATCCGAAGCAGCCTCTTGGCCCGTTTCAGCATGGTAACACGAAATTATGGCGTAGCCGCGTAGCGTAAAAGGAGGTTAAATCGCTTGCCACCAGATGGCAGGGTCAAGCAGAGTGATCGCAAGTAGCTGGGCTAGGTGGCGCTAGTTAACGCCCAATTCATGTTCTACAAAAAAATTGTTTTCTCACGCCTGCATTGCGCTTCGGGACCTTCTATTACACACAGGTGTGCACATTACGCGTTCTGCGGTACAAGCATCAGCTGAACATACATAGATCGTATACAAATACATACAAACATCAATACAACAGAACACTAATCCGATCACTACTCCCGAGCTCCGAGTTTCCGTCTTTTATACTGGTCGTTTTGAACGTACGGAATTTTTGGGTGACTCCCTAATCAATAAAATATATTCCCAGCATGTTGATTTTTTTTCCAGCAATAACATACATCTGAGAGTATTTTTAATGGCTCAGGGGATGAATCTCTTATTAAAAGAAACCGCTCGATCATGCCGTAAATATTTGAAGGCCAATAAATCGAGCCGCTCCAATGCGGTTCCAAGCCATGGGTTTGTTTCCCCGCACGGGACTTCCTAGCCAGTATTTCTATTGTAGTGTTTGTTTTTCTATTTGTGCTGTTCGCGCACGGCTGCAATTGCCGTCTTGAATTAATCTGTGTAGAGCGGATATTCACTCAGCTGGAAGTGATGCTTCACGGGCAGAGAGATCGCTTTTCGATCACCTTGAATGCAGTCAAAGCCGCGACTTACGGCAGGTGTTAAGTGTACGGAGCTACCCGTGGCGAGCTCGAAAACGACTAGCGCTCATCCCAGCGCGCCACTTGGAGGGATGTTTCTCCAGGAACCGTAGCATATTTAAACAGCAAAATAAAGGATATCTTCTTTTTATCGATTTTACCTTTTTTATGCTAAAATTTTAATGTAAATATACGTACTTTCCGTCATTATTTCGTACTGTTTAGTCTTTCCCCCAGAGCGCAATCGCTCTCGGGGACCGACAGTCACATTGGCCACTGTATGACAGGAGCTTACCGTTCAGACCAGCGTTCCAACATGATTATTCGCACGTCGATCGACCGCACCTAATTTTTCAAGTGGTCTTCAACTCTTTAATGTAAAGCGAATGTCAACCTGCGACACCCCGCCACCTCCAATCACGGCCTTACCAGCGGCATCAATGCCCGACAGTTTACGTCATCTCATCTTGTTGTTACAACACTGATACGCCAACACACGGTCACATCGGCGATAATTCCAGTCTTCTGTTCACAACGCACAACACTGCCATCACGATGTTGCTGCTATGTTGCTGACACGCAGAGATACAGAACCACGTTGAACGCCGGTTGGCACTCGGTAAGGGAAAACAGAACCGAACTCAGCACGGAAGGCACCCAGGCAGCCGGCAGGAAAACCTGCCTGCCTTGGACACAGTTTCTGCGATTTCCATAACGTCGAAAACGTCGATACAGTTCGGCATGGTTCCGCTACTGTAGTTCCGCGTAGGTCCCGCAATCCGCGCAATCCAGAGACGGCCATCTTACCCAGTGTACGTAGCGCTGCTAGCACTGCTCCGGAACTTCGCTGTTTCTAGCGGCTTCGTTTGTTCGTTTGAAACAATTAGTGGTAAAAACGTCAATGCAACCAAAATGTTCTGCACGTTTGGACTAGAAGACGGAATTACAGGCGGCCTTCGCTGCCGCTGAAGCTCAATCAACTCAGCAACATTCATTTAACAACGTGCGCGACGTGCTCGAAAAACGAAACCGAAAGAAGATGAGTGTGGAGAGCGAAAGCTTTCTCCGTCTGCCTGGAGAAGGAGGAAAACGTCTCGTTCCTTCCTTCTTCTTGTGTCCGCTTGGGGGCGCGTCAGTAGAAGGGAGGAAGACGCGCCGGTGCTACCTTTTCCTCCATTTTTCTTAAAGTGCAAGGTCAGGGCCCGGCAGTCGAGGGGCCGAGGCAGCCGAGTTACGTTATGTGGCCGAAGAGGCCGAGGCCCGAAGCCCGCCGCTATCGCAGCTGATCACAGCCGCCCAGTGTACGTAGCAGTGTCGGCATTGTTTCGAAGCTTAGCGGTTTATGACGGATGTGTTCAAACTTTTTTCTTTATGAATGTCGAAAACGCCACGGCAAAAGAAACGACTGAAGGACCGATCTTGTCGTCTTTGCCCCTGCGTAAACGGCTTAGATCCTGGGTGCCCAAATCTTGTTTATGAAACAGCGCGCTGATGAAGCCTGTAGCAATGATATTTGTATAGGTTTCCTTGGCGTCGGTGGATAATAAGGACTTTAATTTTCCTTCCATCGGTCTGGGTTTGTTTATAACTGTTTTGGTAAATACAAAATAAAATAAAAACTTAACGAAAAAAAAATAGAAAAGAAAAAACACCGCTCTTTCCAGGGATTGAACCTTCGACCACTTGTTCTACCCCTGCGCCAACCGAACAGAGAGGAACTGGACCTCCTCCTTTCATCCAAACTTCTGTTCCTCCCTTCTCTGGGCAACTTGGCCACAAGAAGGAGGAACAGTTGCTGTTGCTACCTTTCTCCTCCTTTTTTCTTAGAATGTATACTTCGCGTCCGCTTATATCCTGAAGCTGCCGACGCTACGAGCTAATGGAACCTATCAAACAGCGGCCAAAGAGCAAGTCGCTGGGCCTTTCTGTTTACGATTTGTCCAGCAGTGATATAACAGATTAACATGACGAACACCGTGATCTTGCGCTTATGATGCTCTCTGATTGGTGCCACGAGCCCGTAGCGTAGGCTGCATCTGAACTTAGCATGGCCAACGGGGCAAGTCCAGGAATGTGACAAAACTCAAAAACAATCCAACCCAAACAATCGTTGACATGTGTGTCTATCGCTTCGAATCGAAACGCACAGAATGATCCTTAACTTCAACACTTGAGAACTACTTGAATTAAGCCACTATTCACAGTTTCCACAAAAAGTATGTATGCGCTGGAAAACTGGTCAGATCAAATATCATTCTAAAGGCTCGTTCACTCACTTGCGTTTGACTACGATTGACCAAGGCAAGAGCGGATTTAAGCTTCTTGCGACGGCTTACGACCGGCTGCATTGCTGCGCAGCCGGTCGTAAGCCGTCTTAAGAGGCTTAAAACCGGACTTGTATTTCCCTCAACGAACATTGATAGAAGCCATTTTTGGGGGACGAAGCACGTCCTTGGATCCGAGTCTTTGCCGCATGTTGCCGCCACACTCGTTCTCGCCAATCACTGACATTGTCCTCGTGTACAATAGATGCTCAGAGTACGTGCATCAACAATGGCAGGCCCGGTTAATTTTCAGAGCAGCTACTAGATGGCACGCACTGCTTAACAGAATCTATTATTTAGAACAGTAGAGAAAAAAAATCACACAACCAAATGCTCTGACGAGGTCCCGATGTTTCAAAACCAGCTCGGTCTCATTTTCTTGAGGTGCGACTGTTTACAGATAGGGGACAGCAGCTTCGTCTTCTTCCGTCAGGTGACTTAGTCTGTTCACATAAAATGATGGTAACGCGTATGTCGGTGAACCTATTGACATGTTACGGTGTTGTATCGATATGCCATGACTTTATTAAAGCCGATGGTGGAAGATCGTCTCAATGTTTATGATGCGGGTGCTTGCAAAGTCGATGCGATGTTCATTTTCCTCAGGGTGCTCCCCAAGAGCGCTGCACTTGCGGTCGAATGTTCGCACGTCGTTTGTGTGTTGTCGAATTCATTCAGAAAGGTACTTTGTTTCGCCGATGTAGGTGGCAGACACTCTGCGCATGTAATTGAGTATACGACACCCTGCGATCTTTCTTTAGAGGGACGATCTTTCTGTCGCGGCGTAGTACATCCAGGTGTTAATACCGGTTTGTGGGACGCCTGAATATTTTCTTTGCCAGTGTACGTGCCACCGCTTAGCTAGTCGTTTTTATGTAGGGAACGCAAATGCGGATGTGTGGGCGGAGCCGCGTGCTCTTTGTGGCTGAAGGTGTCGACGACTGCGATAATGGGCGCGTTCAGTCGCGGCCCCGAGTCAGGAGTCACTGACTCCTTCCACTGGACGGCACAAAGTCACTTCCGGTGCACGTAACTCCGGGGCTTCGAGTCAAGCTCCGAAGCACCGAGTCCGGAGACGGTGCACGTAGAGTCAAAGGAGCTAAAGATGACGTCATTTCCTGACTGGTGACGATTTCCGGCGCTAAAAGATAAAAAAAATGGCGGGAGAAGCTGCGTCGGTTCTGTCGCGGGTGTGCGGTTTGCTCGCTTTTGTTAATGAAAAGTCCTCAAGGTAAGACGAATAACACGTTCGAATTTCTTTTCCGGGTAAGGCTCTTTTCGAAAAATGCATTGTTCAGTATTTTGTTTGGTTTTAATATGCTAATAAACAAAGTAAACGTTCATTTGACGCCATGTCTTGATCGCCGTTGCACGGAAACTCGGTGAATATCGACGATAGTCGTGTCCGCGCTAAACAGGGCAAGGCAGGGTATGAACGCGAACTCGGTAGCCGGTTGGACACTCACGCAGAGCATGATCCCGATTGATGTTTTGTTTGCGTAGCTAAATCGGAGTGCACGTTGGCTGACGCTCGCTTCGGCCGACAAAGCCTTGATTGCCGAGCGCGGCCAAACTTCCCGTGTGTATACGAATACGATTTTATAGGAAGTTCGTTACGAAGGGCAGAACAAACGTATGGCCGTATAAAAGTATCGCAACCGGCGGCGTAGATTCGCCGAGCTCTATATTTTGCGTGGGCTGACGACGTTTTTGTCGGTTTTTATAACAGAAGCTGCCTTTGCACCGCCGAGCGAAGGGCTCGATTGCGTTTGTTCGCTTCGAACAGCAGCGCTGGTGTGTACAGTCACTCGCTTTTTCTTCAACGCATTTGTCAAGACTTCTTCAATACCGGCGTCAAATAAAAGCGATCGTGCTCGCCATCGTGTGCTTCCAGTTTATACGGAGACCGTCTGGCACAGGGGAGAAAGCGGAAATTGCGTAGAAGCAGGTTTGGGGCCGCGGCTTTTTTGCCATTCAGTAGGCGCTCCGATGACTCCAACTCGAGTGACTCCGTTCGGAGCTAAGGGAGCCGCTACTGAACGCGCCCATTGACGCCAAGTTACTTCAGAGTCGAATCTGCTTGTGTAGCCGGTATTTCTTAAATCGGTGATGATTCTTTCCTCTCCGTTTTTCCGGTCCGTCTCTTACGAGCAGATGTTCCTCCCTCTGTACACCAGGGTCGTAGCCACCGAAGCCTTGTTACTCATTGGGTGGTTTGATTCAAAGCAGACGTAACGTCCTATATGTGTCGACGTTTTGTATACTGTGAACTCTAGGTCTTCACCTTGTCCCTTTAAAAGTACAGCCGACACCACCAAGTTTGTCAGGAACCTCTCATCAGGCAATTATCTTCATGCGAAACTGCTGTCTTAGTCAAGTGCCACGGTTTTTACACGACCACAACAAAGCCGTCGTGGCCGAAGATAATTGCAACTATAGAAGTTAGCATCGTGTGCCCTAACACAAGCGCTCAGATACGAGTCCGACAAAACGTGATCGGTATTTTATTGAATATACCAGCACGTCCAGAGCACAGCCTACACAGTGCAGAAGAAATTGCGAAATATATATGATTGTGCTACACTATAAAGGGACGTGGTCGCGAAGGAATACACAACGTTTCGGGCGGATGCCCTTCTTCACGTGACAGAAACAAAGAACGGCAAGGAACAAATAGGGGTCGTACACGTCACAAAAATGGGGTTAGGTAGGAGTGCGACGATTGTAGTCTTACCAGCGAACCAGGCCGACTCAAAGGTCGTCCTAGACTGAGATGACTGCGAGATCAAGGTTCGGAAGCTCCTCGATAGCTCGGCTTATGCAAAACTCTAGAAAGACCCTACAACACGGATTCAGACAAAAATCCTCAAGATCCTTGCCGAAATTTTTAAAAAATATCCCGAATCGAGAAACTTCTATTTACGGCTGATATGCAGGAATGCCTCTGCACCTGAATTCTATTGGCTCTCTAAGATCCATAAGCCAAACATTCCTCTCCGGCCCATCGTAGACTTCACGACCTCGCCGCTTTGAGCGCTCTCCAACTACCTTCATCGCACTCTCTTTCCCCTCATTGCAAAAACATCCACTTATGTGCATAACTCTGGCCATTCTATGAAACTCGTTTAAAAACTAGAGGTCACCGCCAAGGAGTGTCGGGTATCCTTTGACGTGATTTCATTATTCATAAGTATTCCTGCACCCCTGCCAATCGCCACAGCTAAAGACGCCCTCGAGAAACAGAAAGACCTGAAATAAAGTACCAGCCTTGGCATTGACGAACTGTGCTATACCTTCTCAAGTTATGCCTCAGCAGATCCTAGTTAAGCTTTAAAAGGGAGTTTTACAGTCAAACCAGCGGAACTGTCATAGGTGCGTTGATCTCGGTCACGACAGCGTATCTGACAATGGAGGCCACCGAACAAAGGGCGCTGCATGCAGTCATTCATCACAATCCCCAAAGTGTTATTGCGCTATGACAACGATATCTTTTGCAATATAAAGTTAGAAGTAGACAACCTTTTACTGCATCTAAACAGCATAAAGCCGGCCATCCAATTCACAGTAGAACTTGAAAAGGGCAACACCTTACGTTTTCTGGATTTGTTTAAGAAGAGGCAAGGTGAAGGCCTGCAGCTTACAGTATACAAAAAGCCGACTCCCACAGCACGTTACCTCCGGTATGACTCAAACCACCCAGTGAGTCCCAAGGCTCCGATGGTTACGGCCCTGCTGTCCAGAGCGAGGAGTCGCAGACGGACCTACAAAATAAAGATCAAAGACTCATCACCGATTTCAAGAAGACCGGTTCACACCAACAGTTTCATGTCTCTTGTTGCTAGGTGTCAAGATCGCAGTCGTCGACAGTTTTGACCATAAAGCAGCACGCGGCTAAGCCCACACACCAGCATCTGCGTTCCCTACATAAAGAGGACTAGCGAAGCGCTGGCGCGTACGCTGGCAAACGTAGGTATTCAGGTGTCGCAAAAACCAGTATCAGCACTTGGACGTATGATGCCGCGACCGAAAGATCATCCCTCTAAAGAAAGAGTGCTGGGTGTCGTGTATTCAATTCCATGCGTAGAGTGACCTGCCACCAACATCGGCGAAACGAAGAACCTCCCGGCAAAAATTCGCCAACGCAAATACGATGTGCGAAAATTCGACCGCGAGCGCAGCGCTGTTGCGGAGCACTGTGAGGAGGATGACTTTCGCATCGACTCTGCAAGCACCCGGCATATAAACGCTGAGATGAACTTCCCCAGCGGCTTTTTATAGAGTCATGGCATATCTAAACAACACCAAGAATTGACAATAGGTCAATTGCACATTACCCTAAGTCAAAGTGAACGGACTAAGTCACCTGACAAATAAGTGTAAAAAGAGATGCAAAATGAGACGAAGCTGCTCTCCCTAACTGTAAATAATCGCCCCTGAAGTAAAACCCGAGCCGGTTTTGAAACGTCGGCACCTCATTATATTATTCGGTTATTAATTATTTTTTTCATGTTTTTTTTATATGCAGACCTTAGCCAAAATGTTGACGTTCAAGGGTCTATAGTGTATGCAATATGAGAGGCACGAATAAAATTGGCAACTCTTCTTTATCCATCAAAATAACAAGGTAGTTTTCTTTTTGTAGGCTTGAATCACCCTTGACAGGCCCGGGTCACTCCATGTTCTTATATTTATACGGTCATACTCTGCAATAATTTCTGTTTAGATTCACATTGATAAGTTAGCAGCACGCTGGTGAAAGTGAAGTAAACAAAAGTTACTGATGGTGACAAGATATTTTGAGTAAGGCCTTTAATATATTGAAATAAATATTTCTTCTGAGACACTAAACAGGAGTAGAAAAACTGAGTTTATCTTCGAAAACAAAATGTTTATTTATTACGAAAGAATAAAGTTTATGTCAAGGGAGCGAAGTGTCCTATCAAATTACCAAAATAAGCTTCAGGTGAAGAACACGTTTGAAGAACGCATATCTTTTACAAAACAACCTTGATTAAAATGATAAAAAACTTACAAAAGCCCCAGGCGACCTAGGATGCTTGAGCCCCTTTGACGTTTATTAATTGGACAGACTGGTGTGAGTGCAGGCGTCAGATTGTGCGTTCAAACAGCCAACTTCTGGGTGCTGGCCAAAGAAAAATGTGCCGAGCAAGATAAAATTTGTTTAGAAAATTTTTAGAAGTAGTTTTAGTGTTCGTGCTTTGCAATGTGAACGACGCAAATAAAATTAACATATCTTTGAACTCCTAGAACTAGCAAAAATGAATCGTTTCCGCATGCTCTTGTCCTTGAGCTATATATACCTCTTTACTTGGCCGTCAAAAAACAGCTCAAGCGCCAATTATAAATGGTGGCTATAATTTTCTGATATTTAGACCGTCAACGGAATCAAAAAGAAAGGCGAATCTGATTATTAACGAGTCGTTGTGTTTATTTAAAATACAAAATGACAGCACGTGTCGAACAATTCTAGCTCATTGAACCCCAAGCAAAATATCTACGCGGAAAAAGTTTTTTCTACATTTTCTTATACAGGGTGTCGCCGAAAAAAACAATTACGTGTTTTTTTTCTCAGCAAATATAAACTACGCATGGTCGGGCGCTCATTTTTCACCCGAAGGTAGCGCTAGAGCAGGGGTGCACAACTCAAAAATGACGCCGGCCAAAAATTGTTTATTGGAAACTGCGCGGGCCGCACCTAGTGTGACACGTTACACCTTTTGCTGCAGACAGGTTTTCAATATCCGGCATCATCGCACTGGTGACCGTATTCAGCACATCTCGCAGTGTCATGTCCATCATAGAAGATCGAAGACGGTTCTTGTTGAGGGTCATCAGTGAGAACGTCTGCTCACAGACATACGTGCTCCCAAAAAGTGATGCAAGCTTCAAGGCGTGGTCCACAAAGTTTCCGTACTTGATCCTGTCAAGGCTTCTGTAGAAGTCAAGCAGCTGAGACTCACGATGCATACTCTTCAGTTCTGGCGAGCACTGGAGGTCGATGAGATCTAGCTGTAGCGTCGGACCTGTGTCTTCCGGTGCGACAGAAAACGGATCGCGGAACAAATCGTAGTTACTCTTCTCACTTTCGAATGCCTTGAATCTTTGCTGGAACTCGGTGAGCAGGTACTCAACCTGTGGAGCGCACGTCGAAGCTACCCTCTTCCGATTTTCGCCGGTGGGAAAGAGCTTCTGGCAGGTTGGAAAGTGAACTATGCTTCCACCCCCAAGCTGCAATTTGAAGCGGCGCAGCTTTCCTTGGAACGCGAAGATCGCGCTCACCATGTCCGAAATGAGATGGTCTTTTCCTTGGAGAGCTATGTTAAGCGTGTTCAGATGGCTTGAAATATCGGTGAGGAATGCCAGATCCCACGGCCATTGTTCTTCCTCCAGCTCTGGTATGTGTTTCCCTTCCTCTTGCAAGAAAGCGATGATGTCGGCCTTCAGCGCGACGAAGCGACACAGAGAGCATTCTCACGGCTTAGCCAGCGAACTTCAGTGTGATACGGGATGTCCATGTGCTCACTCTCCATTTCTTTCAGGTACTCTTGAAATTTCCTGTGCTTCAATCCCCGAGCACGTATAAAGTTGACAACCGAAGTCACGACTTTCATCACCTGGTCAAACTTCATCACTTTGGCACAGAGTGCTTCCTGGGAAGCACACAGTGATATTGCTTGAGTTCAAAACCACTGAACGCTTGAAGTAAGGCAACGGCTCCGTTTCTTTTTCCCATCATGGCTGGGGCTCCATCGGTGCAGACACCTGCGTGTTTTTTCCATGATAGCTTGAGCTTCTCAATGACGTCTTTGACCTCCTTGCTGATCTCTTCTCCCGTAGTCCGTTCGTGCATTGAGCAAAGCTCTGCCGGCTCCTGAGTCACTTCGAAGTTTTCGTTCACACCACGGATGAAAACAAGCAGCTGTGCTATGCCTTTGATGTCTGTGCTCTCATCCAAAGCAGGAGAGTAGTAGACAAAATGACTGCAACTCCTCTCCAGCTGTTTTGATAGGTCATCGGCAATGTAATGCACACGTCGTTGTACTGTCATTCTTGATAGGCTCAGGTTTTGGAAAACCAACTTATTGTCCGGGCACATCTCCTCAGAAGCAATCATAAGACATTCCTTGATGAAGTCGCCATCAATAAACGAACAACCTGAACGAGCGACCTGTCGAGATATCTGAAAAGACGCCCGCGTGGCTGCTTCAGATGTGTTCTTTGCTTTCGTAAAATGCTTTGCTCTGCAAGCAAATTCCGTTTTAATCCTCGGACTTTGTTTTTCTCTCCGAATCCGAAACAGCGCTGAAGTCGCGGGCATATTTGGTCTCCTAGTGGCGTTGAACGTAGTATTCTTTAGGAGCCGCGAGAGATTCTCGACACACAAGACATAAGCGCTTCGATGCGT
Organism: Ixodes ricinus; assembly: GCA_037355805.1. Lineage (NCBI taxonomy): Eukaryota > Metazoa > Arthropoda > Arachnida > Ixodida > Ixodidae > Ixodes > Ixodes ricinus. The sequence continues at coordinate 233,856 of JAZHYW010009559.1, forward strand.
TCTCAATGAAAAAGTACCTCCATGTCCACTCCTGGTTGAATTTCCGGCCCTCCTGGTCGATTTTTCTCTTCTTTGGAAAAGCACTCATATTCCAAGCGTGACACGACTAGCTTTCTCTATCTGCAACAAGCTGTCACTGGTCATGTCCCAACAGGAGGGAGAGGGCTGTAGCCTCCCTGGAGAGGGAGGAGGAAACGGGATGAAGAAGAACTGGAACAAGGATAGGGGAGGGACGCTGTTAGGAGTCATAACAACGCACTGGATGGCTCTACAGGCTTTTGTATTGTTGTTTTCTGTGGGTCTAGTGGAGGGGAATATTTGAACTGAGGACGCGGAGTTTCCCCCGGAAAAGAGGACTCCGAGAAAAGTAGGTCAACGGGTTCGAATGCTTTCTGCCAAGTCAACGGCCGCAGTGCATTGAATGACACGGTGAGCGGTTTCTGCGCTCAGCTGGGCCGCGGGCCGTATGTTGTGCACCCCTGCGCTAGAGGCTCAAACCAGATGCCAAAGTTTCATCACGAACCGATATATTATTCAGAAGTTATAAATGATTTTCTGAAAATTTATATGGGAAAAGGGTGACCGACGCAGCTTTCGAATACATGGAGCCCTCTGGCGCTAGAAGCCAAAAACAGGCGAAAATGGGCCCCATTTTTCCCATTGAAATTTTCAAAATATAATTCTTAACTTTTGAATAAAATATCGGCTCTTGCTGAAACTTCGGCGTCTGGTTCGGACCTCTCGCGCTACCTTTGGGTGGAGAACGAGCGTTCGGCGATGCGTAATTTATTTTTGCGGTGAAAAAAACCATGTAAATTTCTTTTGATAGATCATGTTCTGCAATGTTTTTTATTGCAGGCTTGCCATTCTTACTCAGAGTATCAGATTTAGAGCCTTTCAACGACAAGGATCTTCATTGGGTCTCATACACCTCATGGTCGTTTAACGCTCTATCAAATCAAAAAGTTTGTTCAGGCTAGACGAAACATTGCAGCTACTTCTCAGCAAGCGCTGCTAACAATACACTCAAATATGGCATCTATGGAATACTCCCTTAAGTTAGAGTTCACAGTTTTTCTTTCAAATTTAATAATTAGCATTTTTACCTGAACCTTGAAAAAAATGTTGGAAGTTCTGACCATTATATTTCTGGCAAAACTCACTCTTTTCATTCAGATCTTTAACAGTAACTGTTAAACTGTGTGACCATTCGTCCGCGCTATATACCAAGCGGTGTTCAAAACCAGCCAATTAGAATTTCGGGTGATGCCGCGAGTGCGAAAGCTATGGTTTGTATTTTATTTATTTCTGCGATATGCAGTGCTGCGGACTGGAGAATGGTGACAGCTGATGAGCCTTTTATTATATTTGCTCACTTCCTCTCGTCGCTCAAAATCAGGACTTTGGCGATAACTGGACATGGAGTTAATTCAAAGTGCATTTAATTACAAAACAGGTAGTTGCTTTAAAAATTATAAAGTATTTGGGGCAATGCGCAAAACATTTTCTTACCTTTCGGTTGTACACTGATTTCCCGTCTAACACTGTACAACCATCCCTTGGTGGCTTTATAATCGTAAGACTAAAGGCAAACAAAGAAACAAACACCAATGGAAAGGTGGCACTTAGATTAGCTTCAGACGTCGCGTTCGTGCAAATATGCTACCACTGATCAATATAGTTGAATATTTCTAAACAATTCCTGGTGCCTCAGTTTATTTTATAAGGCTAAAATGGAATGTTGTTATCGGTGGATTTTGAGTGGTTTCGTCATCAGTATCGAAACCAAGGGCTCAAGTAACTAAATAATAACGTCCCTTCTGGTACAACAGAAAGAGGTACATAAATTCAGAGATGTATACAAAGAGGTACTAGAAGGAAGACAAAGCCATTCTGTACAAAACGTTTTGTATAACGTATTCTTCACACTCCACATGATTTAGTCACAATACCGCATTAATTATTGACTCCAATAACACCAGAAATATTAAGCTGCATTACAATTTTTTTCTATTTTGAACTCATTCATGTATTGATGAATAAATAAGAAAATTTTCGCCATAAAATTTAGCAATACATTATAATGACTCCAGCCCCATGGAGCGTTTGATTGTTTAAAGGGGACAGAGGATTTAAGTTCAGTATATGTCCACACTTCATACTTAAATTATTTTTAAGTAGACCAGCGTTTTTACTGATATTATTGCTTTGCTGGGAACAGATATCACACTTCATACCGTGATTGAAGGCACCTAAAGCCATGTATTTATTGAAAAGGTTTAAAGGGGTTATGACACGGAAATTAAACGGATAGATTATTCTTGCAATGAAATGCTCATGGGCTACTTAGTTTATACACCAAGTTACGCGATTTTTAGAGCTCTGGTAATTGCAATAATCAATTTACAAATTTTAATCATTTTCACCTGGCGACCAGGCAACACTGCCTACGTCAGTCACACCATGGTGTCCATAAAGCACGTGATCAAGAACGCTCTCTCATTCTAGGCGCCCCCATGGTCTTCTAAGCGCCGCGGTACGATCAAAAAGGCTCACGCAACTCAGCAACCCGAATGCTATTCTCGCTCTGGCCCCGGCCCGTTGACATTCCACCCTGCATGCGCCTGCGAGAAATTCCCGGACGACGGTGACCACGGCGAGTTCGTCCGTAACTCGCCGTCGCTGGAGCTGGTCGCCAGCGGGTCGCAGACAAAATGAACAGCTTGCAACATATCTTGATAGGCCTCCTGCGTTGCCCAGGGGCGCTGCAAAGAACTTGTTAGGCCTTGTACATACTTGAGCGTCTGACACTGTCACGCATGTAGAAGCGCGCCTGCTCCGGTGCGGAACGCGAGATCACGAGGAAAATACAAAAGAAAAAATTCGAATGTCCTCGATGCGCAGGTTGAGGTTAAGACGCTAAGAGCGTGTGCCCAGAGTCGCCGTTTCACGCGTTTCAGAGTAAAACGGAAAAATAAAAATGAAACCAGTTTACAACTCCTGTAACGCCGAGTTAGAGCGCAGCTCCTGAGGAGGGGAGGAAGTGTACTGAGAAGAGGGTACACCCCTCCTGTCCTCCCTTCGCCTAACTTCCTCATCCTGTCTGCGACTCCTCCCTCCGAGTGGCGTCGCCGTCGCCTCACGAGGGTCACGTGACTCCTGTGAGGTCACGTGACGATGGCGATGACGTCGATACGATGACGTCGTCATCATCGTGATGACGATATCAGTGACGTCACGTGTGACGTCGTCAGTGACACCACGTGACGTCATCGTGATGACGTCATCGTCACTGATGGCGTCATCGTCATTGTCACCAACGTTACTAGATTACCTCAGTTGTGGAACTCCCGCGGAGGGGGGTACCCCCCCTCACTCACTTCAATCCGCCTGTCGTCGTTCGATGCGCCACCCATATTTTCGTTTCATAACTGTGCGTTCCAAGGAGCACAGCCAACATGCTAGTACTCTCAGTTGGGAAACTCACCGTTGAAACCTGGGCCGCTGGCGTCCACCGAGACCGAGCTAAATACGACAACAGCGCCACTCTGTATCATTTGTCTTAACTGTGGTCGCCTTGAGCTTTTAGAAAGCATGTTTTTGCGTAAAAACCAACGGAAAAAGCTCTTTTTATAGTAACTTTTATTAGAGTTTAGTACAAAATGAAGGGCGCCTGTTGTTTTCTAAAATTTTTAGTTTGCAAGGTTTTGCAGTACAATTAATATTGTTTTTATACAACCGTGCCTCCGCGGTGATTTCAGGTAGCGCGTCCCGAGCTAAGCGCATATTAACCTCGGTAGTAATCCGCGGCGCGTCCGCTTGGGAATAGGGGCGGTACCTGTGAGCCCCTTCCACAGTATCTGTACTGGCCCCAAAATGGCTGATTACAACGAAAATGGAAGTCGCGTGCAGGTCCTCGACTGTCCGCTGCGGGAGAAATGGCGGCGTTGTGATCGCCATTAGCTCGGTTCTCGTGGACGGAACGGTGCCACTTTTTCAGAGCAGTCTCTATGGAAGTTTCCCAACTGAGTGGTTCTAGTAACGTTGAGCACAGCTGAAGACAGCTGAAGCGCCCAATCGCGATCACAACGCCGCCAATTCTCCCGCAGCGGTCACTCGAGGAACTGCACGTGACATCTATTTCGGCTTCAATCGGCCATTTCAGAGCCGAAACAGATACGGTGGAAGAGGTTACAGGGTGCCACCCCCGTATCCCCAGCGGACGCGACCCGAGAAACCACCGAAGTTGAGATGCACCTAGGATCGGGACGCGCTACCTGAAGGCACCGCTGAGGCATGGTTGTATAAAAACAATATTAATTGTGCTGAAAACCTTGTGATGGGAACTGAGACGAGACGACGACGACAACGCACACTCTTGCAATGTAGTAAAGTACTACCGAATCGCCGGTGTGGCGATACGTTCTACTAAGAACTGAAGAGCCAGGACAATTAACGTCTTTACTTCATGATGGCGGATCCCGAACTAACGCCGCTCGCGCATCACCTTGCAAACTAAAAATTTTAGAAAACATCATGCGCCCCATTTTGTACTAAACTTTAATAAAAGTTACTACAAAAAGAGGTTTTTCCGTTGGTTTTTACGCCTCTAGTAACGTTGAAACGAACATGCCCCGATTCAGTTACCAAAGGAGCCGTCCGGCGGCGCGTCGAGCGACGCCGGGCGAGTCGTGGTGAGTCAGGGGGTACTGTTCGTGCATGCAGCGTCTATGAGCAGTTCCGTAACTGAGCTAATCTAATAACGTTGATTGTTACCAATGACGTCATCAGTGACGTTACCATTGACGTCACGCGTCCCATAATGCACCGCGTGGTTACGCCGACGCCAACGGCGACGGCGATGCCACTCAAGCCGGAAACAGGCGACTAAGAGCTGCGCTCCAAAACAAATACTGGCCGGGTCGCCAGATGTTTTGACGTAAACACCGAGAGATCAGAGGCGCGTATCCTAGTGATGGTGGCATGAATCTGCCACTTTCGATTGTCTTGTGGCATTGAATCTACCCAATTTCTCACGTCAAAATGTGTTATTTCGTACTCCAGCACAACATAGAAGAGGAAGCTCAAAGAATGTGGCATGATAGTGCGAGGCCTAATCAGGTGTGCTTGTACTGCCCGAAATGAGGGCACCACAGTTCGTTCAAAGCTTCAGCGCAGGAGGCCTATAGCAATCACTCATCGCTGCTGCGATCAATGTCGAACACTTTGACAAGGGGAGCGATGCCGTAGACGTAATCGTCATGGACCGCATGCTCGAATCGCGGAAGGTAAACGAGGAAGCTGAAGCTCGAGACGCCAGGAGAGCCAAGTTTGTAAGTGCGTGCAAGGGGATTCCGCGCGGGAGGTTAGCTACGTCACCAGTCTCCCAGCCACGGCGGCCTTTTCCAATGGGGCGGATCCAAGGGACCCGCATACAAATCGATTTATCCGCAAAACTATCGCACCATTTTCAAAACAAATTTAGCAGGATTATAAGAATATACAATGGGTCCTAGCAGTATAGTTATCTCATATTTTATTTTATCGAGTCATAACACGTTTTTAGAGCGCGAACAATAAACAATTAGGAAAGGAAATGATACGGTGTGAATGGTTGTAATATGCGCTGTACACATCGAGGACGACGTCAAGAACAACGTCTAGGACGACCTCTGACATGACCTCAAGGACGAGGCCTAGGAAGACATCTAGTGGACGACGTGAAGGACGACGTCTAGGACGATTTCTAGGTCGACCTTCATATATGCTGCATGCTCATGTGTCCTGTCATTTATGCATCGGCCAGTTTGGCCTATGTAGCATTTGCCACAAGATGAGGGAATATAATAAAAAAAATTCACACGGGTCACATTGTGTCTTGTGAGAGAAGTTCCAACTTTTCCTCTGGTCGGAGTTGCGAGTTATTTGCGGCACATGAAATACTCTTTGTTTTCGTGGAGGCACACGACCCTAATGTCCTGCCTCGCGGCTTACGCAGTCAAGGTTCAAGAAGAGGAAGAGGCATTAAAACTATAGTTGGTAGTCCAGCAATATCTCTCTCTTTCTTCTATCTCTGATTTTTACTTTTTTTACTCCCAAGTTCCAGCTGGCATTATCCTAGTTAATCCTAGTTATGCACCAACTAGCTTTACTTAAGCCAGAAACTCATTATGTGATCTTGATTACACGACCTCGCAATTCAGCCATGGGCGTAACGTGACCTTGATTACGTTATATCGAGCGTGGTTGGACCTATTAAGCTACCGCTCTAAAACGAAAACAAAGAAGGCTCGAAGACAACAGGGCAGGCGCTAACTCCCAACTGATTATAAACATTTTAATTATTATGGTCCATCTAGCCCAGCCCCAAGTTTTAACGACACGTATTTCGTTGACTTCTATATTAACGCGCCATTAAGACCTGGAGTAGAGTTCCTCTTAAGCTTGAAAGTAGCTACAAACATTTGGAGGACGCTGAAGCTTCGCCTTTAGAGTGGAACACGATAGCGTTATCGGACCCCGTTCGCAAAGCCTTCTAATTAAGGAGTTTTCGCAGATCGTTTTCCCCGTCCCGCAACGCTCTCCGCAACCCACTACGATACCCGGAACTCTACAGTCAAGGCCATGGGCGCGCAGGCGCAGTAGTGGCTTCTTCGTTACAAAGGGCTTAGCGGAGGAGGAAGAATGGTCTACGAAAACTTCCTATTGAATCCGCGCTCGTTACCAAGAGCGCAAAGCTTGTGTTGGTGGTCTAGTCGGTAGTCTCACGGGTCACGTGGCGTCACATGAAGTCACGAGTTTTCACTCGAATTTTCCCGCCAAATTTTGCGGCAGCATTTTCCGCTAACTTTGGCGAGAAAAATGTTTGTAAGTTTGGCGGGAACATTTCCCGCTAAATTTGGTGGGAAACGTTTTGTTAGATTTTGAGGGAAAATTTAGCGGGTCGATAGGGTCATAACGTCACAGCCACGTGTGACGTCACACGTGGCTGCGCGCGTTGCACTATGGGCTTTTCGGTCCCGCCGACGCCTGATGTTTTGCGATTCGAGCTCCTAAACGCTGTCGCGGCAAAAAATGGCCCCTTTGTCGTATAAGCGTGGCAAAGGCAGTGGTAAGACAAATTGTGATCTGTTAGTGTAGACAAATGTGTACACACGTGGAGACTGGATGACGCAAAGCAGCCCTGTGTCATGCAAGGCAAGCGCATGAGCTCTCCGTGGATACCTTATAGGACAGGCACGAAGCCAAGGGGTGGGGGGGGGCTTATGGGGCCCGGCCTCCCCCCCTTCTTCCGAAACCTTCCATTTTGCTGCCCCCCCCCCCCCGAATCAAAATCCTGGCTAATTGCGTGTCTTACGGGTAGGTTCAATCTTCGGTTGTTGGGCAAATGTGACTTTATCGGAGCCTGTTCGGGTATGAGAGGCAGTAGACGGAGCATTCGGAAAACAGAACAATTGACTCGCGGTACCAAGGAGCAGAGCCCTGTCACCACCTCGCGGCATAAGAGGACCAACCATACTGAACGATCTCAACCCGTTGCGCCAAAGTAGTCTCTTGTGGTTCTTTTTCTGCTTATCTTGCGCTCTTTCTCTGGGGAAACCCGGAGAGTGCTCGTCTCACGGAGTAGACCACCGATGTACCTCTAAACACCTGATGATTTTTCCCCGCCGAGAGTAACCCGAGGGCACTCAAAGAAGATGTTCGGCTGGCACTGGCATCCTATCATTGAGGTGACGAGCGCTGCGTCAACCTTCCCTCGGAAGTCGGCCTGTCGACTTCCGTTGCTGTCATCCAAACGAATATGGTTAGGTGCCAGCCATACAACACATTCCGTGCTAAAACAGCCCTACTCCATTTCTTTTTCGCCTAAAAATTCAATTATGTACTATCAAATATAATACGAAACATAGGACAAGCTATATCTAGGGATCCGTGTTTTCGGAGTTTATTTTTTGTCGAATTCGGACGGTGTCTTTCGGAGTTTTTTTTTTTTTTTGCCGAAAATTTAGAGTGTATTGGAGTTTATTTTTGTTTGATTCTTAATTCTCCTAAATTCAAAGTTTTATTTAGCAGTGTTTCTTATTAAAAATAAATAAGATCCCCGTGTAAGCGTATGCTAGAGAAAAATATCGGGATTGTATCAATTAATATCTTCCTCAGTTATATTTGGCGTTGGTGCCATTGCTACTGGCAATGCTAATTTGTCCTATAACAAAAGTTGCACACAAGTGTTGCTTTGATAAATGTTGATACCTTAAAAGCAATAAACTCGTGGAGGTAGTTGCTGGGGAGCTTGTATTCATTCCATGCTATTCCATGAGCCTACCGCGCGGACGCGCGAGGTAGAGTGATAAAGGATGTAGTAGAGGAGTTTAAACTGTCCCTTTTCCCCACTTTATGCAATCTCTATGGTCCATAGCTTTCACTGTCACAAAAACACAACCTCTCCTTCTTCTAAAGCATAAAGAGTATGACCAAACTGGAAACATAAACATTGACGTATGTTGTGACCCGAAAGTACAATGACCTGTTGTGCTGACCGAAATTTGAAGCAAAACTGAGGTGGCGTTTTCCCAGGACCATTGACTCTACGCGCTGATCGAACCAATAATTGTAAAATACTTGTGTGTGTGTGTGTGTGCGGGGGAGGGGGGCGGGATTGGCACATTAAAATTCGGAGTTAATCGGATAAATCCGAATTGACCAAAATTTTAACGGCGGGTGTTTTTCGGAGTTTTTCGAATTTATCCGAAAACACGGAACCCTAGCTATATCCTGTCGTGAGCTAACTCTGCCACAAACGAGCAATGCACGTTTTAAATTTTTTATGCTAGGGATTAAGCACTATCATTCGTAAGTATCCCTGCATATGCCAGGTGCTTTGGGAGCTCACGAGTATGAGTCATGGCGTTTTAAACGGGGTAAAAGTTACGCTGACATTGTTTACAAATATTGCTTTAACGACGAACATAAAAAACGCAAACTAACTTCATTCATTTCTTCTTTTTTCTTTGTACGTCAGTTGAAGGTTGGAAAACAAACCCCATGGATTCCGTGCTTGGTTCAGGCACCTATACACAGTGCTATTTGATATAATAAAATGTATTCCTTTTTAGCTAACGTAGCACACACACTGCAGCCAATCTACCTAACATTGAGCTTTACACAATTGTCAGTACGTAGTGATCTTCGCAGCCGTACCTCTACGAACAAGGTGTTCAAGAAGCTTGAATCAGACACGCCCTTTCATTACAGTGATTCTTTACACACTAATAGGTAGATCGCTGTCATAAAAATTTTACCTTCTTACAAAGCGACTGAATATCAACCCATTTTGTATCAACATCATGTTTTATTCGCTTTGTATTGTTCGAGACTATTCCACGTGTCCCCGAGCTCGATATAGTTTTACCACACAAAAGAGCTAACCTATGTCACAGGAAGTGTATATTTTCAGTTCCACCTGCATGAGGTTTCGTGCCATAAGGTTATAGCAATAAAACTGCATTGAAATTTGTGGGGCTATAACTAAAAGATAAAAGATATATATATATATAGTTCAGGTTTACAAAGGTCGTTTTTCCAGGCACGTGTGCTGCAGGATTTTACTTGTTTAAGTTTTGACACAGGGCCATATCTAAGAAACAAACGTCCGTCAAAGACGGGGAGTGTTAATGATTCCACGTGCATTCCGCAAAATCTAAACAGGATACCGAAAATTACTTTGATTATGAGCACATGCAGAAAACGAATGTGTAACACCCTAACACTCACTCGTTTTTTAAACTTTGGTACCTAACTGTTCAGCCAGCCGAATCGTAGAGAAAATTTTTGTAGTCTGTATACCATTCAGAATATTCCTGGTTTCATTTGGGCGAGAGTATTATCACTCTAACAAGGCAGCGGCATTATACGTATATATACTCTCAATTTTTATGAAGTTTGCGTTTCGGTCAGTCGTTTGCTAGTAATCGTAAATTTACGATTTGATTTGATTACGATTGTCGCTAAATTTATCGGAAAAAATTCGCCACTAAATTTAGCGGGAACATTTTTCCGCTAAACTTAGCGGGACATTTTTTTCGCTGAATCTAGCGGGAAAAGTTTTTCCGCTAAATTTAGCAGGGCAAATCTAGCGAAAATTTCCCGCTAAATGGGAGAGGAGGAGGAGAGGAGGGTACAGATGAGGAGGAGAGGCATACTCCCCTCTCCGTTCCTTCCCCTCATCCTCCTCAAGAGCTGCGCTCTAATTCGGCGTCACAGGGAATTGTAAACGTCTTTCATTTTTTTAATGGTCTTCATATCGCGCTGCGTTTTGTGTCATTCAAAGTGAATTTTCTGCGTTTCCTTAAATGTTGCAATAATGTGTTTAATTAAGAGCTCTGCATATACCTCACTTTCATATGCAAATAGAAAAGAAATACTGAATTCGGTTTCACTGAGTGCCATCAGCCCCACCAAACTAATGAAAAGGTTCAAGCACTTACGACTAAATTAAATATATAGTCAAAGTGTTACGGTGAAAGTGGGGTTTATTTACAGGTGATTATGATGGGAGAAGATAGAAATAACAGTATCCGTCGCTAGCAACAAGAAAAAACCACCGATCCTCTTCTCTCCACCAACTCGCTGCTAGACCACCTCCTCTTTATCCTCGTAATAAAATGAGTAAAATAAAAGTCTGCCCTTTTTTATGAAATGCACGTTGTTAGTTCACGAAAAAGCAGCAACTGCCACATATGACCGGATTTCATTAAGGCGAGGTAAATGGGAGCAGAAAAACTGGGATTGGCACGCGGAAATGGGACGTGTCCTGGACCATCTTATTCCCAAACAAAGAAATGCTTCGAAAAAAAATAGCAAAAGATACACGCACCCCTAGTGAAAAAAGTCATTTGTATGAGAAATTTCTTGTGTCCAATAAACACATATGAATCATACAAGATATATAAGAGCATATAAGAACCATTTCAGAAAAATATAAGAAGTATATATAAGAACTATATAAATATATCATCAGAACCATATAAGAAGACTACTGAGAAACTTCTCGATCAAAAGTTTGCTTTATGTGTTGCATGTATGTTCACCTTATATAGTTCTTATATGGTTCTTATACGGATCTTAGATGTTCTTATATATCTTGTATGATTGATATGTGTTTATTGGACACAGACATTTCTTATACAAATGAGAATTTTCAATAGGGACCTGAAATACGGTCTCTAAAACAATCACTTACTTAGCTTACCGACATCTACCGAACCCATCCCACCTACATTTCGTTCAACCCTGCGATGGACCGCCGGGTACGCTTCGAGCCAATAAAGCCAAGTCAACGCCATCTGACTGCCATGCGAGCTCATGGAGGGGCGCGGCGACGCGCGATGCGGTAGTCACGTGTCACACTTACAGCGCTGCATTGGCTGGGATGACTCGTAGCGTTTTCTGCAGTCCATCGTAAAATAGAACGGAGTATAATTAGAAAGTTTTAGCAGGTCGTTTCCACACGAACGGTTTGTCCTCGAACGCATCGGCGACGCCACTGCGCATGCTTGCGCGAGTCGTTCGGGGCGTCGGGAGGCTCTTCTCGTTCGTTTCTCCCATTTCGGCCGCTGGAGTCGTCACCGTAACGCAGCCAGCACCATTCACGACTCAGGGGAAAAAATATAGCTATCTTTTTGGCGACTGGCTTCGCCGACCCAGTCGAGCGTTTGGCTTAGGACAGCGGGAGGTTGCATCAAATCATTTCGAGGACTGCTCACAACGGTAAGCGATCGTGAATGCTGTAAACTGATCATGCTAGTAAATATTTGCGATCTGCGGGCAGACTGCGGGCAGACTGCGGGCAGACTGCTGCGATCCTGCGGGCTGCCGCGGCGACCGCGAGCAGACGAAATGATTTGGTTCGACGGCACACAACGTAAGAGATCGTTCAAGTTCAAGATACCGTTACAGTCGTCCAGACACTTTTTACGCTATCTCGATTCGCAGTTTGTGAAATTCCGACCGGCAAATGTTACGTCGGCCGTCTTGTTTACATCAGTCGTACGCCGGAAACACGAGCCGCCACGGTTTCGCACGCTGCAGAATGTTTCACATGTTTACTAGAAGATGGCACCCCCGCACAAACACAATCGTTGTCATCGTTTACAGGGTTGCGCCAGTTTCACGATTCGCTAAAATACGTCAAATGTCACTTATGGTTTCACTGAACGGACCAGCTGAACCGTTCGTGATTTTGGAACCGTGTGCTCGAAAAACGACTCGCTAAAACTCCCAAATGACTGGTCCCGAAACGACCCATACCGTCACGGCCCAGGCCCGCTTGCCTAACCAAGTACCCAAGCGTGCCACCTTCAATTCACTTTTGAGCGATTCTTTCTAAACGCCGAAGAAACACACAGAAAGCGTCGAGCGCCAAAGAAAAGTGAGCAGCCAGTTCTTCCGTCCAGATTCAACACCAGTCGCCCGCGCGCTCCCAGATCCGACAAGTACTCCGAGCTCTCCGTTCTTTAGCGTGCCCGTAAAGTGACAAAATGATGCAATACAAAAGTCAAGCCCATGTTACCAACGCTACTGATAGGCTTCCTCGGAGAGACTCTTTAGTGACAGCATCAGGAGGCGGGCGACGGTCTCCGAAGCTGAAACCTGTAACAGTTCTCTCTTGAACCGTTCCAGCGCCATCTGGTTTGGGAAGCGAACATGCAGGCGGCACATGTATCCCCACTAACTTCAGATGCCTGAGTTTTGACTTGGGAAAATTCTACCAATATGATCTGCATGAGAGTGAGCGATAATATCTGCGTTTAAACATCGCTGCTAAAAATGTTCACCTTCAGTTCCTTGTTGAGAGGGGTGGCAACTATTAAAAGCACCAAAACGTTCCTTTGATCGACTTGATCTAAGCCCTGCTGTTGGCGCGTATCTCCGCAAACGTTTCGCATGTTCGTTCAAGTGTCTTAGTTGGGATTGGAAAATCATGATATTAAAAAATTTGTTTATTTGGTTTTGTTGCAGATGGGAACATTGTAACCACTCTGTTTTAGAGCGCAGCTTTTAGGCGCCCGTTTCCGGCTTGAGCGGCGTCGGCGTCACCGTCACCGTCGCCGTCGCCGTCGGCGTAACCGCGCGGTGCATGATCGATAAAGTTCCCCGCTAAATTTAGCGGAAAATTTTCTCCGCCCTTCCCCCTCGAGGTCACGTGACCCCCAAGCCACGTGAACCCCCCCCCCCCCGAGGTCACGTGACCCCCCCGTGCCTTCCCCTCCTCCTCAAGAGCTGCGCTCTAATTCGGCGTTACAGGGAGTTGTAAACGGCTTTCACTTTTTTAATGCGTCGGATTGTGTCTGGGCCGTGCATCACCTTATATAATAACGTTTTCTGTATAAACAAAGGGGTGATTCTGTATCAGAATATGTTTCAATCACTGAAAAATTTAGTAGACTAATTCCAGACAGTATTGGCGAAATTTGCAACCTCTGGCCGATTTCTTGGCGGCTAATAGTTACAACATTTTCGTGAACTTGTTAGAATCTTATAGCACTTCGTCCTAACTTTTTTATGCTTGGTATTTTGCAGTGAGTGAGCTTTCAGGTAGGTGCTAGTTTGTCTTTCAACATTACTAATCGTGATATGGTTTTGCTGAAGCACCGGACTAATTTGCTCTTTAAGATGAAGTGCCATGCCTCTGCGACTGGTAACTTGTGAAGGACAGCAACCTGGTCGTTTCTCCAAAAGTCCTGAAGTAAGAATGTCTTTTTTATCGTACTACGTTTACTACGTTTAAACGCTTACATTTACTACGTTTAAACGTCTACGTTCACTACGTTTAAACGTTTACGTTTGTACTACGTTTAAATGTACTACGTTTAATCTCGGACTGGGAAATTGCTTGATCAAACTTCCCATTAATCAATTAACGCTTTAATGGCGTTCAAACGTTTGTACTGGTAAATCGGTTGATCTTAAAACCGGGTGAACCATAACAAACAAGCAAATATTTTACTTTTTTTTCTCCGTATTTTTTCTAGAACGCAATTATCACCATAGTTTTTGGTAGGAAACACGCAAATAAGAACAACATTCGTCGTGGTTAGGGCAGAGCTGCCCAAGTAGCCCACGCAGTCGGCCCAACCCCGGTGCTTCCTGGCATCTGAACGGAAAAGTTGGGCCGGGAAGGCCGAGCGGCCGCCGACCGCTTCCCGACAAGATAAGAGGGCGAGGGAGCGTAAGAAAGGGCAAGCTCCGGCGCTGCCGAATGTATCCCAAGTTCCAACCGCAGCCGATGGCTTTCCAACTATCGCAAGAGCAGCAGACCATGGGCGTGCAGCGTTCGGTCTTGCTAAAGACGAAGCAGTGCATTCGTGAACGACCGAGAAAAATTAAAAATGAACATAGATAGAAACGTGATAGCGTGTTGGTTGAACATCTTGGTATGCGAACGCCGTGTCTGACGTGTTTTTGTATGTCCCTTGACTCCTTTTGCGTTCGCATACCGAGAAAAAAATAAAGGCTTCGGTCGTCCGCTCGCTTGCTCGCTGCTCTCTTTTTCTCCGTATTGTTGCTTTTTCTTTTACTTCCTTTCTTTTTGCGTATTTATTTATTCCCAAGTCTTAATGAGAATCCTGGGCTCTCATCCTAAAAAACTTTCGCCGTCTCTAGGCAGACGGCTGAGGACGAGCAGGAGGAGCCGTGGCGTCGACGTTGGCTGGCTGGAACATAAAACCGTCCAAAAGAAGCGTCTTTTTTTTTTTTTAGGAAGAAAGTGTCGCATGATACGTGAAAGCTTTCCTACTGCGCATGCGCGAGTCACTTTTGTGGGATCACTCGTCTTTTGCGCCTCCGTCATCTCTGTAGCTTCTGTCCGTTGTCTCCGAGGCGACGCAGGGGAGGATGCGCATATCAGTTGCCTAACACTGTTGCGAGAATTCTAGAGGTAAGATACAGCTTTCCTATTGGGCATATGTGTAGAAACGTGAGGTTATTTTAAGTAGTGTGTTTGCTGTTCGAATCGAACATTACTATATTATTCGTAACTTCCCCCGTAAAAGGGAACCATATGTTGACGTTGTTCTCCCACCTCACGTGGACGTTACGAATGACGCGATGCAATTTCATTCGAACTAAATTCGGTATCAACAGTTCTACTTCATATCCAATATGAGAATGTTTTTAACTTCGCCGTATTAATTTGATGCCAGGAACTCGTGTTGTGACTTTGAAATGGGTTGAAAGGCACGCTTTGTAGATGACCGTAGCTGTATATTATAGCTTCATCATCATTTGATTCGGCGCGGCAGGCCTTTATTATTCTCAAATCCAAATGTGTCGTCGCGATCTGGTGGTGGATGCCTGAAGCGGAGAATAATTGGTGCTCGCGCCCTTTAGAACTTGCAGCGAAAGCCGGGGCCGCCTAGGGAAGCTTAATTAAAGCAGGAATGGGTATAAAGGGGCACGTGGTTCAAGTTGCGAATACTTCGGACTGGGGTGCCGTGGCCTCATAATAGCAATAATAATAATAATAATAATAATAAGACCCTTCAGCGGAAAATACAAAAAGGGAAGTTCGCACGAAATAACACCACGTGCAGAAAAAAAAAGAACAAGCACATAATTCGCAGATGATTGACTTGACAGGATGTAGTCGGAATGATTGTGTCAGAGAATTTGGTTGAAGCAGTGAAGATGAAACTATTGCAGACGTTGTCTTGTCTGGATCACTGTGTCAATTACAGTCATTAATGTCATAAAAGTAAAAAAAAACACTCATGCATGAGTTATTTTAAAACACTGTATGATAATATTCGGAGATCCAGTTCTTGAATTCATGAGTCTTTCTCTGAAATATTTCATATGTCCAGTAAAAAAAAACACACACAAAAACCACTTTTTAGTAGAAAGAAAATCAGTCAATCAACGGGTCGAAGACAACGAAACTTCACGCAATAAATGCAGTCGTCATTTGGCATGTCCAGTGATTACAACCAAAAGCACGTACAGCACCATAATACAATGGAAAAGGAAAATAACGACGGGAAAACGCCACTATCTAGCCACATCGGAGAACATGTTTCTCAGAGAGGTCTTCAACATTTTGTTTGAGGTAATGGCAAGCAGAGTAGCTGGAACGTCGTTAAAAACTTTTGGCACATAAAAAGAACGCATGCTTTCGCCATAGTGAGTTCTCACTCGAGGAGATTGAAAACGCAACACAGATCTAAGTTCGCGAGATGGACTGGCCGAGACCTTAAACTCACTCTCCCAGAAGTGTCGCCAAATTACCGTTTGAAGAAAAAGTGAGTGAAAGCACGGTAACTTCAGCGAAGCAAACAAGCTCGCACTAGATGAAATGTGTGTGTTGTATGCTACACTCTTCAGAGTTCCCTTTAACGTACGGTCAATTCTTGAGTGCCAAAAGAGCGGACAGTTAAAAAATACGCTTATACCATACCTTAGTGTACTATAGGCTAACGCGTGCATAATGTTTTTTCTAATTGACAAAGGTAGAAATGATTTGATATTGTAAAGTAGACAAGAGACAGTTCTCAATCGTTGGCATATATATGACATGTGAGAGTTCCATGAAAGATCACTGTCAAAGTGAAGGCCTAAATACTTTACGGAGCTAACATATTCAACAGGCGTACAGTTAGAGCATGAACAATTGGATTTGTGGAGAAATAGTTGAGATGTCAAGCTTACATTTTTTAAAGGGCTATGAAAGCAGACCAGCTTCGTTTTTGAAGCATTTACCCGAAGCTTGTTGGCGAAAAACCAGTCCATTATTTTAGCGACATCGATTTGAAGCATCTCGATTGCGCGCTCGTACACTAGATGTCGAGAAAAAATAAGGGTGTCATCGGCATATTGAAAAATTTTGGAAGTTGTGATTGAAGTTGAAATATCATTTACGTAGATGTTAAAAAATAAAGGAGACAAAATAGAGCCTTGTGGAACTCCGGAAGTTAAGAAAGCGAGGGAGCTGCGAACGTTACCTACTGAAACAATTTGGGTACGATTTATTAGAAAACTTTTTAACAATGCATGAAATGGGCCACGAAAGCCCACTCTGTAGAGCTTGTTTAAGAGGATGTTATGGTTTACGGAATCGAACGCCTTAGCAACGTCGATAAAGAGTGCGCACACAAACATGTTATTGTCAAAGGAAGAGTGTAGAATGTCCGAAAATTCCTCAAGAAGATTAATGGTACCACGACCAGTGACGAAACCGTATTGATGTGTCGAAATTATACTGTATTTCTCAAGAAACCCAGACATAGCAACAAATATATGTTTTTCCAAGATTTGTGAAATGCAGGACAATATTGAGATAGGCCTGTAGGATGAAACATGGTTTGGTATTCCACCCTTAAAGAGTGGAATAACCATGGCCTGCTTTAAGTCGTTTGGAACTTCTCCAGTTTCGAGAATGTTATTTATCATTACAAGGAGAACATTCTTCAAGGAGCCATAATTTCGGCATAAGTCACGCACTGTTATTCCATCTACACCGGCCGACCTAAAGCGCTTGAAGGCAAATAGGTATGACCGCAGCTCTGGCTCTGAGAGAGGTGGAAGAAAAGCGGAATCATTGATAGATAAAGTGCCGTCTGCCGGATCCTCATCACTGTCTATCGAGATTGCGACTGAATTCGCGAAGAACACATTAAAGGCATTAACAGTAGAGGTCAAGTCCGCCCCGAAATGTTTTTTCAATGTCTCAGTCGAGTCCTTCTTTTTATGTCCACGAAGCTCATTGACAATTGACCAAGTTTTTCTGGAATCAGCACCTGCGTTTGCAATCCTTTTGGCATAATATTTTCTTTTTGCTGATCGAATAAGGGCATTCACCCTGTTTCTTTGTATTTTACATTCCATTTTGAGATCGGCATTGTTGGGAGAGCGCCGAAACTTCTTCCACAATTGTTCTTTCTGTGTTATACTGTTAAGAATATCTGAAGTAAGCCAAGGCAGTGAGGGTTTTCGTCTTTTAACATATATAACAGTCATCGATAACTCCTGAAAATTTCTAATGATGTCTACAAACGTTGAGTACAAGTTCGTGCTGTCAACCGTGTATAGAAATTCATTCCAATCATATTCTTTAATTAGTCGATCAAAGGTGTTGAAGTCAACCCGCTCTAAACGACACGCACTCTCGAAATTATAACCTTTTCTGGAGGGAAAAACAGATTTACATGCGACAAAATAATGATCTGCAAGCTTTTGTAAAATGACTGCGGAGTGAATGGAAGCATCTGGAGCTCGGACGTTTATATGATCTAGGCAGGATGATACAAGATTTTCATTTAATACTTCTTCGCGGGTCGCACTCTGAATGGTAGGTATGATTCCATGCTCGGCAAGTAGTGATAAATAATCACAAACACAATTTTTGGAGGTCTTAAGGGTGTCAATGTTGATATCTCCCACCAAATATAAATGTGCTTCATTAGACAATTCTTCCAAATTTTTCCTCAGCTCCTCTAAGAAGTCAGAGCAGTTGGACGAAGGAGGTCTGTAAAGTGCAAGCAAGCAAATTGTATAGTTGGAATTAGAAACCTTTAGCATCAAGCTCTCCGAGTGTTGAAATGTAACATCAGTTTGAGTTGTTGACCATGAGTTCCTTATAAATACGCCGATTCCTCCTCCACGAGTAATTGGCCGTGTATAAAAGAAATTTTGAAATCCTAAAATCCTAAACTGTGACAGATGATCGGCACTGACATTGATTTCTGTTAGCACAATTGCATCAATTTGGTCCCTCATTTCATCAACAACTGTCTTAAATTCATCCCAGTATTTCCGAATACTGCGAATGTTTATGTGTAAGACCGTGAAAGAGTCGGTTGAAGAAGAGGAAAACGAACTATTAAACGAGAGAAAATCGGCGTACTGTAAAAAACTAGCCATGTCGGTTATGTGATTAGGTCCAGGTCACTTCTCTGTTGAATCCGTAACGGGGAAGCGCCCTCATCTTTTCTGGCATATATTCGAGCATTTTTGACCCACACAAATTTGTAACCACGTTCTTTTCCAAGAGCACGAGCCTGCCAGAAAAGTTCTCTGTTGGTCTGAGTTAAGCTGTCGTTGAAATACAGTCTCTCGGGTGGATTGTCACGAGACAATTGCCTAAGCTTGCTACGAGCTTGCATCCATTTGTCTTTAGTGGCTACAGATGTAAACTTTACCACAATAGGTGGTTTTATAGCTCGTTTGCCTGGTAGCCTGAAAACCGAGACGACATCAGCTGGTTGATGTCCCGGAATTCCTAGCTTGTCTGCCAGCCCCGCTAAGATGGAAGGGAGAGCCTTAATAATAATAATAATAATAATAATAATAATAATAATAATAATAATAATAATAATAATAATAATATATTTATTTGTGCAGATAATTTCTCAAGTCGAGGCACGGGTCTGTCAAAGCCAGTAAAGGCTTGTGGGACAGCACCCTACTGGTCAAAATCACAATATCCCCAACACAAACAGTGTCAAGCCCACCATGCAGCCTCTGCACTGTAATAAAATAAAATATGACGAAAAAAACATGCACATAGTATCATTAACTACACTGTGATGCAATGAATAATCATGTAAAAAAACAAAAAAGACAAAAAAAGGAACCCCCCCCCACACACACACACTCACGCATAGTTATGATGTTCCATTGAACTCTTGGAGCACTTGTTTGAGTTTTTTTAGAGAGTCCACACCATATATGTTTTCCGGCAGGTCATTGAAGATTGAAGGTACATAGTAATTGCGAACTCTTTTTCCATAGTTCGTGGTGATAGAAGGCATTTTATAACGTTCGGTCCGACGAAGTGATCTAGGTACTATATGGGGTGCTTTATAGTCATCGTTCCAAAAATATTTCAGTACAACAGTCTGAACCAATAAAGCATTGAAGAGTGGCAAACCTAAAGTTTTTAGTTTTTCTTCTTCAGTTTCTGACGATGGACCATAGACAATACTCTTAAACATTCCTTTCAAAACTGAATAAATTTTTTGGCACCATATTACAGACCCATGGCCAAAAATTGTTATGTCATACCTTCAAACACTGTACGCTAACGCTTGAGCTACCATCTTTTTGGTTGATTTAGGAATTAATGATCTTGTATTATAGAGTAATCACGACACCTTTCTCAGTTTTTTACAGATATAAGACATATGAAAATTCCATGACAAAGCACTATCAAACTCAATTCCTAAATACTTGACCTGATCTGCATAAGACACTGGGCAGCAGTTGCCGTCTGCACAGTCAGATGTATGCATGTAAAGTGGATGATCAAATGTTATATTACTTAGCGGATTATGAAAGCAGAGAAGTTTAGTTTTTGATATATTTACATCAAGACAATTTCTTTTAAACCAGTCAAGTAAGCAGCAAGTGTCTTTTTAGAGTAGCGTCATTGCTGGAACATAATCAAGATGGAGCGAGAGCAGTACCGTGTCGTCAGCGTATTGGAATAGTTTACATGTGGAGACAGCGTTGGACATATCATTGACAAACACGTTGAAAAGAAGAGGGGACCAAAATAGATCCCTGCGGGACTCCAGCTTTTAAATTTACTTTGGAGCTTCGGCTATTGTTTATAGAAACTACTTGTGTACGCCCGCTCAAAACGTTCTGAAGCAGAGAAAGGAATGGGCCGCGGAAACCAATTTTATGCAATTTTTTAAGTAGAATGCTATGGTTGACCGTGTCAAATGCTTTCGCCACATCAATAAAAAGTGCACACGCGACCTGATGCCTTTCAAAAGCAAGATGCAGTTCATCAGCAAAATCTTCCAGCAGTGGCTGGGTCCCCCGGCCACTAACGAACCTATATTGCCTAGACGATAGGATATCAAAGCTATCTAGGTACGACGTCATAGTATTGAGGATATGCTTTTCCAAAATTTGCACTATACAAGGTAAGATTGAAATTGGGCGGTAATTGTTAAGTTTTTTACGCTCTCCACCTTTGAATAACGGCTTTACTAAAGCACTCTTTAAATCATCCGGGATTTTTCCACGGGAAATGAAACCATTTAACATATATAGGAGCACGTGTTTTATAAAATCATAATTTCTCCGGAGGTCTTCTGCACTGATGCCATCTATACCAGGAGCCTTGTTTGATTTGAAACTGAAAAGTGTAGTTCTTACATCCAGCTCCGTCATCTCGGGAAGGAAAGCCGAGGAAACATTTGAGTCTAGAGTCCCTGCTGAAAACAGAGCATCATCACGGGCTACTCCGGAGAATTTAGCGAAGAACTTATTAAAATCCTCAACCAGTTGCGTTGTATCGTGACCGAATGCTTTCTCGAGTGTGTGATCAATTGATCTATTAATCCCCTTGCCTCGTAGTTGATTCACCAAACACCAAGTATGTGCTATATTTGACCTTGCTTTAAAAAATTGATCTCGAAAGTATTTTCTTTTTGCCGAACGTATCAGCGCGTTTAAACGATTTCGTGTACTGCGAAATTCTGTCTTCAACTGAGCATTATTTGGAGAACGTCGGCATCGTGCCCAAAGGGCATCTTTAGACCTAATTTCTAGCAGAATGTCACCAGTTAGCCAGTCGTGTTTGTTCCGACGTCTCCTCACAGTAATGACCTTTTTTGCTTGTATCCTGAATCCACAAAATTGATCTTTAAACCTTCTGTAAACTTCGTCGAAGTCGTCAGTAGATAACAAAATGTTCCAATCGTTCGCCCTAACCAAGTTATCAAACTTCGTTCGATCAATTATTTCAATTATTTTGTTGTCGCTTTTGGTGATTTATCATTGAGTTGTGGCATAAGTTGACATGCCACGAAGTAATGGTCAGAAAGTTTTTGCTCTATTACTGCTGATTTTGCAACTATATCCGGTACGCGTACATTAATATGATCAAGGCATGACGCTACAAGATGATCTTCTAAAAGTTCTTCTCGGGTAGGAGCAAGAATTAAACCTTCAATACCAAAAAGTGCCAATAGGTTAAGATAATTACAAACAGTAGACTTGGAGGGTTTAAGCGTGTCAATGTTAAAGTCGCCTATTAGACAAATATCATCGATGGACTGAACACTATGAAGCGTATCTCGGAGTTCATTCAAAAATGTCGAAGGATTACCTGACGGAGGCCTGTAAAAAGCTAGCAACATCAACGACCACTTAGAATTCGATACATTCAGTGAAAGTGACTCGCAACTAAAAAAATCTACATCAAGTCTTTCAGCACGCCAGATAACTTTAACAAATATAGCAATTCCTCCTCCTCGTCCAATTGTGCGTGTTAAAAAGAATGCCTTATAACCCGGTATCTGGAACTCATTGCAGAAGTCCTCTTTAACATTGATTTCTGTTAGTACAAAAACATCGAACAATTCTATTGTATAATTCACAGTTGCTATAAACGGATCCCAATATTTGCGTATACTCCTAATGTTTACGTGTAATAGACCAAGAGCGCTATCACTCACTGGGTACAAGAAACCTTGAAGAGACGGAAAATCCGAGCACCGACAAAACTGTACTTCCATTATCCTAAGTGGTTTTCATTCCCTGTTCACAGAGCCGTTTAGCAAAGAGAAAGACTAAACAACCTTTTCCAGGTCGTCCAGTCGATGGATGCGGACAACTGGAGATGATTCTGTCTTCTGTGTGAATAGCTTAAAAAGTCAAATTGGACGTTTTAGTGATTTATACAGCGTAAGGTCGGTCTGCCAGGATGAGGCGACACTGGTTTACACTGTAGATGAGCAATTTTGCCAATTGTGAATAGCTTACCGTTCTTGACCCATGTGAACTTGTAAAGCCTTGCCTTTGCTTTCTCACGCACCCTCCAAAACAGTTCCTTGTTCTTTCGGGTCAAGTTTTCGTTGACGAACAGTTTTGGCAGTGACCCATTAATTGCAAGAGTCCGCAGCTTTCCTCTTGCGGTGAGCCATTGATCCCTGACTGTCATCGAAGAAAATCTAATCAGTATAGGCGGAGGGATGTCACGTCGAGATGGTATATGGTGCGCTGTTAGAATGTCTCTTGGATGGAAGTCAGGAAGGCCAAGTTGACTGGCTAAGTCGCCTACAACAACAGTCAGATTTTCGTTTGGGGAATGAGGCAGTCCGTGGATCTCTATATTGGAGAGACGACTGAACTGTTCGTTGTTATTGAGCTCCTCTTGGAGATGTTGAATCGCTTCTGACTGCTCCGCTATCACTGTTCTTAAAGATGTTGTTTCATTGCGGAGCTCTGTTATTGAGGCGGAGTTGGTGGTGGCTGTCGCTAATAGGGAGTCATACCTGTCTGACAAAAAGTCAATGAACTTCTGAACCTCCGTCACGGTAGATTTGAGGTTCTCCACTACCGGCTTTAAGGTCAAGTGTTGATCGATCTTGGATGGTAACTCAAGGAGGGACTCAACGTTTGTCTTGAGCAAGGTAAGACATTCCAGCTTAGATTCAAGTGATCGAAAGTGGTCACCACTCAACGGAGATTCACACTGTGACTCATTTTGGGACCCAGCCACACTACTCTGTTGTCGGCAAAAACGGCAGCGCCAGATCTCCCTTTCCCAGCACCCATAGTTTTGAAGGTGCTTTCCGCAACACCGGAGCACATCTTCCCCAGGTGAAGCGACCTTTTGCAGTCGGCGCAGGACATATGGCGACCATCGCTGACAATCTTCTCGTGGCATTTAGCACACTTTGATGGAGATTGAGAAGACATCGGAGGATAGCGATAGAAAACAGGAATAAATACCGTGCTTCTTGACACGTAGGTCGTCTTGTGGTGTTGAGTCCACTCGAGAAGTACTTCGTACCCAGAAAGGGGGCGTGGAGCTGGCGATGGATGCCAGGGAGGTTAGGTACGGTTATGCTGCAAAGCTGGCCCGGAGCAGGCAGTCGATGAATGACGATGGTGACCTGGTCGTGATGACGCCAGGACTTGACTTCTGTAGCGGATTGCTCGCAGGCTGTTGATGAGCTTGAAATATAACGAATAACTAATGGAAATTTGAAGAGCAATCGAAAAGAACAACTGCTCTCGGGGACTTTTTCTTATTCTAATAATAATAATAATAATAATAATAATAATAATAATAATAATAATAATAATAATAATAATAATAATAATAATAATAATAATAATAATAATAATAATAATAATATTTTATTGACCAATCAAAAAACATGTGTTACCGGGTCCGTCAAAGCCTACAATGGCTTGTGGGACGGGGACCCGGGAAACTGTCGTACGGAGTAACAACCAAGAAGCTCTGGGGAACATGCTTACCTTCCAACATAATAATAATATAATAATATAATAATAATAATAACAATAATAATAATAATAATTATAATATACTGTGTGGGAACCATGGGGCTCCCTATATACCTATCTAGGCCTAGCTTCATGCAGGCCGTGGGAGTCGTCGTCACCAATGGCGGCGGCCTCCCGGATACAAGGAGACGAAGCCGAATTCCGCGAAGGGGCCGGCTCTCCCTTGCCTACGTAGGGTGAATGTGCCGCCGGCGCATTCTTGAGAGTGATAGTGGACGCGACTTTACCGGCCTTCCCGGGCGCGTCCATAACTCCGAGACTACATAAGCCGGCCCTGAAGGAGGGCCGGGGGCCCTCATCGGCGGAGGCCCAGGCTCTATGGAGCTCGGTTCTGCTTTATGGGCCTCCGACTTCCCGTGAATCTGTCTATTTCGGCAGTGCGGGAAACCGACCGGGTGATACTGGGAATTGAGCCAGCGCCCAGACTTTTCCTGTCCAAGAGCAAAGCGTGTTGGAATTGTAGTCAATAAACACGTCGAAAACGAACTCACTGTGTTGGTGTTGTCTCTCGTTAACCGGTAACCGAAAAGGCAGTCAATGGGCGGACCCACGGCCGTAGCCGCGCAAAGAGCGGACTACGGAGTGTATATGCACCTCAATGAGGACCTGGGGTTAATTGTGAAATCCCACAGCTGCCACGGGGTGATTTCGAGACGACATGGGTGGGTTCGTCGAAGCCAGCGAGGGTTTGTGCACGATTGAATTAAAAAAGCACTGTTGAACCCCCCACCCCCGAAAGCAGTTCAAATAATCATAATACTTATACAACGTTCGTTTATGTGGTTGGGCCCATCCACGGGACGCAGGTTTGTAAAAGCGAGCAAGGGCGTGTGTGACTAACCAACAATGGTAATAATGATAATAACAATAATTGCCTCAGGCTCCAACGTGGACTTCGTCAGGGTTAATGGAAAGTTACTTCAATTTGATTTTCTGACACACCATTTGGCATTTACGGAAATGACGGAATCACGGGGGGGGGGGGGGGAATTACGAGTTCTCAAACTCAAACACACGGAACACGACACGCACGGCACTTCACGAAATAATATTTGTCATGGTAAGTCTATCTCCAGATATCGCAGTATTTCTTCGTGTACTCAAGCTTTCTTTTTCGAGAAGCCGCAGTGGCACTCTCAGAAACTTTGACTTGGCTGGTCCCTTCGTCCATAATTTTTACTTGGGTGATGAACACTGATTTTGCCGAGAAACGTTGTTCGAGCACTCCTCAGTCTAGTCAGATGGTCGCACAAGAGACCGCTGAACGGCTGGATGGAAAAACCCAAATGTAGCGAAAGCCGCTAAAATTCTTTGCTTTCTCAAAAAGAAATCATAATTGACCTATACAATTTTAGATATACACGGTGCCAAAAAGTTCCCTCTAATTAGCAAGATTTCTCTTATTCCCACATGGACCTGAATATTACCTTAATCTGGGAAATTTCACTCGGGTTGGCAACCCTGACTAGTGATCTTTTTTATCCTGTTATTTGAAGTCTCGGGCATTGACTGCCGTAGATACCGTTTGTGCTATCTTGCTTTTTTACTTTATTGTTTTTTGTACTCATTTTGATGCAACTGCAGCAAGTACCACAACTTGATTTTTTTATTGTACACCGCCTGACATGAAGTTCACAACAATGTGTGGACTTCAGCTTCCGGACCACCGCCGAGGAATTCCTAAACTCGTGAGCCACCGTGCTGTGGGCTGCAATGTGGTTTACCCATATTTCTACAACCATCAAATAATATATTTGCAATAACGTGTTTAATCTATTAAACCTATTCATGCAACATTATGTAATAATATTTATACATGAATTTTGGTTTGTTCATCAGCTTTTTATTGTGCCCTTTGGTTTAGCGTGCGAAATGAAAATCCTCACCCTCTTTGCTGAAATAAAAGAGCACATTCAGACTATTATGCAATGGCAAGAGGGTGGAAAAGAGCTGGTATCAGCTCTCACGGCAGAAGAGCGGAGGTGATGCCTTCCACTTGCCTCTGCTACATCCGGAAACAGTCGATAGCCTGGACAAACTGGAGGCCACACTGAAGGATGATAACTACAGGCACGACTTTCTGAGTAGAAGTTTAGTACACTCGTAATCTGTCCAACATGCGAGACATTTTTTGTATTGTATGTGAGCTCAACGCATTCAATATTTTATATCTGTTTTTCAGGTTCGGTACGTTTCACGTATTGGAGGAGGAGACACAGCAAAACTCGGTGTAATGGAAGCGATGGGAAGGTTGCTCGGAAATTACCTCTGCAAGAGATACAGCCCAGATGGTACAGAAAAGAAGCGCACATTTTCTAACACCATCCTATACAAGCGCATCAAAGGTAAGTCTGCTTAACAACATCAAATATTTGTTTTTGAACCTGGATATAAGTATATATACTATATCACGCGAGGACGAAGAAAAGAAGAGAAAGACCAAGATTAACGTTGGAAGCTTCACCATCTCTGGCTACCACAGGAAGGGGTGAGTGTGAAAAAAAGAAGAGCGCTTTGTGTGTTGCTTGGTTTAATAATGTCTAACTCCGTGAAGCTTTTCTCGGACACATGACTGCATAATCAGCGTTGCAAGAATTTGAACAAGAATACATATTTCGCTACCAACTTGAAATTCATTTAAATCTCTCTCGAATGCTCAAAATATTGCCTGGGAGAAATATTTAAGAGGCTGTTTAACCATGGTCGTAAATCTATTTCAAGATACGGAATGTTGCTTCTCTGGAAGATAAATTTAGAACCTCGTTCTAAACGTATCACGACATTTTTATTATCCGCCCACATACTTATATGAAGCAGTGTACAATCTAAAAACTGTGCTCGTCACTTGAAGCAAAAAATGCGTGCATAGTTCATGTGCTGCGCTGGCTAGTTCTCTCGGAATTTTGTTGTCAAAGGGCAAAAACATGATGTTTCTCGTTTGAAACGTCATATTATGACAGAATGACAAATAAACGATCTCACATCTACTTAATTAATCAGATAAGGGGAAGTATAAAAAACACAACGTGAGCAGCCAATCTTTTTACATTAGGGTTGTCGACGTTAAAATGAGTATAATCATTATACTCGTTTTCACGAGTATAAGATAGAATTAGCTTGAAATTTAAATTATGAACGTCATATTTCCAGCTAATTTAGAATTATTTGTTCAATTAATGCATTCCAGAAATTGACCAGAAGACAATATATGTACTTTCATGACATTTTCTAGAAGGCGTCCTCAAAGGTGTAGAAAAGTCTAAAGAAGACGACATAGATAGTAGGATTTCAAGATATCTGATGGGAGCCAGTTACAGGGGAGGTGGTCGCGAGAAAAGAAGGAAGAGGAGCCAGGAAGACGGCAACTCTGCAACATAATATCGGAAGTTCTAACCACGGAGGGATTCGAATTAGCATTCATTCTGTATCATCTAAATTATAATTCAAGTTTTCCTCGAAACGAGTGATTCCAGCTGGTTTTTGTATACATCTGTGCAGCAAAGCTGCTTCAGTTTATTCTTCTGCCGTATTTTTGAGTAAACTTATGTCAATTTAATACCAAGTCTGTAATGTGCACGCTGTGAAATAGGTGGGCCCAGCAATTCCAACCGCTCAAGTACATCCAAAAGGTACCCAAGTTACAATTACAAGAATGAAACTTTGTTCTAAATTAATTGCAGAAAATTTTGCCCATTAGGTTAGACTACATATTTTAATTCGTATACTTATTGCTCTCTTATGCAGTTCGTGGGCACCCTGGCGGCTCCCCAGCACCAGTTGCCCGACTGCGGGGCACAGGTGGCAAACTTTTCCCGCGTGGTGGCCACGCGCACATCGTACGCGCCGCTTAGATAAGGAGCAATTGTCCTTGTAAGGAGTATGAGAGGCGGCGCCCAGTGAGTCGCTGGCTGAACTCAGACGCCGCCGGTGCTATCTGGTTGTCTGTTATTATTCTTCATCGTCTGCTAAATGTCCAATTAAATGTAGTTGCTTGTTGTTGAAACCGTTGGCCCCGTGTTATTCCTCCGGGTCGGGTATGGAGCAAGTCAAACCGACCGCAGTGTTTAGAAGTTTTTTTTTGTTTTGTTTGCTGCTCTTATTGTTTGTGTTGGTGCACCAAGGTGAAGACCGATGTGGTTGTTTCCTGGTCACCCAAAGTAAAGGTTATTATTATTATTACGATATTATTATTATTAATTATTATTTCTGGGGTCGATTTACGGTGTCAGATGTCTAGGTTGCAATAAAGAAGCTCAGTAATTCAATCTCGTTGGGTCCGGAAAATATTCCTGGTCCCATTGTTAGGGCCTACGCGGAGCTGTTCGCACGTACCCTGGCAACTGTATTTAGTACGTCAGTAAGGTCTGGTGTGTTTCCAGAGTTATGAAAAACATTTAACGTTGTACCTGTTTATAAATCTGGGAAAAACTTGGAGGCCTTGAACTACCGACCTGTGTCGCTACTTTGGTGTGTTTCGAATCTTTTGGAGCTGTGGTGCACTTATATTTGTCTTACGTTTTTAGAAACATCACTGTCGCACGTCAGCTCGACTTTATGCCGGGTCGGTCTGCAGTAACCAAATTAACGTGTTTCATGAATATCGCTGTGTCCATTCTAAGTAATCGTAGTCAACTTGGTGTAATTTATTTTGACCTGAGCAAGGCATTCGATTTAGTAGACCATAACCCTTTCATGAACAAATTACAGCCAATGGGAATAAGAGGATCAATGCTTGCTTGGTCTTCCTGCTACCTAAAAGGCCGTCAGAATAGTTAGAATTAAGTGTGTGTACTCTTCTTCATATCACACCTCTTCTGGTGTCCCCCAGGGCTCGGTTCTGGGACCCCTATTGTTTGCACTGTTTGTAAATGATGTGCAGTCATGCCAATCCTACTCATCCGTTTTTCAGTTTGCGAATGACATGAAGATATTTCGAGAAATCCAGTCAGAGGAGGACCGCTACGAGCTGAAGGGAGATATAGACAGAATTGGAGACTGGTGCTCGGTCAATAATTTAGTGCTCAATAGAACAAAAACGAAAGTTGTCACCTACAGTCACGAAACAGGACAAATTATGTTCCCCTACGAAAATGAGTCCGAGAGAATTGCGCGTACTGAAAAAACTCGAGATCTGGGTGTTTACTTCGACTCAAATCTAAAGTTTCGATCTCATGTAGACACAACATTTGTTACTGCTACGAAAATGCTAGGAGGGATCAGCCGTATAACGAGTGAATTCTTGCAGCCTTTTGTATCTATCACATTCTTTAAAGGATAACTGCAAAGAAAAAAAGTGTTTTTTAAACAGCCTAAATGGGACAAGCATGTCACAAAACATCTTCCGCGAATTTTTTTTTTTTAATAATTACGTTACAGGACGTAATGTAGTCGGAGTGACAACTTCTCCACATTTGAAACTCCCGCTTTTTCGACCTGTGCGGAGAAGTACTCCCTGCCCCTCGCTCTTGGATTTGCTCCTTTATTGACTTGGCTGCGGATTTGAACGGTTGAACGACGTACGCAGCGTCTCGACCCCCTATGCTTCTTGTGTGCGTGCCACAGCCTTTTGTAAATTTTGTGTTCTCTCCAACTATAGTCGGTGGCAGGTCAAGAACGAAGGGGAAGCTCCCCCCCCCTTTCCACTTCAGCGGAGCAAACGGTGAAGAGGAGGTCGCCTCCCCTCCAGCGTTCGCACTACTAAAGTGGAAAGAGGTGGGAGGAGCTTCCACTTCGTTCTTGACCTGTCACCGACTATACACGAACTCATCTCTGTTACGTCACGGCGCGGTGGTGGCGCGTCGGTCGCACTTCCGGTCTGGGGCTGTGGGCGGAAGGCCCCATGTGAGGCGTGTATTCCTGCGTTGTTTTGGAAGGAACCTGACTAAAACATGCCTTTTCGTCAAACCGCCGCGACTGGGGCTGTGCCAAAAGAGTCGAGAAAGGTTTGAAGATCAGTTTTCATGTTCTCGGTTCGTCCGAGAACATGGATATGTGGTAAACCAGCCGCCGCCGGACCACAATTGCTTGGGCGGGAAGCACTTTGGGTTGAATTCACGGATACTTGTGGTCATCAGACTTATTTGTTTCGTTCCAACATAAACGCCGGAAAACCCTCAAGTTGTACGGCCCACCTGCGGACTACGTTCAGTGCGTCTTGAAGTTCGAACGGCCGTCTGATCGTTCGAACTGTCGTCTGCTCTTTCAAACGCTTCTACTTGTCGTCTGCTCTTTTAGACGACACCGGCCCGTAGACCAAATGTTGGCCCGGTACTTGCGTTAAGAAGTAAGTGCAGGCCTCAAAAGACTTCAGTTTGAAGGTTGGTAAGCAGGCTCGACGTAAACAGTAGATACAAGGATATGTTGATTATTGTTACCAGCAGCCATCACCGACTTGTTATGTCTGATTCACTTCGTCCGATTCTGCTTGCGATTTTCACTATCGACGTCGACCATCTCAGCTGCGGTTCACGCTTTTGCAGCCCGAGCGACGTCGCGACTGAAAATTGCGAGCGAAATCTCATCATGCGAATCAGGCTTTAGCGTACATTCTGCGGCGTCCACGCGGAATGAATCGCCGCATGTGAGATTATTCACGCGAAGTTTTGCGGTGTAACGAGCTTCGTTGATTTCGCTGACGCCGCTCATGTAGTCAGACATTGTCAGGAAGACGTAAAATCAACAATTCGAAAGCGATAAAGGGCAGGGGGACTCACA
This sequence comes from Ixodes ricinus, assembly GCA_037355805.1. Classification (NCBI taxonomy): domain Eukaryota; kingdom Metazoa; phylum Arthropoda; class Arachnida; order Ixodida; family Ixodidae; genus Ixodes; species Ixodes ricinus. Next base: position 264,897 of record JAZHYW010009559.1, read on the forward strand.
CCGACGCCGATAACATCGCATTTCAATGGTTTGTTTATGGGCGACGGCGAGCTTGTTGCCCACACCCCCATCGCGCATGCGCGGCGCCGGTGGCGTCCGCTAGGGGCGCTCCGGGCGCTCCGGTTTGTTTGTAAACATGAGTTGGTGTATAGACCTTTGCAAAAAGAGCTCTCCGGCCGCCGCCATTTTGCGAACCGAGCGACCCCTATCAGCCACAAATTTCTGCCACCCGCCTGAGCTGTGGAAACCCGGTCAGCGTGGCTCCCCACCTGCATTGTGCATTCGGAGTTCACCGGCTTTTCTTGGAAGTTTTTACTTTATTTGCCTGTTTAGGATGCTTACCCTTTGTGTGTTATCTCCCACTTTGAGAACCAGGAAATACCAGGGCTCGTAGCCTGCTCGGCCTCCGCAGGAAACGAACGAAGAGAGTGAACGTCAAGCAGCCCGCGACGCAGGCAGTTCGACGTTCTCGACGGATTATTTCCGTCGAGATAATCTCCAAAAAGCCTTCCCGTCTATGTTCCGGGTTTCGCAAAAAAAAAAAAAATAACTGATAAGGTCGGGTTGGGGGTGTGGGGAAGGAATAGACACGTTCGTTCATTTGCTTCGATGCTGTTCAAAAAAGCAGCTCTCTTCAAAACGTGCCCCAAAACACGCCGGATTCTGTCCGATTGTCGTGAAATGACTATCGTCAACACCGTATATTGGATATGCTGTGTTATTTGAGACCTTTTTCTCAAATCCTGTTCGGATAACGCGGCACCGTGGGGTACGTACAATATATGTTGTTCGATTGATGAGACTCGTTGAATTTCATGTTGTGGGAGGGGAACATCCATGCAGTTCGGATATCCTGTGTGGTCAGATATTTTCGACGGTTAAGACCTTTGTAAATTGACACGGCTGAGTGTATGGTGCCGTAAAAAGATCAACATAATATGAAACAAACATTCCAGTTGCATTTGTTCTGTCGCGCACGGACTCACCAAAACAGCTTTCATTTCTTTGTTTTTGTTCCCAAAAATAGTACAATGCATTCTTGAAAACCCCGAGAAATTCTATTAGCCATAGAACACAAAATAATAAATAGAACGCGGCAATTTAGCCTCCACCAACGCCCGGAAGCGCGCTAACGCAGGCTGCCACAGCCCACTGACGAGAAAACCCACAGCTCAGCGCAGTCGGGCAACACTGACGTACCCTCTCAAAACCAGGGACGCGCGCTGTAAGTCGCTTCGTTCGAGACTGCCGCTGGAAAGGTCTATAGTAACGTTTGTTCTGTGCGAACTGCGCTCAAAATGAACCCTGAATTGAAGCGTCAGCTTCTTGGCCGCTTCGAGCAACTGGGTCTTCGGCCATACCAAGATACGCCGCTAAAGACGGCTGCCAGCAACAAAGACGGCGCACCGCCTGAGCCTGCCGAGCCTTCGGCGCGCACGGTAGGAAAAGCGTCGGGACCGCCCTGTGTCTGAGACGCGGACGTTCGGTGCACCCGGTGCGAATCTCGAAGGCCTTTGGAGCGAAAGGACGAGAACATACCTGGACACGTTTGTCGCTTCGCGAACGCCCGATTGCCTCCAACCAAATAGCATTCAGCTTGTCATCTTTCGGGGCGACATGGCTGCTGGAAGACTCGCTGTCGTGATCACTAATCTGGGAGCAGTTGACAGAGCAACGGCACCGCTTTACAGGAGCTGACATCTCCAAAAAGTCGGTATTTGCACGCGCGAGCAGAAAACAAAAAGGCACGCTGAGAAAGCAAAGAAAATGGGCTGAAAAAGAAAACAAAAGACCCCCAAAAAACGAAAGTAACAAACCGCGCCATGGAAGCCAAATCCCCGCGTCGCTTCCTATCACTAACACCTGCTACAGCTGCTAAACACACTACTTCACTTCAGGAAGTCTCACTCAAGCACCTGGGTCAACAGGAAACACTGCTCACTTAGGCGAAACGAGTCACGACTAGTCGATGTAGGCTTAGACAGGCGGGAGCAGAGACAGTGACGTGCATGCTTTTGCTTGTTATGGTATTAATCCAAACGGAAGTGCCCGTCTTGCAAACATTTTGTAAAGAATAATGTTAACTCTCATTACATGGGTTATTCTTTAAACGTAAAAATATGCCGCTCAAAAGGAAATTACAAGATATTACAAAGGTTTAACAATCAAGATCTAAGCTGTCAATCATCCTCTTAGCCAATGAGAAGAGTTGCCATCGCACGTCACTCCGTGACGTATAAAAGCCACTCCGAGATGTATAATAGTAACTTTGGGGCGCGCGATTTAAAACGGATGAAATAGCCGCAAACTAAAATCACTCTCGCGAAATAAATATTGCTGCAAAATGTTTTTTTTTTTCGCGGAAAATTTGGTATTGTGACATGCTTGTTCCTATTAGGCTGTTTAAAAATAGTTTTTTTTTCTTTGCAGTTATCCTTTAAAAGTATTTTCCGATCCCGCTTGGAATTTGCATCTGTAGTCTGGAACGGGTTGCGAAGTCAAATCAAGCTTTACTTGATCACGTTCAAAGGAAATTCGCCTACGTTCTTCACTACCGCTACTTGCGAAGCCAGCCATACAGTTATTCCTGTGTCGGTAGTTACTACAACATCGAACCTTTGTATCACCGCAGGCTCTTTGCTGACATTTTATTTCTCTTCAAATGTTTACACGGCGAGATTGATTCTCCCGATATTTTATCCTCTATTTCGTTGCGTCTGCCCCACTAAAGCACTGTGTCTGGTGGCGCATTTTCCCCCTGCGGCAAATTTGTTGAACTTTGTCACCCGAATGCAACTGAAATAAAATGACTTTGCCGAAAAACTAGATATATTGAACGAGAGCATTTCAGGTCTTCATTAGGGCGCGTAGTTAAGGCTATTGTAACGCAATTAATGGTGCTCTTCATATTATTTTTTACCTCTGTTTTTTTCCTGGAGCGAAAAGGTGAATGTACTTCTGTGGACTGATTGGATGTGTATTTATCTGCATTAATGTTTGTCTTCGCTTATTTTGTCTTTTCTCTTCAAATCGCTTTTTGTGCATCTTTACGCCTTAATTTCCCTCTCTCGTTTATTCTTTGTCTCAGTGTTTTCCTCGTGTTTCAACAAAAAGGCTACTGGCTGTTCTTGAACAAGCAATAAACATTATTATTATTATTATTATTATTATTATTATTATTATTATTATTCTATTGATAGAATTATAGAATTCTATCAATTCTATCAAGAATTGATAGAATTCTACGAAATACTCTAAAGAGCATTGCATACAACACAGAAGGTTCAAAAAATGTCAACCTTTTCTCGTTCTTGGAATTGCCTACGTTTCACTCCTTGTTCATTCAGACTGTAATACGAAGACATTTTTGGGACAGTGAGTTTATTATACCATCCTTACCATCTCGTGACCTAAGAAATTATCTTCGTTTCCAAATTCCACATGTAAGGACCCATTATGGTGAAAGTTTGCGTATATTCTATGTGCCTAATGTCTTCAATAGCATCCCTGAGTCGGTTTTGGCAATTACTTCCAACAAAACTTTGATGAAAAGCTTGAGAAAGATGTATTCTGCCGTATCGATGCAATGATATAAAGCACGCGGAATTGGTATCAAATTTTGACCCCATACTTCTTGGCCAGCGCGCTTCCAATACAACCCTAATCTCAGATATGCACCGGCACCTTGTACTTTGTTATTTTTTATGTTGGCAATCAATACCAAAAATAGACGTCTGACACAGGCCTGCACCCATCAAGGACATAGACAATAGTTGTTTTTTCTTTCACTTTACTTCGGTACTTTGGTGTGTGTGTGCGATGCCACCTTAACAGCGACACAGTTACAATCTACGGTATGTGCAAGCTTTCGTGTCCATGAGTGTCAGTGATCCCTCGTCGTTCGATCACTTCGAGCTACAATTCTTCAGACAACGGGGGCAACGCATCGTGTGCATAGTGCTCAGCCTACAACATGTGATGGTTTGGATTCATGAAACTATGTCTTTTATCTCGTGCCGCTGTTTTGTCTTGTGCCACTGCCATGGTCTCGTGCAACTGACTTTTTTCTTTTCTCTTCCTCGTGACAATGTGCACTTCCGAATTCTTTTACTGCAGGGCCTGGTCCCACAAGCCCATGCTGGCTTTGACCGGACCCGTAATTCCATTGTTGATTCTACATGTGTGAATAAATATATTATTATTATTATTATTATTATTATTATTATTATTATTATTATTATTATTATTATTATTATTATTATTATTATTATTATTATTATTATTATTATATATTATTATTATTAGTAGTAGTAGTATTAATATTATAATTATTCTATTAGTATGCACGACTTTGGAAAACTGTCAGCAATGAGTTTGCCCAGTGTCACGCAATATTTAGAATGAAGGCGTTCAAGAACAGTCAAATTCCTTAATCAGTCAGAAATACCGAATAAAAAGGTGGATACTTTGAGATGTTTATAAGAACACAATTAAATTATCAAGTAGAATAATATATATAATAAAAACCACATTGTCAGGTGAAAGTTGACAGAAGAAGCTTCATATGCAAAACATATTTGTATGTTACTTAGGCGAACTTTCCATAGTCATCTTGATTAATATAAGAAGTCAGAGCACCGCACAGAAGTATTTAAAATCCAAGTGTTTTGACCTCCTTTGAGCTTTATTAGTTAGATCTCGCGAGTCAGCTTCCAGTTGCAGGGGCGTGGACAAACACTTTTTAAAAGTTTCTTCGCATTCTTGCATTTGAAGTCCACATCATATATCTTGTAGACCTCAAGATTGTTGTTGCTGGTGATAACTGCAACGCAAAAAAAATATGCAGGTTAGTTTGATTTTTTATTTCTTTACACTGATCACAAAGCAACACCTAGAGTTATGCTTGTAATTTGGACAAGCAAAAGAATTACGCAAATGTTTGGCACCAAAAACGCTTAAATGCGATAACCGATCGAGTTCAAAGCTTTCCATTATTGCTGCAAGTCATTCAGCAGGTATAAGAGGATTATCTTCATAAAGTTTAATAAAACTTTGATATTCTGTAATCACCTAACCTAAATCGCTACTAATTTACATTCCGGTGAAAAGTGTCGTTGTAAATTTATATTCCGGTGAAACTGTTGATGCCGCTTTAAATAAGGGAGGGTTAAACATTCCTATTTATCCAACAAGATCACTATGTTTCTATTTTTTCTTCAGTTAAAGTCTGACAGCTCTGAATATGAGGCAAACGTTTTCTAGGCCTCCCAGGTAATATTTCGGATATCGCTCACTTCTTAATATGTATCAAACTGTTATAGTTCAGTTGTAATAGTGCTGAGCATGATATCTCCTCTGACCCATGAATTTTGGCATCCATTTATTCGCTTATTTTGCAGCCTGATTCGTTCTCGCCTTGAGTTTGCAAGCGTTGTGTAGACTTCTCTGACAGCAACTGATGCTTTGAAAATTGAAAAAGTACAAAATAAGTTAATTTGAATTGTTTACGACCGATTCTTTGGCCGAAAGTATTTTATCATTATGCTTTTTTACCACTGTGATTTTACTCTGTGCAACAAAGCGACGACCTGCTGGTTGTTTTTGGACACGTGAAAATATAGATTATTATGATTATTATTATTAGCAGTAGTAGTAGTATTGTTATTATTAGTAGTAGTATTTTACACTTGAGAATCTCAGCTTACAAACCTTATCCATTTGTACAGTAGCGTGAAATAGTTTAATATTGCTTAATTCATTCATTCATTCATTTAACTCATTTGTTTATTTTCCGTGCTAGTGAACGGCGAGTAGCCTAATTAATGATGCACAGAGTCAAAAGGAGCAAACATAAGAAATCTACGGCACGTGCAACAGCTAATGTCTATTATGGTGGGGGAAAAGGAACTGGGTAACAGTTAAATATTAGCCTTTGACCGCCCAAACGCTTGAACACTTCAGCCGGAAATGTCGATGCTAGTTGTACTCAACGTGTTAAAAAAAGGTTGGATGCGGTTCATAGGACTGGAAAGGTTGCTTTTTTAAACTGAGAAAGTGGGATTTACCCTTATGAGCACTCACGGTACTGCCTAATATTATTGAAGACCAAATAGAAAGAACTCCTAGATTTCACGTGCCTCAACTTTGCAGCAGGCAATAATATTTGTTTTTATCTTGTTTTCAAAAGAAAACGTGTCCGATCACCCGCATGCGAACGTCTCTCAGTGCCATTTCACACAATTTGTATTTATATGATTTTACACATTTTGTATATTTTAAACGTATACTTGAATATTTGATTTACTCATCATAATCTTATCGCTTTTTTATCTGTATGTTGTGCACGTTGTATGGTCACGAACCTACCTCATATCAAAAGTTCGGTCGTTTTGTGCCAGGAATAAAAAAGTATTATTGTCAATATTATAATTATCATTATTAATCTCTGTCTGCTATAAATCAGTGGTTTCAAAAAGCAAACTGAATGACTGCGCTTGTAAGCAGCTGAAGCCTATAGTCGACGGCAGGTTAATAATTAAGTAGATTCTCTGCTCCAGCGCGAACGTTCTGCTTTTCATAAAACTTCATGCACGCGCAGCCGTAGTCTGGTGAAAGGGAGCAAGCCCGTGTTAGAGGCGGATTCAACTGAATTCTTTGCCCGTCACCGACTATACGTTTCATAGTCGTCCCAGGTTGTAACCAGGACGATTATTAAACTTAAAGGTATACTGCATTCACATTTTTGTACTTTGTAATGACGGGAGGCTGCCTAACGTGCAGATTCAGCAAGTAGTCTAGAAAATAAATTGAGTATGTCAAGTATTGTTCTGTTTCTGCTAATGAGGTATTTTGTGATCTTCAATACTATTCGTTTTATGCAGTTAAAGTTCATGTGGAGCGGGTTATGTTGTCCAAACATTGAAACTGTGCCCGACGTTGGCATTGCTTCGAAACACCTTTTGTTAAAAGAAAAACAAAAAGAACGGTGAGAATAAAAAAAATAGCTTAATATATTCCTTCATATTATTTTGGCTAGTAGTTTAGCCATGCCTATTGATATGCGAGGCCAATTTCGAGGTAATATCACAAACTACGTAGAAAAAGCAAAAGGTGGAGTACCTATTCGCAGCACGACGCAATAATTCAAAATAATATCATATTACCAGCACAATCGCGCTACAATTCTCCTCACATTAAACCTCGGAAGCATTTTCATCTGGCACCTGGCAAGGAAATTAGTATTTTCTTGAGAAAGCTTATTTCAAATCTCCGGCGAAAATTTACTCTAAGCATGTGACTCGGGCAAAACAAAAAGTAACATGGAAATTTAAGTTACATATATGACTTCCTGTGAGCAGCGGGTCACGCTTTTATTCCAATTTATTTGTTTCTTGTTGGGGCCTATTAGTGCTATCACCACTCGTCGTTCCTTGTAATACCGCTCCTGACATTCGCACTGCATGGAGAACAATCAGATCTCCCGCCCTAACAAATATATCATTTTGTTTACCCTTTTTTCTGTTTTTATACATACATATCACATGTTCACTAGTGTTTCACTTACCAATCTTCAAATACAGCGCCTCGCCCTTGAATGGTTTAAGGACAATCACGTCTTCCTGAACAGCTGAAATAAAGCAACCAAAGACATTAAATTTGTCGAATATTAGCAGCTCGTCCTTTCTTTAAAATTTTTTCTTGCTCTAGATTTAGTGTTGATGTCATCCGATTTCGCACTTAGTTTGTTTGATTCATCAATCTGTAAATCCGTGTTCAGTTTTTTTTTTTGCGCTTTTACGGTTAGATTATTCTCGTAGGTATATTTGTCTCCATTCACCAATGCCGCCTCGAAATTAAATTTCAGTCAGTTAAATCATTAGATGTAGAGTACTTGTCTGAAATGCGGTAAATATTGCAAATTTTGTTACGCATGTCTCGATGAGCTTGCCATGTTATTGCGAAAATCCCGTTCACCTTATAAAAAATAATGTAAGGGCGTTTTCGGTACGCTGACAGGCCAGACAGAGATGGTGATGAACCCAGCGAAAAGATATATTCAGGGAGTGAGCTGTCACTTCGCCAGTGCCAGTCGGTGCTCACCACAGCCCAAGCAGGTTGGCACTCAAGAGGGATGCGAAGGCTATCACCACACATACCCTCTCTTAAAAAGGCATACTAACCTAGTGAAGGGATACGTAAGAAGACGAGTGTGGCTCGTTGTAAATACAAACACTTTAACCAGCTCATTTTAAAGAGCTTCAGACCATAGATGTCTAAGGTAAATACGTACTTCGGTAGTGCGAGCTTGGCGGTTTTTAAAGACCGTGAAGCATAACCGAATTAGGTCATTCCTGCGCATTGTGTCCGAAAGATATTGTCACTTGTGATCAAGGGGTCAAACCGGCCTTGAAACGTTGGGTTTTCAAATCTTCGATGATTGCAGTTTTTCTTTCCTATTTTAATCGTTCCTAACCATGTATAGACGTCTACGAAAATGTTCACTTTCAAGGTATTGTCTCGTGATTTTACTCACCTGAAGTTTCAAGTTTTCCGACACCGCTTGCTGCGTCATAATGCGTCGTAAGGCTTCCCTAGAAAAAAAAGGATTTTATTGTTTAGTCAACTTATGGCAATGTTTTAGGTTCAGGACATGAATCAACACTTTATGGTAAATTGTTTTACGTTTCTTATTCGAAAAGTATACCCCTTGGATAATATTGAAATAAATTTAGAGAAACATTAGAAGCCAGGTCAATACATTTATCAATCAATTTGAAAATCTATTTACCCCTATTAACGCGGCACCAAACCTAAAAGTGGTGTACGAAATTTAATTGAGACCGAATTTTGTTGTCTTTGCTTTTAATCTAGATAAGCATGTATTTATAACCATTTCTATAAGGATATACCTATTCACGGGTAGTACAACAAAAAGAGGTTTTCGTAAACAGCCCTCCTCTCTCCCCAGCTAAACTCTCCGCATTGACGACGCCGTTACTACTTTCGCTGTCTGCATAAATCCGGACCTTGTAGGAAGTTGTAGAGTGAGTTACGTACCATAGCGCTAAACTATTTACGAGAACTTCCTAATGTCTCACTTTTCTTGCGTCCAAATGTCCGTGAACATTTAGTCTATGTTTAGATATTCTAGGCTACAAAACACTTAATATTATGGTATTAATATTAAGAGGTTTCTAACTTCGCAGCGGTAAACTCACGTTCCACACTTGCTTTACCACCACCGATAATGCTCTAATGCTCTTATCATTTTGGTGAGTGTACGTGGCTAGTCATAGTTATGAATTTTGACACAGCTGCATTTTTTTCGCAACTTATTCTGACGCTGTCCAGTTCGAGCTCAGCGTGTGATTTGGCTTTGCAAGAGGAGTGTTCTTTTTAATAGCGCAGACTATTTTTACAGTGATCTGAGCCAATTTATGATTAAAGCTTTTTTCCAAAAACAAGAATTCTCCTGATGCACATTTCAACATTTTATTCTTGTGGTTTTCACTTTAATAAAAATATATTGCGATAGATGCTAAGCCGTATAGAGCAACATCAGTCACCTGCCGAACGTGTTCATCGATATTGTCTTGTTATTCTTCCCTTAACCTCTCTAATGACAAGTCCGAAATACGTACCGAGTGTAGGAGTTAGGCGTTCCATTTACCGCGGTCCACGTGGTGCCAATGGCGTCTGTAGTGCTGGAATCGGTCCCGTCCCAGAGAATGGTGTAGTTGACGGAGCCCGGTGAATCAATGCTGTTGCCACTTTGGTAGCACTGATATGTGAGAATTGGCCTTGTTTCCATATCCTTGAAATGCAACAACATATATTTTCAATATAGGCTCGCGTGCTCCAGACTTAGCAGTTGCTCCTTACATATCACTTAGTTTGTGCTTCTGAATTGTGTTGGGTAGGTTAACAACTGTTTGAAAATATTTATTGAGAAAATAAATCCGTGCCTTTTTGGGCCAGTGGTACTTCATTTCCCCCTTTAAAGATTTAACAAAACGCTAATTATCGGTGCACATATATCAGATATTCACTGCTCAGTGAATTTCTGCTAATATGCCATCTTTATCATCGCCGAAGACATACGCACACAATTCACGCAGCTTCTATAAGCACAAAATTTCTTCACTTCACACGTTACAAAAACCCCATTCATCAGGGTCGTCATACGACTCGCAAAGTGAAACTTGCAGCCCAAATCATTAGTTGCTTTTGGCTGGGTTTCAAAATATGCATTCTATTGGATTTTGTAAATAGGTATAAAATGCTTGCTCAAATTAAAAAGAAGTTGCAAAAAGCATACGATTTTTTAGTTTAATTTAAAGACGACTATATAACCCCCATATCACTTTGTTCAAAAATAAATGTTGTGTCCCTGTAGGCATCTTATGTAAACGAGGTCTTGGGTGTACGAAAATAGGTAGACAACATAGTATTTCCGTATTGAAGATGCAATTCAACGCTTTTAACGCGATAGTGAGCTCGTTTTGCAAAACAGCCGGCGTCGGTAGCGTGACACGAAACTCCTGATTGGTCGATAGGGTTATGATGTCACATGACGTCGCACGGGAATTTCAAACAACCCATAAGGGCTCACGTAAAGCGTGATGTCACGCTGGAATGAAAGTGTTTAAAACGTGAAATGTAGCGCGAATTAAAGGTAATTTCATGTCTCAAGTGATTTTACTTTATAAAGTAATTAACTTGCCGTAAAGAAAAAATTTCAAGAATTTTAAGCAGGATTCGAATTCACGATCTTTCTGTTGGGAGCCAGAGGCGCGATAAGATCCCGCAAGGCACGCTTATCCCATTCCACTCATTTCGCACGCAGCTACGTTTCTTATTTAAAACAAGCCTTCACATACCTCTTGAAACATGCATGATTTAGCACCCGCGTAATCGAGCGCGCATCATCAAAATATTTTCTAATTAAATAAATGCGCTCATACCTAGCAGAATGTTACAATAACTGAAGTAGATATTATTTTAGACGCAACTGCTTCCATAAATAGTGGCTTGAAACTAATATCTCGAGTATCCTTCAACTGCAGTGAGTACGAGTTAGTTCTGTTATTGGGTTAGTTTTAATTATGTGTAAGATCTGTGGAAACTTCTGTTGAAACGTGCTGAATAATGAACCATGTAAAAAGTAGTTGCGTTAAACGTCATAGTTTAGGCATTTCTCTTTTCTTTAGAAAAGAAATGTGATGCACAGGATTCAGAGATTTTTTCTGCAGCTTCGAAACATTTATAATGAGAACCGATTCTTTGCTTAAAATCATTTTAGTAATCATATTTAACTCTACTTTGGTCGCAAACTGAATGCGGACGCTTTTGCCTATTATGTTGTCATTTTCGTCATGCCTTCAAAGTCATGTCCGAAATACGAATATTGTTTTAATTATTTAGCGTGCACGTTTGGTGCAATTCACTATTCCCATGTCTGTCAGTCACAATAATTGCGTCAGTCTCCTCAGTACAGGGTTGAAATGTGTCATACATGTCGGCATAACTAAACAGATAAAATAAGCAAAACCTACATCGTAAAATTGCTTTGTCGGGTTGCTTGGGGTCCTTGATTCACTTTGATGAATTATACACGATGAAGAGACGAACATCAGCATCATTAATGAGGTCTTTGCTTGCATGGTTGAAGCCGTCCTGTAAAATGCATGGGTTCTACATTCTACGTTCTACATTTTTATTCTCTTTGTGCAATGATTTCTTTTTTTCATTTTTCAGCCGCAAGACAAAACAGGTTTTCCCGCACATTAGAGGCTAACTTTTCAATCTAAGCATCAATGCATTTTATTCTACATTTTGTCTGATAAACTACTCGCCAAACAACTGTAGCTCCACGACGACGGAAATGTGACCGGAGTGCAAGTATCCTAATAAAACTCTAAATTTTGAAGAAAAAAATTAACAAAAATGTCACGATCTACTAGGTCTTGTTATATAAAACAAAATATAAATAAAATTCAGGCTTCAACGTGTATAGACGTTGTGCATAAAAAAACTCGGCAGCATGGTGCTTTTCATAATCAGTTGACAAAAGTGTTTTCTACTGCTGAGCTTTGCAGTATCTATTGTAAGTCACCTGGTGCTCTAATAAATCATTTCCTTTAAACCTGTTATAAAATGCCAGTACGCTGGTGCTGTAATATCAGTGCGCACACTCCACCTCACCGGATCTATTGAAAGAAGGAGGATAATTTATCTGCAGCTGAGGTTGATCACCTACTTATGCAGCCACATTTTTGTGCATATTAAACCAGGTTAAGATAAATTGAAAGATTTTTTATACATATAAGCAAACTATTTCGAATGAAGTAGTTGCTATTTTCATATGTTACGTCTTAATGCAGCCTTTTTTCTGGTAGACGATAACGAGATAATGAAGCTCAAAACGAAGCTTTTTCAATGCCGCCTGCGTATGACTTAGTTGTACGGCAGTGAAGCGACAAATAAAAAAAAGGACGCTTTGCATACATACTAGTTGCCTTCGACTATAGTGCATAACACACTACTGGTGTATCATGATACATCATATTTAATTATCATCTCCCGAAGGTGACGAGGTTGCAGCGTTCAGAGAGTTTTCTCAAATTTTGCAGTGTGAGCCCTCTCGTACATCATCAGGAAAATCATTATTGCGTTAATTATCTATATCACCATATAACAAGAATAGATACCCAACTGACCTTAGAAGCTTTAAACAAAAAAATAAACTCGCAAAAAAAGCATTATCTTTACACCGTTTCATTATGCCAAACCATTGGTATCTGCTAGATTCCTTTGAGTCCTCGTTCGCTGTAAGCATTCAGTGAGAAGTGTGTTTGTGCACTTTTATGCGATCTGTGCCTCAGTAATTAAGTGTACATTTCCTATCTATTGGCTCGGATCAATATTGGCCTCTGTTAAGCACGGGTTCACAAATTTAATTTATTATATAGGGGAATTCATTAATATTCTTATACATTTTTTCTTTTCGAACGTCACAATTCTCTCCAAGGTAGGCTGCATATCAATAAATATGAAAATATCCTTGTCGCATTGGTAATAAATGTATTAAAAATTACTTTATTAGTTTCGTCGGGTTGGCAATTACTTGTAGAGGTATAAAAGCGCTGAAAATGCACACGGACCTAGACGAGGAAAGACAAACGCAAGTCGCACTCGCAACGCCTTGTTGCGAGTGCGCGTTGTGTTTGTCTTCTCTCGTCTCGGTTCTTATGTATTTTCTTCGCTTTTAAACCTTAAAGTAAAACCAGCTAGTCCAAATAAACATTATGTTTCAGTTCCTTACTGATTAGAGATTATACAAGAAACTATTCCAGTACCTATAATCAGAGGGTTGTATCTTTGTGAAAGTATTCAAATAACTAAAAGTAACGGGAACAAAGGAGGATATCAACTGTTACCTATGATAGCTTTTATCACAAATAAATTATCACTTCGAAATATATCTATTTATCCTAAGTAACCAAATTTCTAAGCCAAGCGTTTCCACAGAAAAACCTGAGTTTTCTATACTTATATACGTATTTCTTTTGCAATGAGTGTGCACGATGGACGTTTAAAATAAACATATTCAGTTTTGACTAGAAATGAACGGTAAATGCGCAATTTCTTACCCGTCTCTTGCTACCTCGACTTGTAATTCTACAGATGTCCAAGAATAACTGTGAATACGGCTCAACATGCCTTCTCCCTATATACCAAGCTGTGTTCTAAACCAACCAATGAGAGCCTTGGGTGATATCAAATAAGAATGACGTAGGATTTTAATTTTATTTAGTAAAGTAATACGCAGTACCTGCTGAAAACAGAGCAAGGACACCAGATGGCTAATGTTTTGGCTTATTTGGTAGATTACCGTCATATCAAGACACGTGCCGGAAGTTTCATTTTTGGAATGGAATACTTCAAAAACAACAGAGCACGTGGCGTAAAATGTTCATTAAAAATAGCAGCAAAAATTCCACGTGCCAATTAATTTTCCATACTTTTCCATAATTTTCCATAAGAAGAAATAGCGTCCTAACATATTAAAACAAAAGAAAATGCAAATTCTGGCAGAGGTGGTGATGACTGCTGAGGTTACATACCGACGTTGCATTCTTAAATATAGGTAAATGTGCTAGTAAATGATTCAATATGAACTTTTCTACACTATGCAAATTGACACTTAATTTTACCTGATCAAACCAAGACATGACATATTAAATTTGTGACCGTCCTCCATTCATATTTTTTTAATGTCCCGCGAATAGCATTTGCCTTTAACTACCATGTTTTTATGAGCACATAACGCAGTAAATTTAGATAACATATGAATAAAAACCCTGGTAAAAAAAGTAAACTGCCAATTCTCTGAATATTCGAACACATTTCGATAAAGATAATTTGTTGAGCAATTGTCGTTAATTTTGTTGACTCGTGTTCACTTAGGAGGGAACGTGGCGCAGTCCGGTGTGTGAGGTATTTAACGTATTGCGTTGCGTTTCTGGCACTCCCAATTGCAAGTGATGTTAGCGGCGTCCTCAATAGAACTTCAAACATGCCTACACAAAATAGGAGTCCTCCGTTCCATTTGTTGCATGCCATATGACATTCTTGGCGAAAGTAATGTTTTGTGCGGTTTTCTCAAAGATAGCTGCAAAGATGAAAGAATTTATTTATTTATTTTATTTATTTAAAAAGTTCCCTCAGGGCCCAGAAGGCATTACAGAGGGGAGCGGGTTACATCAGTGGAATTCAACAACATACAATAAATAACAACCTACGAATGCAAAACAATATGTACATATTAGTGAAACGCTGAAATGTGAACATTGTTAAGGCACTTTTTGAAAGCAACGCTGTCAGATATTGATACCACATACCATTCGATGCCTTTACGCTTGTTCCGTCGCGTTAGCACTCGTACGCCAAAATTGGCCTCGATTGCATGTCCTTAAACGAAGATAATTAGACATATTTCGTCATATTTTAGTGTTAGGCGAGTAATAATAGTTTGAATGTCAGATCACAAGTTGCAGAAGAAAGTGCGTTTGCTAACAAATCGGTACTTCAAGACAGTGTAATACACATGTTAAGATTATACACCTGGTTTTGAATAAAACCAGATGTATAAATTTATATACGTTTAGCGCGCAGAGTATAATCAACTTTATCAACTTTCAGCTCCCTTTTGACCACTGAAGAAGTGATAAAAGATAGCAACAGCGAACAGAAATTAGCACCAATTTGATGACTGCTGGGATATTGTCGAATACTTGAATGTTTGATGTTTGTGAAAAATGTTGTCCAATTTTCACGTCCTATATATTGCATCGGTCTCGTGAAATATTTCTTCCGCAACGCAATTCCTAGGTTTATGCCCTCCTTTCGATTCGGATTATTCTATGTATGCGCTAATCTGAATACCAACTCTGGTTTGCGTCCTGCTTGTGGACGCCAAATTCAAGCGTCGTTTTCTAAAGTTTTAGACTTCCGGGTTTTCAGAGTCTTACCATGTTGAGGCAAAGCTTTCTATTGGGATATCGGAAGTTTTCACACGTCATGCAAGAAAGACATAGGTATCACTTCGAGACTAATGTGTTCTCCAAGTTAAAAAAAAACGGAATCCCCTCACGTCGAATATCTTAACTGGCTAACACGCACGAATTAATACGCTTAGCAATTCCACTTCAAAATGTAATATAATTTGCTTTTCGTGGTGCATAAACAGTTGATACACAGTTAAACATTTCCTCTCTTTCTCTTTTTCTTTCTCAATCTCTCTCTCTCTCTCTCTCTCTCTCTCTATCTCTTATAAATAACAAATGTAAACCAACGACTCCCCAGTATCTGGTTGACTATATCAGCGATTGGTTCACTACCGGTAACTCACCAGTTATCTCAAAGGTCGTGATGCCGCAATCATGAGCCGCCGTAAAATACGATTCGTCTCTCACTCTCTCGCAGTTTCGGTTTCGTGTCGAGACAAAATATTTGTCATCGAATGACGGCGAGCAACTACACCTACTACAATGAACCGCTAGATTTTCCGAGGACGAAGAACGCAGACAAAGAGAATGTTCCCTCGCCTTTATGTGTAGACATCATCCCGTCTGACCAATATACAGACTGCCGCTAGACGGAGGATCTGGTACACAACCCCGCTTGCACATGCAACATACCGGGTGCGATGTTTGATGTCCCACTGAACGGCCGGCGTCCTTCCTTCACAGAGTCACAAAGGTGTGACAGTTCAGATGGCGCCGAGAAGACGACAGGTACATGAAACGTATTGTCAATATGCTTGATTCGGTGGGACAAGGCATGGACATACGGGAGTACAACAGGTCTGGTGGTATTGTTACATATTCTCTCGAAAACTTGAAAAAGGTACGTGTTTAAATATTTTTTGTGTTTTTGTGCTTCGTTTTAGGTCTCGACGCAGCGGATTCTACAGAGCTAATGGGACCAATAACACAGCGTCAAAAGGGCACCATCATGGTGTTCGACATATTTCTGCACGTGTTCTATCGCCCCTGAACCAATCATATACAAAAAGGCCCAATTACTTGCGCTTTTGATGCTACTTGATTTGTCCCATTAGCTCGTAGCGCCGGCTGAGTCTGGACTTAAGCTGAAACGAAGCATAGGTGTAAAGTCATTAATTACAGCACTCATTCCACGTGCCTTCGAAATTTCAGCCTGACTTTTACCCACACAAAAGTCTCACTTTTGAAAAACCCCAGCACCTACCGCCTTTGTCCTAGTGTAAAAAGCGCGGTCGCCTAAGAAACGATGTTACCGTCAGTTTATCAATAAAACGTATGGAAAAAATAACCTGTGTTATTTTTATTGGTATCGCTAACGTGTCCCTTTTATTTTGTTGTAACGTAGGTTGGTAACGCGTTCCTTTATTTTGCAAGTAACGATTAACGTATTGTGTTACTTCTTTTGCGTTAAGGTCTACAACACTGCAAAGAGGTAAATACAAAAAAGTGAATACAAAGAGGTACATAAAGCAAGACAAAGCAATTCTATACGGAATATTTTTGTAGCGTGAGCTACATTGGCCGAGGTTGAGCAGTTTCGCGTGGCTACCAAAGAGCCGTGCTGCGCATAGGGCGGGGAGCAGTGACGTCACATGGCGCACAGCCGGCGCGCCGGAGCCGCAGCCGCCGCGCACTCGCCGCCGCAGCAAAGCGCACCTCGCCGGTCTGAGCATTCCTGAGGAGTGACGTCATTGCGGCGGCAGACGCACTGGCGCCGCCGCGTGCCCAGCCAACACCACCTAGACTAGGAGAAGGCCTCCGCACTTCTCCGCTCCTGCTCTCTGACGTCATCACACCTTGCCCCAGAAATTTCAAAGCTCTTAACTATCTCGCCTCCCGACAGATGGCGCTAGCTGCGACACCGTCGTACGCTAACCCGGGAGGGAAGCCGTCGCCCTTTTTGCATGTCTGATAGCACGTGCGGTGCTTGTTTTTCTGTCATCGTACGGCCGTTCCTTGTTCCAGTACCCGTTTTCGACGAACTTATTTCGTTAACGAATGCATACTGCGACATGGGGCGGTGTTGTGTACCGAACTGTCGAGGGAACTACGACAATGGTCCCAAAGTTCGCTTGTTTTCTTTTCCGAGAGACGTTAAGCGAAGAGCGGAATGGCAGCGGGCTGTCTGGCGGCGCGACGTCGACGTGGGGCTGTTGAAGGACCCCAAGGTAAGCTGCATCCAGCGTGCGCCTTCCGAATGGCCAATATGTCTCGTAATTATCCCAAGAAATACTAATTGGTGTTTTGTTTCTGTCACGCGCAGGTTTGCGAGCGTCACTTCAAACCGGAGCATCTGCGTACAACGTCCACGTATACGGACTGCGATGGACGAACGATTGAAGCGCCCATGAAGTTGACGCGGCTAACTCCAGGCGCCTTCCCAGCCATTTTTCCTGACTGTCCTTCGCATATCTCGGATGCGCGCAAGTATCGAGAAGAGCCAGAAGTGAAAAGAAAGCGAACTGAAAATGAGCTACTCCAAAAAACCATTCAAGAGTCCCTAACAGCGTTTGAAGAAGAAGAAAAACAGCACAAAGTTCACAATCTCTGTGAACTGATTTCTCGTGTCAACGAGCGGCGAGATAGGAAGTTTTGGTGCACAACAGCATGTGAAACGTGCCTCATCTTCGCCCACATCGAACCTGCATTGCGAAGCCCCTGAGCTGCTTGTGTCTGTGGCAGTGTCACAGGATCTCTCCGTTCGCGTGTATTTTAAGTACGCTCCGTTGATGTCGAATGATGTGTGCATTCCTGGCGAAATTTGTGACGTTCGTGTGTTGGATAACCTTCTGGACGACGTGGAGCGCTACATTGAAAGAAGGCTCATCAACAGGAGGACAAGGTAGGAAGAATGCTTGGACTGGCTTTCTCATTGCTCGATGACATTTGTGACGATGAGTTGCATGATGATGACATGATGAGAAGCACTAACGCTATTTTGACTGACCTTACTTGTGATGATTTCATGTAACTGATTTTCATTCAGTCCACACATTCCATTTTAGTGTAAATGAACATTCAATCAATGAACTTCGGTGCTGCACAAATTATGAACCAGGGTTATAATATCATAACTCTACTTGTTTTTATTGAATTAAGAGCCAGATTGTTTGTAGAAAGCCGTGATAAATAGTACGAAATACTGAAGCTATAGGAAAATAATAAACTTCATTATTTTCCTAACCCAATAATTTTTAGCAGACAAAAATACTGAGAGGCACACGGGAAGATTTTTGTAAGTCGGAATTTTTTAGTGTACAAACGTTCGATTATTTTATGACCTGTACATCTTTACATCAGACCTAATTCGCGACATATTTGGACCGCCAAAATTGAAAACTTGGCAGTACCTAGATATATGCTTTTCATTAAAGAATTTGACACTTAGTGCTATATTAGTAAGCACATAGTTGAAGGAAAGTAGCGTAATACAATATTTATTCAGTAAATAGATTGTACATATTAATTCTGTATATACACACATTGAACTACGGCTCTAATATTCAAAATAAATCGCCGAATGGGTTTCCAAATTTACACAGCACAAAAGATCGACAGCAGGATGAATAGTTTTCCCGATGCACGGAACAGCCGAGCGCGCATCTGGGGACGCCGCTGCGGGAGAGCTCAACGCCGAAGGAAGCCGAACTTCCATGCCGGTCGTAGTGTGATGACGTCACGGAGACGTGGAGAGGCCTTGAGCTAGTCTAGGTGGTGTTGGCCCAGCTGTGGGACTCCGTTGCACAGTAGCCAAGTCTGACGCTGCACCGGAGCCGCTTGATAGCGCCTCTCATTTTGTGCGCATAAGCTCACGCTACGTATATCCTGGCATAGCCAAGCCAAGCCAGGATATACGTTGGTGTCGTCCGTAAACACTCTCAATTACTTATGTTCGCAGATGACGTGAAGTTGTTTCGGAGGTCACCTCAATAACTGACTGTACTTTGCTGCAGACGATCTTCGTTCAGTGGTAGAATGGTGCAGCTCTAACAATCTTTTCTTAAATCCGCGCAAAACAAAAGTCATGTCGCTGTCGAGAAAGCGTCACAATTTACCCTATGTGTATGTTCTGGAAAATGAAACGATCTGTCGGACCACGCAGATGCGAGACCTAGGTGTTCTTGTGGACGACCACCTTTTTTTCCTTTCTCATCTAAACTCCATTATTAGCGAGTCATTACGCACGCTAGGAATAATGTCTCGCTTAACTAGATCATTTATCACTCATCACCGTCTTTTGAGATTATACAGCACCCATGTGCGTTCGAAACTAGAATTCGCATTTGTAGTCTGAAAATGCATATCTATAACAGCAAGTGAAAGTATAGAACATGTACAAAAGCGATTTGTGCGCATCATTTACGACAGATATTTTGGAAGAAAGTGTTTTATGAATAGAATTCGATTTTAGCAAAATTAACATTGGGCACCTTATGTAAAAGAAGGTCTCTTCGGGATGTTCAGTTTTTACATAGGCTAATTCACAATGCAATACACAGCCCTACTCTCCTCACCTGTGTTCACTTTCGCATTCCACGTAGAACGAACTCTAGAAATCCAAGAGTATTTTACCCAGACCTCATTGGAAAAGCATCACCGGTTTCGCGTATCCAACATGTTTTAAACACGCAATTTACTGACGTCGATATTTTTAGTACAAACCTGTCTTTTGGAGAACGATCATTTTGATCCACCTGCTTTTAATTGGCATATATACATGTTTGTGTGGTTGCATGCTTTTGTCACAACTCATTATTTTGTCAACTCTGTATTTTGCGTGTATTTCAAGTGTGCGTGCTTAACCTATAGTAGGCTTTCGAGCTGTTGGTTAGCACAAGGGAAAATAAACATTGATTGATTGATTGATTGATTAATTGATAAAGCCACCGCAATTTTTTTTAAATAAATTCGTCACAAATTGTTTGTTTTAGAAACGATATTGTGTTAATTATTAACTCCAATAACAATCAACATTTAAAGCTGTATTCTAATATTTATAACTCATTCACACAGGGTAATTATTTAAGAAACCTTTTCGTCATAAAATTTAGTAATATATTTTAATGACTCCAAACCGGAAAAGCTTTAGTTCATTTAGAAGTGTCAGAGGCATGAAGCTTATGCATATATAATCCACACTTCACACTCAATGTGTTTAAAAGTAAACCAGCGTTTTTGCTTATATTATTGCTTTGCTGGGTACAGGCATCACGCCTCATGCCCTGATTGAAAGTGCCTAAAGCCATGTATTTAGTTGGCCTATGTTTTTATACACACTAAAGATCTGGAATAGAGTTCTTCATAAGTTTTAAAGTAGCTACAAAAAAGTCGCCTCTTCGTCGTACTAGCGTGATAAAGGTAGCGATAACACAAAGAGTGATCTGGTAGCATATAAATAGTGTGTACATGTCCTGCAAGGTAAGCGCGGGAGCGTTACATGGATGTCCTACTTGTGAGTGACATCTGCGGTTTGAGTGTAAAAACGACTTTCACAGAGCCTGTTTGACTGTGAGACGCAGTAGACGGAACATGCGGAAAACAGAGCAATTGGAACGAGGCAGCCACGAGCAGAGTCCTCTCACCACCTCGCGGCATAAGCTTTGTCTGTACAATTCCAGGGATCATTTCCGGAGGCCGAAGCTAGTGAGATGGCGGGTGTGCTTGCAGCTTTCAGTGCCTTGTCAGCTTACAGGTGAACGGAGTGCACCTACACTCTTTCTCTAAAATATAGTGTTTTATTTTTACAAGGACTACTATAATACGGGCATATGAGAACGGAAAAGTGGTGTTGCAGAACATTTTTGAAAAATATCAAAATAGTTTTTATCGTTTTCTGGATAAGTTTACGGGAAGAAAACGTGAAAGTAATTTGTAGCGTATGAGTACAGTAATCGGTTACTTTTCAGCGAAAGTAATTTGTAACGGTAATCCATTACATCTGAGACTCGGTAATTTGTAATTGTAATACATTATATTTTTCATCTAACGAGCACAATTCTGGTTCTCTGGATCCGAGCAACGGGAGTCGACAGGCCGACTTCCGACCGAACTGGTTAGGTGCCAGCCATATAACAAATTCTGTCATAAGCCTGAACTACTTCATACATTATGCAGGCATTTCTGTTTCTCTTAAAAATGCAATTTATTGCTATCAAACATAATACGACAAGATATATCCTATTGTGTTCAGGCATAGTGCGACAAGATATATCCTATTGTGAGCTAACTCTGCCAGAAATGAGCACTGCACGTTTTATAATGTATATTTTATGCTAGAGATTAAGCACCATCATTAATAAGGGTCCCTGCATGTGCAAGCTGATTTGGACGCTCACGACTATGACAGGGCGTTATAAACATGGTACATTTACGCTGAAATTGTTTACAAATATTGCGTTAACGACGAACATAGGAGACGCAACTTAGCTTAGTTCAATACTTTTTTTCTCCGTCAGTAGAAAATTCAAAAGCAACATCCATGAATTCCGTGCTTGTTTTACGCACCTATACACAGTAGTATCTATTGCAATAAAATGTATTCATTTTTAGCTAATGTGACACATTCACTGCAGAAAATGTAATTTTGAGTTTTAAACTATTAGCAACACGTGGAGATCTTCGGAACTGTACCACTACAAACAAGGTGCTCAAGACGCTTGAATCACACAAGCATTTCATTAAACCTATCCTTTGCACGCTAAGATGTACATCGCGATCTCATGAATATTTGACGTTCATACAACGCGGCTCAATATCGACCTAGTTTGTATCAACACCATGTTTTTATTAGCTGTGTTTTGTTCGTGAGTATTTCACGTGTCTCCGAGGTCTTTATAAAATATCAACAGACAAGGCCTCACCCCAGTCATAGGAAGCGTATATTTTCAGCTGCACCTGCACGGGGTTTCGTTTTCGTTCGCAGCGTAGAAATGCTGCGAACGAAAACATCGCATGACCAGGTGGGACTCTAAACGTCAGTTTTCCTTTCAGGAAACCGATTCTCCGGCGCTGGTCCAGAGAGAATGGACTACGAACACCATTATTCCTACAAAAATATCGCCATTTTAATTTCTCAATTTGGGCTCGCAATGTAAAACACTTCAAGAAAGCTTCGAAGTTAGTCTATTTTCGTCGCTAGAAAAGCACCTGTCGAACATGTTTATATTGAAAGCCCTCAAGATGGTAAGAACGTTTCAATTTGATTGAGTGCATCGATTCCGCATTTTGGTTATGTTTCTGCACTTTGTTTTTCTTTCTGTTTAAACTGGCACTCTTAGATTAAAATTATTGCATGTGTGCAGACAAGCTGGATCAATATCTACCTGGTAACCCAGGAATCTCTGGGTCGCCATATCGCTTCTATATTTGTCTGTACGCCTTTGGAAAACTGTCAGCAATGAGCTCACCCAGTGTCACGCAATATTTATAATGCAGGCGTTCAACACCACTGCAATTCCTTAATCAGTCAGAAATACGGAAGAAAAAGGTGGATACTTAGAGTTTTTAATAAAACACAATATATTTATCAAGTAGAATAAAATATATATTAAAAACCACATTGTCAGGCGAAGGTGATCAAAAGGAGCTTCATATGCAAAACATAATTGAATGTCACTTAGACGAACTTTACATACTCATCTTTATTAATATAAGAAGACAAAGCACCCCACGAAAGTACATAAAATCCAAGTGTTTTGACCTCTCTCGAGCTTTATTAGTTAGATCTCTCGAGTCAGCTTCCAGTCGCAGGGGCGTGGACAAACACTTCTTAAAAGTGTCTTCGCATTCTTGCATTTGAAGTCCACATCATATATCTTGTAGACCTCAAGATTGTCCTTGCTGGTGATAACTGAAACGCAAAAAACGTGGAAGTTAGTTTGATATTTTTGTGCCTTTACACTTATCACAAAACAACACCTTCAGTTATATTTTTAATTTGGACAAGCAAAAGAACTACCCAAAGGTTTTTCACTAAAAATGCTTAAATGCGATAACAGATCGACTTCAAGGCTTTCCATTATTGTGGTAAAGCCATTCAGCAGGCAGAAAAAGATTATTGTTATAAAGCTTAAAAAAAGTTTGATCTTTTTTAATCACCTAACCTAAATCGTTGTAAATTTACATTCCGGTGAAAAGTGTCGTTGCAAATTTACATTCCGGTGAAACTGTTGATGTCGCTTTAATTGAAGGAGGGTTAAACATTCCTATTTATCCAAGAAGATCATAAAGGTTCTGCTTTTTCATAGGTTAGAGTCTGACAGCTCTGAATATCAGGCTAACTTTTTTTATTTCTCCCAATTTTATATTTCGGATATTGCTCACTTCTTAATATTATAAAATTCCAAGTTCAATTGTAAGAGTGTTGTGATTGATTTAAACTCTATCCCAGGAATTTTTGTATCCATTATGTATTATTCGCTTATTTTCCAGATAGATTCGTTCCCGCCTTGAGATTGCAATCAGTATGTAGAATTCCCGGACAGAAACGGGTGCATTGAAAATTGATGAATGATGAAAATAAATTTGAATTGATGGAAGTAAATGAAATGAAAATGAAATGAAATGAAAAAGTAATCAAGAAGTTTATTCGAATTGTTTACCACCGATTCCTTGAGCGAAGGTCTTTTATCACTACGCTTTTTTATCACTATGATTTGACTCTGTGCATCAAAGAGACGACCTGCTGGTATTTTTGG
This sequence comes from Ixodes ricinus, assembly GCA_037355805.1. Lineage (NCBI taxonomy): Eukaryota > Metazoa > Arthropoda > Arachnida > Ixodida > Ixodidae > Ixodes > Ixodes ricinus. The sequence goes on from JAZHYW010009559.1 coordinate 289,162, forward strand.
GCATGTGAAAAAAAATGTTCTTCTTCTTCTTATTATTATTATTAATAATATTATTTTTAATATTATTATTATTATTATCATTATTATTATGCTTTAATATTTGAGACTCTCAGCTTACAGACGTTATCCATTAGTAGAGTTGCCCGAAATAGTTTAATCTTGCCCAAAAGTATTAAGGATCAAATAGAAAGAACTCGTAGCCTCCACGTGCCTCTACGTTGCAGCAGGCACTAATTTTTGTTTTAACCTTGTCCACAGGAGAAAACGTGACTGATCACCTGCATGCGAACGTCCCTCAGTGCCATTTCAAACCCCTTGTCTTTAGATGATTTCACACAGTTGCGACTTCCTGCGGGTAGCGAATCACGCTTTTAACCCAATTTCATTTTTTTTTGTGAGTGGAGGGCTGCCGGGGCTAGCACCACTCGTCGTTCCTTGTAATACTGCTCCTGACATTCGCTCTGCATTGAAAACTGTCAGGTCTCTCCCCTTCGCTAATATATCCTATTTTGTTTCCCCGTTTTACTTGTCCCGTTCTTTATACACATATATCATGATAACTAGTGCTTCACTTACCAATCTTCAAATACAGGGCCTTGCCTTTGAATGACTTAAGAACAGTCAAGTCTTCCTGAACAGCTGGAATAGAGCCATCAGGGACATTAAATGTAGCAAATATTAGCAGCTCGTCCTTTTTTCAAAGTTTTCACTTGCTCTAGGTTTAGAGCTGATGTCATCCGAATTCGCACTTAGTTTGTTTGATTCATCAATCTGTGAATCCGTGTTAAGCTATTCTGCGGTTCTACGGTGAGAACATTCTCACAGGTATATTATTCTCTGGTCACCAATGCCACCTCAAAATTCAATTTCAGTCACTTCAAACATCGGATTCAAAGTAGGTGTCTGAAAGGCCGTAATTATTTCAAATTTTGTTACCCGTGCCTCGATTAGCTTGCCAAGTTTGTGTGCAAATCACGCTCGTCTTATCAAAAATATTGTGCGGGTGTTTTTGGTAGGCTGACAGGACAGACAGAGACGGTGGTGAACCCAGCCGAAAGTAGTATATTCAGGGAGTGAGCTCTTGCTCCGCCAGTGCGAGCCGGAGCTCACCGCAGCTTAAGCAAGTTGGCACTCAAGCGGGCTGCAAAGCGCTATCACCACACATGCCCTCTCTTAAAATAAGGGCATCCTCACCTAGTAAAGGGGATACGTAAGAAGGCGAGTGTACCTCGTTGCAAATTTAAACATTTTAATCAGCTTATTTTAAAGAGCTTTGGACCATAGATGTCCAAGTTAAATACGTAATTCGTTAGTGCGAGCATGGCGGTTTTTAAAGACCCTAGATCATAACTGAATTAGATCATTAATGAGCATTGTGTCCGCAAGATATTGTCACCCGTGATCAAGGGGTCAAACCGGCCTTGAAGCTTTGGGTTTTCAAACCTGAGATGGTTAAAAAAATTTTTAATCGCTCCTAACCACAATAGACGTCCAAAGAAAGGTTCACTTTTAAGATTTTGTCTGGTGATTTTACTCACTTGAAGTTTCAAGTTTTCCGACACCGCTTGCTGCATCGTAATAGGTCGTAAGACTGCCCCTAGAAAAAAGAATTTTATTGTTTAGTGAACTTATTGCAATATTTCAGGCTGAAAACACGAATCAACACTTTAAAGCAAATTGTTCTACGTTCCTTATTTGAAGAAATATACACCTTGGATATATTGAATAAAATTTAGAGAATCATTAGAACGCCAGGTGAATACATTTATCAAGCAATTTCAAAAGCTATTTACCCGTATTAATGCGGCACCAAACCTAAAAGCAGTGTACAATATTTAACTGAGACCAAACTTTGTTGTTTGTGCTTTTGATCTAGATAAGAATCTACTCATACAATTTTCTTTGACGATTTACCTCTTCACGGGTTGGTAGTACAGCAAAAACAGTTTTGGTAAGCAGCCTCCCCCGCCACCCCCCCCCCACCCTCCCCATCTAAACTCTCCCCTTTGACGACGCCGTTACTGCGCGTGCGCGCCACTTGCGCTGTCTCCAAAAATCCGGATCTTGTAGCAACTTGTAGAGTTACGTACCACAGCACTAAAACTATTTACGTAAACTTCCTGATGTCTCACTTTTCTTGTGTCGAAATGTCTGTGAACATTTAGTCTTCGTTCAGATATCCTAGGCTACAAAACACTTCATCTTTGTAGTATTGATATTAAAAGGTTTCAAACCTCACAGCGATCAACACACGTTCCACACTTGCTTTATCACCACCGATAATTGTCTCATCATTTTGAGGAGTGCACGTGTCTAATTATTTGTCTAAAACCCCGAGACTGGGACGAGAACGTGCAAAGATGCATTGTTTTCTTCTAACTTATTCTGACGCTGTCCAGTTCAAGTTCTGTGCACGATTTGACGGTATGACAGGAGTATATATTTTTCAAATAGCGCAGAGTATTGTTACAATGATCTGAGCCAATTTATTATTACAGCTTTCCTTCCAGAAACACCAATTCACGTTACATTGTGACGCACATTTACACATTTTATTTATGTGATTTTAACTTTAATAAAAATATATTGCGATGGATATTATTAGGGGTACTAATTAAGCGGTAGGGAGCAACATCAGCTACCTGTTGAACGTGCTCATCGATATTGTTTTGTTATTCTTCCCTTAACCTCTATATTGACAAGTCCTAAATACGCACCGAGTGTAGGAGTTTGGTGTTCCCGCTACTGCGGACCACGTGGTGCCAATGGCTTCCGTAGTGCTTGAATCGGTCCCGTCCCAGAGAATGGTGTAGTTGATGGAACCCGGTGAATCAATGCTGTTGCCACTTTGGTAGCACTGATATGTGAGAATTGGCCTTGTTTCCATATCCTTGAAATGCAACAACATATCAATTAAAAATCAGTTCCCGTGCACGAGCTGCTGAGCAGTTGCTGCTTACATATGACAGAGATTGTGCTTTTGATTAGTTTTGGGTAGGTTAATAACTGTTTAAAAATATTTATTGAGAAAATTAATCCGTGCCTTTTTGGGCCAGCGGTACCTAAATTACACCTTTAAAGATTTAACAAATTCATAATTATTGGTGCATATCTATCAGCTATTCACTGCTCAGAGAATATCTGCTAAATGTTTTCTTTATCATCGTGTTAGACATAGACACCCAATTGACGCAGCTATATAAACACAACATTTCTTCACTTCACACTTCAGAAAAAATTCCATTCTATCCTGGTCGTCATACGACTCCCAAAGTGAAACTTGCAACTAAAAGCATTAGTTGCTTTTGGTCAGGTTTCAAGATATTCTTTCTATTTCATTTTGTAAATAGGTATGTTGTGTTTGCTCACAAATATAAAAACAAAAACACAATTTGGAAGACAATTATAATTTTTTCGTTTAATTTTAAGACGACTCTATAACACCCATATCACTTTGTTATCTAACAAATCTTGCGTCCCAGTAGGCATCTTATGTAAATGAAGTGTTGGATGTACAAAACTACGTAGACAACATAGTATTTCCCTATTCAAGATTGAAAAGTAAACATTTCGGCAAAATCTGCCTGGTTAGGTGAGTATTAAGAAAAGAAACTGGAAGTACTACTCAAGATGCAATGCAACGCTTTTAACGCGATAGCGAGCTCGCGTCGCAGAAAAGCCGCCGTTGGTCTCGCGACACGAAACCCCTGATTGGTCGATAGGGTCATGATTTCACACCCACATGACGTCGCACGGAAATTTCGAACAGCACCCAACGCTCACGTGAAGCGTGACATCCCCCGGAATAAAAGTGATTAAAACGTGACATGTTATTCCAATTAAAAGAAGCTGCGTGTCTCAAATGATTTAACTTTATAAAGTAAATAATTTGCCTTAAAGAAAAATATTCAAGAATTTTAGGTGAGATTCAAACCCACGACTCTTCGGTTGCGAGCCAGACACGCTACTGACTAGACCACGCAAGGCATGCTTATCCCGTTCTACTCATTTCGTACTCACCTACGTTCCGTATTGAAAAAATACCCTCACATACCTCTTCAAACATGCATGGTTTAGCCCCGGCGTAATCAAGCGTAAGTCATCAAATTATGTTCTGAATCTTAAATAAACACGCTCATACCTAACAGAAAGTTGCAATAACTTAAGTATGTATTATTTTAGAAGGAACTGCTTTCATAAATACTGGCGTGAGAGTTAAAACTTATATTCCTTCAGAGTAGCCTTCATCTGAAATGAGTATGAGTTTAATTCTAGTATTGAGATAGTTGTAATTAAGTGTGAGATCTGGGGCCCTAAACTCGTCAAACACAAAGTTGGAGCCGAAAGTTCGTGGAGCGCGCCGATTGGACGTCGGTGAAAAAAGCGCGAAGTCATCGTCCAGATTGGTCAATAGGTGCGCTCCGTAAACTTCGGCCCCAACTTTGTGTTTGACGAGTTTAAAGTCCCTGATGAAACTTTTGTTTAAACGTGCTGAATAATGATTGATATGAAAAGCAGTTTTGTTTATATTTAATAGTTTACACATTTTTCTTCTTTTTTCAGAAAAATGAATCTGATGCGTAAGATTGTCAGATTTTTTTATGCAGCTTCAAAAAAGTAATAACAAGAACCGATTCTTTGATTAAAATTATTTAAGTAACCAAGTAGCCATATTAAACTCTACTCTGGTCGCAAACAAAATGCGGATGCTTTTGTCTATTATGTTGAAGTTTTCGTCACGCCTTCACAGTCATGTCTGAAATACGAATATTGTTTTAATTATTTCGCGTGCACGTTTGGTGCAATTCACTATTCTTACGTCTGCCAGTTACAATAATTGCGTCAGTCTCCTCAGTACACGGATGAATTGTGGCATTCGTTCTGGCATTATTACACACAGAACAGTAGCGATACATACATCGTAAAATTGCTTTGTCGGGTTGCTTGGGGTGCTTGATTCACTTTGATGAATTATACACGATGAAGAGACGAACATCAGCATCATTAGTAAGGTCGTTGCTTGCATGGTTGAAGCAGTCCTGTAAAATGCATGGGTTCTAAATTCTACCTTCTACATTTTTATCCACATTGACCAAAACTCTTTTTCTTTTTGCAACCGCAAGACAAAACAGCTTTTTCCGCACATTAGAAGCTAACTTTTCGCCCTAAGCGTCTATGCACTACGTGCATAGACGCAGTGCAGAAAAACAAAAACATGGCAGCCTTGTACCTTCCATAACCAGTTGGCGAAAGAGTGTTTCCTACTGCGGAGCTTTGCTGAATCTATCGTAAGTCACCCGGTGCTCTAATAAATCATTTCCTTTAAACCTGTTATAATATGACAGTACGCTGGTGCTGTAATATCAGTACCCACACTCCACCTGGCCAGATCTATTAAAAGAAAGAGGCAAATTAATGAGCAGCTGTAGTTGATTGCCTAATTATGAAGCCACAATTTTGTACATATTAAACACTATCGGCTAAACGTACTTGGAAAACCTGGCCAAGGTTGGTTGAAAGATTTTTTATATATATAAGCAAACTACTTGTAATGAGGGGGCCTTGCTATTTTCGTATGTTACGTCTTAATTCAAACGTTTTGCTGGTAGCCAATTACGAGATAATGAAGCTGAAAACGAAGCTTTTTCAATTACGCCTGCGTATGACTTAGTTGTAAGGCAGTGAAGTAACAAATAAAACAAAATATACGGTTTGCAGAAATCCTACTTTCCTTCGACTATGCTGCGTAAAACAGTACTGGTGTATCATGGTACATTATATTTAATTAACGTCTCCTAATGGCGCCAAGGTTTCAGCGTTCATTGAGCTTTTTCAAATTTTGCTGTTTGCGCCCTTTCGCACATCCCCAGGAAATCATTATTCCGTTAATTATCTACATCCCTATTTTACAGGAATAGATCACCAGTTTGACTTTGAAAGTTTTTGAACAAAGAAATACACTTGCAAAGAAACTATTATCGTTACACCTTTTCATTATGCCAAACCATCGGTATGTGCTAGATTCCTTTGAGTGCTCGTTCGCTGTAAGCATTCAGCGAGAAGTATGTTTGTGCACTTTTATGCAACCTGAGCCTCAGCAATTAAGTGTACATTTTCTGTCGATTAGTTCACATAAATATTTGCCTCTATTGAGCCCGGGTTCATAAATTGAGTAAATTAAATAGGGGAATTTATTAATATTCTTATACATTTTTCCTTTGCAACCTCACAATTCTCTCTAAGGTAGGATGCAAATCAATATATGTGAATTTATCTTTGACGGATTGGTAATAAATGTATTTAAAAATACTTTATTAGTTTCGTCAGGGTGTCAGTTACTTGTAGAGGTATAAAACCGCCGAAAATAGACAAGGACCTAGACGAGGAAAGACAAACGCAAGTCGCACTCGCAAGGGCTTGTTGTGAGTGCGCCATGTGTTTGTCTTCCCTCTTCTCGGTTCTTATGTATTTTTGTCGCTTTTAAAACTTAAATTTAAATTAACTAGCCCAAATAAACACCCTGTTACAGTTCGTTTCTTATTAGAGGTTATGCAAGGAACTCTTCCAGTACCGATTATCAGAGGCTAGTACCTTTGAGAGTATTCAAATCCCTAAAAGTAAAGGAAACAAATTACGATATTAACTTTTACCTAATAGCCTCCATCACAAATAAATTCTCACTTTGAATTATTTTTATTTATTATAGGTAAGCTAACTTACAAGCCAAGCGTTTCCACAGTAAAACCTGAGTTTTAATTTTTTTTTACAATGAGTGTTTACGATGAGTATTTAAAATAAGCATATTCAGTTTTGACAAGAAATGAACGCTTAATTCAATTTCTTACCCGTCTCTTGCTACCTTGACTTGAAATTCTACAGATGTCCAAGAATGTCTGTGAATACGGCTCAACATGCCTCCTTCCTAAATACCAAGCTGTGTTCTAAACCAACCAATCAGATCATTGGGTGATAGCACATGATAATAACTGTGGGTCTTGGGACCGGTGTGGGCACAGGGACTCGTGCTAGGCGCCCGGTGCGCAGCGTGCGCGCGAGCGAGGCTCGGTTCCGAGAGTTCGTTCCCTGCGGCCAGACAGTAAAGGTGTGTTTTCTAAGTTCTGCCTCGTTGGTCCTTCTTTCGGGTGAGCAGTAGCACCGAACCCTACATTATTTGGCGCTCCACGCGAGGCCTACTGCTCTCCCGCAGGTTGGACCGCAGGCTTTTAGCCCGTTTTAGGCGTTTTAGCCTGGTTTTGCTCGATTCTGCTGTCCCCGATAGGCCTACGTGGTCGTTCGACTAGGCTTCGGCCACCGGACGCCATCTTTGCCATCGCGGCTTGGGCATTGTGTATATTGTGCATACTGTAGTATATTAAGTGTTTTTTTGTTCTTTTGAGTTCCGTTTTGTTCTGTTTTTGTGTTTTTGCTTTGTTTCGCCTGTTCTGCGCTCGCTTTCGCCATGCGCCGCAGAACCGCCGCAGACCAAGGCGAGACCGGAGAGGGGCCTGACCCGACGTCCATGGACCTGATGGCTCGGGTGGCCAACCTCTGCGACACGGTCGCGCAACGCCTGGTTCTGGCTGACCACGGACCTCAAGGGCAAGGGCCACGACCCCAGGTGCCGGTCCCGTTGTACACGGGCTACGACGACCGGAAGTCCGTGGCCGACTTCCTGGCCGAGCTGGCGGCCTATAAGCTCACCACGGGAGCCTCGGACAAGTACGTCCTCGCGCGGGTTCTGCCCGTGGCGTTCCAGGCGAGCGCCGCGCGCTGGTGGCGCATCGTGGCCCCCTTCCTCACCTGGGAAGACTTTCGGCGGAAGTTCCAAGATGAATTTCTTCCACCTGGGTACCAGTCTCGAGTCCAGCGAGAACTGGAGCGCCGGACCCAGCACCCGGACGAGACCCTCGTCGAATATGTACGGGTGATGCAGGAGCTCTATGACAGAGCCTGCCCAACGACGTCGGAGTCGGACAGGGTTGCTCGGGTGATGCAGCAGAGCCACCCAAGATTCCGGCCCTACCTGCATGGCCGCACGTATTCCACCCTGGAGCACCTGGCCCGGGACGCTCACGGCATTCAAGAGACGCTCCTGGCCGAGCTGCAGTATCGGCCCCCGCCACCGCCTGAAGAAGCTCTCGAGCCGTCCTGTGCCTGGCGAGCTCCCGGGCCCAGAAGAAGTCCGACTCAGCGCCAAACCCTGGATGGCGCGGTCTGTCCCCCCGTGCGCTGGACTCCTACGCCTTCGGGCAATGGGAGCGCGGGAGACCACTCGATGGTTCGGACCCCCGGCTACGTGCCCGGCCGGCTGGATCGAGACTACGGCAGGGTGAAAGCCGTTTAAGGTCCTTCCCCCGCACTGCCAACCGGGGCGCCGATCGCTGGTCCAACGAGGGACACCAAGAAGGGCCGCAACGACAAGCGCAGGCAAGCCCGACGCACGGCCCTGACCGGCGCAACTCGGTGCGGTGCTTCGACTGTGGTCGCCATGGCCACTTCCGGCGTGACTGCCCCGACCTGCTGCGCAACCGCCCTGCAGCCTCGGGAAACGAGTACGGCCGGTGGCGTTGACCCCTGAACGCCTGCCGGCCGCGGTGACCATGGACAACTCGGCAAAACTTCCATCGGTATGTCGAATCCAGCCTGACCTTGAGCTAATTGAGCCTCGTATGACAGTTACAGTGCTCGGAATAGCTGTGGCAGCGCTGATTGATACCGGTGCCAGTCTGTCGCTTATCGGGGACTACCTGATTGAACGCTGAAAAGAGCAGAAAGCTAACCTGCGCGAGACTAACGTGCGCTTACAACTAGCGTCAGGACCAGAAATGCTCGCGAGTCAAGCCGTGAGGTTACAGATCGGGTTCAACGAGAAAAAACGCCGTCAGCGTTTCGTTTGCTTACCTGGTCTCACTGTACCGATTATTTTGGGGCGAGATTTCATTTTCGCGGAGAACCTGGTTCTTGACTTTCCGAACAAAGGCTACCGGTTAGGTAGCGACCCGAAACTGGTCCCGTTTACCAGACGAGAGGATTGTATCGTCAGTGTCGATAACGTTGGCGTTAGAACGCCTGCTTTGCGACTCCCATGTGCGGTAAGCGATTCTTTGCAGAAGTGTCCTGCTACGGACCAGCAAAAGCGGCGTCTTCAAAGACTCCTGGAGGAGTTTTCGCCGATGTTCACGGAGAACCCCGGTAGAACCGGCGTCCTAAAGCATTCAATTGACACTGGGAACACCACGGCCATCGCCCTCCGGCTCCGGGACAACGTCGCTGCCGGCCCTTCTACCGACGCCGGGGCAACTCCGCCACCTGGACCGTGCTGGGCCCCCAGGGCCTACCCATCTCATGGGCATCGAACCTGCCCTGGGAGGTCCAGCCCCGGCCCCTGACCACGGACCCCCGGCCGAGGTCCCGGAGCCGTTCCGGGGGCTACCCTCACCGACCGCCACCCCAACGACCCGGTCCAACTATACGACGAGGAGGAGCGCCGGCTCCTGTGCCCCCTTTGTGGGGTGCCCGAGATCCACCGGGGCACCCATCAGGCCGGCGCTCTCCACCGTGCCCGGGAGTCGGCCGCCGCCGCCAGGGCCGTCGTCCTGCGCCTTGCGGCCATCGACGAACAGAACCTCCAGCGGGCCCTGGCGGTCGTCCGGCGTCTCAGGCCCGCCCTCCTCCGCCCCCCGTCGCCGGCGGACATCGCCATCAACATTGACGAAAATGACGACTTCTGAACACCCTCACCCCGACAACAACAACGCACTCCAGGGAGAGGGGCGGGGGAGGGGGGGGAAAGTTTGTGGGTCTTGGGACCGGTGTGGGCACAGGGACTCGTGCTAGGCGCCCGGTGCGCAGCGTGCGCGCGAGCGAGGCTCGGTTCCGAGAGTTCGTTCCCTGCGGCCAGACAGTAAAGGTGTGTTTTCTAAGTTCTGCCTCGTTGGTCCTTCTTTCGGGTGAGCAGTAGCACCGAACCCTACATAACGTAGGATTTGAATTCTTTTTTGTAAAGTAATACGCAGTATCTGCTGAAAAGAGAGCGAGCACAGCAGATGGATCATGTTTTGGCTTATTTGGTAGATTTCCGTGAAATCAGAACACGTGCCGGAAGTTTAATTTTTGTAATGGAATACTTCAAACACATCAAAGCACGTGGCATAAAAAGTTCATTTAAAAAAGAGCACAGAAAATTCCACGTGCCAATTAATTTTTATATTTATGTTAAAATAAACTAAATATAATTTTAACGTTCTCTGAACACTACAATTTATTCTCCAACGAGTTCACCATCATAGATTTGTGACCTTGATTATGAGAAGCAATAGCGTCGTAAAGTATTAAAACAAAAGAAAGTGGAAATTCGTGCAGAGGTGGTGGTGAGTGCTGAGGTTACATACCGACATTGCATTCCCAAATATAGGTAAATGTGTTAGTAAATTATTAAATCGAAATTTTCTACACTATGCTATTTGACCCTTGATTTTATGTGATCAAACCAGAAAGACATGCCACATTAAATTTGTGACCATCATCCGATTTATATTTTTAAATATCCTGCGAATAGCGTTAGTTGTCAACTAGCGCATAACGCGGTGAATTTAGGTATCATATGAATAAAAACCCTTGTAAAAAAGTATGATTTGTCTCATGAAGAAGAACTAAACAAACCGACGTCGAAGCTCAAAGGACAAAGTAAAAGGCGTGCAAAGTACATTTATCCCCCCCCCCCGCCCCACCCCTCTATGTACTTTTCCCTTATTTTATGTGTTCTAGATGAAGAATCACCGACCCACATGTTTAGGCATTGCTTGAAATCCCGGAGGTTTTTTTATGCCCTACTTTCTTGGTTGAATGTTAGAATGTCCCACGGTTGAAACTGACAGATTGCGACGAAGAAAACATGCACTTTGTGGGCTAACTGCGTTTTCTATTGGTCATGCTATATAGATTACCGAATTCTTTTTGTTCTTTTAAGAACTTCTTACTTTTATATTTATATTGACAATAATGAAGTTTCTCCTGAAGAGTTGTAAAATGTCAAGGCGGAAAAAGAAATTGCAGTAGCATCTAAAGAACCCATCTGAAGGGACCTACAAATTATCGCGTATCAGTATTGAGATATAATTTGCTTTCAAGCATTTATATAACAATCAAAAAGGCTAATTCCCCTAGAGCTGTGCTGTTTGGAAACTGACTCGACAATACTGATGGCGTGATCAGAATATTATCACCTGTCATGTTCAAGTCAGAATTCAAAAAATGTTGGAAAAGCTTTTTTTTCTTTCTAAATTGGTCGAATCAATGATTTGTTTTCTAAGGGAAGGAAATTTACGCTCTCAAATATGCTTCCCAAATCTTGTTTCTACGAGATTACAAATATCCTAGCTAAATGTGCCATTGAAACAAAGTCAAAGCTTTGTAGAGATTGGTAGTTGAACATCAAGAACATCTTGTAAAGTGTATCCCTGGATGGAAGTTTAATTTCGACTTTGTGTATTTTAAAGGGTAACATGATAATAACAATATTGAGGAAAGAATTACAAATATTACCACTATAAATTGATTTTAACTTTAAAGGGTACCGGATTATGTAACAAATTATAATTTGTTTCGAGCAGTGATATTGCTGAAAACAATTTTCCGAAACATTAAAATTAGAGAGAGAGAGAGAGAGAGAGAGATGGCGTGTTTTGTTTTTGCTAAGAGCTACCCTTTGGGAAAGTGTCAGGACCCCATCATATATAACTCCTGGGGCTCTAGAACAGCCAGAATATTACACAGCGGGATAACAAAAGCTAAATATTGATCAGGCGTAGCAGGTATTTTCTGACGAAATGATACAATGTTTCTGCTATAGAAGAAGCGTGTCTTCTCTGGAAAAATAATACCAATAACAACCTAACATTTACCTATATCGAGGCATAAAATTATACCTATATATATGCACATATTTGTTTTATTATTTTAATAGTGAGGTTTCCAAACATATATTAATTAAAAATTATTATTTCTTGTTACCCTGCATTGCCACTCTTCAAAGCAGCCCGCAAAATAGACCTTCAAAAAACATTGGAACTCAAGTTGCGTCATGTCTTCGGCAGCTTGCACCGTAAAAGCGCTACCTTCGCAAAAATGGAAGCACAAAAATGTACCATCTGATACTAAGCCTCCCTGCAAATAGAATGTTATAGTTCCTCTACTTCAGACAAAAAATGCACTGTTACCATCGGCTCCTATAGCAGAATAAGCCTCGACCCTCTGCTCAGCATTTTCTGCACTTAAAAACGTTTCTATATAATTATTTGTAGATAAGATAATGTGTGCCCACAAAACTGAGAAATATATTTTTTTCATACAAGAGTTCATGCTTGTCCTTAAATGAATCATGAATTTCTGCTCTTATCGTCGCGTTGATGGGGCCAACATCACTCTTCACCTTCTTAAAATGTTGCCCTCCTCTGACATGCATGCATCTCATGTATGGCATGTTAAATAACTAAAATACAAATTACTCGATTGTGAAATGTTTATTCCAACCCACGGTATTATCTCCACCCGCTGGAGCAAAGGAGACTGCTTTAATGCGAAAGCATTATTTGTCCCATGAGCGAACCGCCGTTATCAGCTTTTGAAGCCCCGCCAAACGGCACCTAAGCTCCCCTGTCCCAAATGGAGCGAAGCCTGTTGTCTGTAGCAGCGATCTGATGGATAGGCCCCCATTGGCTGGCGTGCGTCATAGTTTCAAGAAATGAGGCTTCCATTGGCTCTCGCGCTGCGTAGTTCCAAGGAACGCCACCAAAGAAGCCCTTTCAATGGCGGCGAAGCGGTCCGGCCGCCGGTAAGGCGCAGCCTGCTGGCCGTCGAGCCAGCAGAGCCTGCACGTACAGACTCCGGAGTGGCTGCACGGCCGAGCTCAGCGCTGCGCGGCCACTTCACGAGAGCGCGCGCTCGGCCGTCTGCCGCAAACTCGGCATTAGCGAAACGTGGCCGTCCACGCCCGTACGCCGCAGACGAACTAAGGGAGCGGAGGAACGACATTCATGCTTTCGCATTCACAACTCATAAGAAGTGCTCAGGTGTCCTTGGAATGTTTTTTTTTGTGCGTTTCTAATGCTATTATTTTTGTGTGAGTGTGCTTTTTTTTCTGGAGGAGACCGGACTGTGCTTGTTTCAAGGAGTGGGGCACCGCTGTATGCCTGAACACGTAATATTTTCACCCGCCGGGAATAACAAGGAGGCACTCGAGGAAGAGGTTTGGCTGGCACTAGTGTCCAATCAGTGAAAAGACGAGCGCCGCGCCAACGTTCGGTCGGAAGTCAGCCTGTCGACTTCCAATGCTGGGGATCTAACAAGATATGGTTAGGTGCCAGCCATATAACAAAATCTTTCATAAAACAGCCCTCCTTAATAAATGAAGCAGACATTTATTTTTCTCTTAAAATTTAATTAATTGCTGTCAAAATAATACGAAACTTACGACAAGATGTATCCTAATGTGAGCTAACTCTGATGCAAATGAGCATTGCACGTTTTATAATGTATATTTTATGCTAAGGTTTAGGCACGATCATTCATAAGTGTTCCTGCATGTGCGAAGTGCTTTGGAACGTCACGAGGATAACACAGGGCGTTATATACATGGCAAATTTACACTGACGTTAGTAACAATATGGCGTTAACGACGAACATTGGAGATGCAAATTAAATCATTTAAAAATATTTTCTCCGTCAGTAAAATATTGAAAAGCGACACCCAGGAATTCCGTGCTTGTTTTACGCACCTATACACAGTACTGTCTAATATATTAAAATGTATTCATTTTTAGCTAACGTGACACATACACTGCAGCCATTGTAATTTTGAGTTTTACACTATAGTCAATGAGTGGAGGTCTTCGCAGCCGCACCACTACAAACAAGGTGCTCCAGACGCTTGAATCAAACAAGGTTTTCATTAAATCGATACTTTGCACACTAACAGGTACATCGCGGTCGCATGAATATTTGACGTTCATATAAAGCGGAGCAATATCGACCCATTTTGTATCAACACTATGACTTTATTCGTTTTGTTTTGTTCGGGACTATTCCACGTGTCCCCGAGCTCGATATAAAACGCAAAGAAAAAAGGACTTGCGCCGGTCACAGGAAGCGTATATTTTCAGCTGCACCTGCATGAGGTTTCGTGCCGTTAGGCTATAACAATTATACTGCATTACTGTTTGTGGAGCTATAAATAAAACATAAAATAATATACAGATGTGCGCTGCAAAATTTTACTTATTTAATTTTTCTCTTTGAGCCCTTTCTAAAGAATCAAACGTTCGCCAAAGATGAAGCGTTAATAATGTCACGCGCATTCGGCAAAATCTTACGAGAATAGCAAAAAGAATTTTGATTATGAACGCATGTAGAAAACGGTTGTGTAGCACGTAAACCCCTCGTCGCGGAGATTTTTGTATTCTTTAGCCATTCAGAATATTTCTGGTTTTATTTGAACAGGAGTGTTTTCACTCTGTAGTCCGTTTCAACTCAAGAAGGTAGAGCGAGGGAAAGGAAGGTTGGGGAGGAAGCAGACGGAACGCTGGAGAGAGGAGCAGGTTTCCCCCTTCCTCTCCAGTGTTCCGTCTGCTTCCTTATCCTCAACATTCCTTTCCTTCGCCCTACCTTTTTGAGCTGTAACTTACTATAGTAAGGCAGCGGCATTATGCTATATATATAATAAATTTTCAATAGGTTCACATTTTGTTCACTCGTTTTTATCGATAATCGTAAATTATGCATAATTTATGTATCAAGAGAGGTAGGCATGCCATTAATAAAGTATAAAAACACCGATGCGCTTATAAGTAAGGCTTTGCGGTCTTATATACTATGTGCTGCGATA